>JAJGOT010000809.1:0-230099 GCA_022457155.1 Cladopsammia gracilis | reverse complement strand
TCCCGTCGGAATTAGAACTTAAGGACACTTCCACATCATCTACTGAAGTGTGTTACCTCGACACGAATATCAAGACTGGAGACACACCTTTCCGTATCAGCATCTGATAAGAGATGACTTTGACTTTGCATTCCGGATTGTCAACTTTTTCATATGGACAGCAACATTCCCCCGCCAATCCAGCTTACGGTTGTTTACAATATCTCAACTAGTGAGATATGCTAGAATTTGCACGTCCAAAGTTGACTTCATTACGTCTCATTCAACAAGGCTTTGAAATCAATCTACTTCGGAAATCATTTAATAAATTGTCCAGTCGCCATGACCTTATTGTAGAGAAGTATGGTACAGCCCTGCGTGAGATGAGATTAGCAATCCAGGCTTGAATTGCAACATCGTATCCTTACATTACGAATTTATTAGTAAGATTTGTATTTCAGTTGTATCTGGGCACATGTACGCGCGCATTTTTATTTCTTTAATTTAATTATTTGTGCGCGTGCATTATTGGTGCATTTTTTGTGCGCGTGCATTATTTGTTTATTTAATTGACGTGTGCATTTAGTTCGTTAAATAACGTCTTAATTTCACTTTGCATTATTTTCCTTACTTATTTGTGTTGTCCGTGACTGTGCTCACATTGTGGGTGGCTCCTCCTAAAATGTTCTGCAATTGGTATAGGATTTAATGGAACCGAAACCAATTGTGGAATTGCACGCATTTTGGGCATCCTACTGATGAACAGTTACGACACAGATATATATATTTTATGCAACTACTGTGATTTGCAGTCTGTCCATTTGAATTGTTCGTGATCGGGTAACGCAAAATCCTTTAATACTCCTTTAATACGGAACTTATTTTCTATCCACAAAATAAATACCGAAGTACTGCTTTCGGGTTGTACTCATCGCCTCTGCACATTTCGTGAAGAGTTAAGTTTTGGCTGTTTTGGGTCTAACTTGAAATTTCAGTGGCAAATGGTTGTAAAATTAATTTCTCTTGTTTGGTAAATTACGATGGATACTCATGATTTTTAACATATTCGAAAAGGTTTCTATATTTTTTGCTATCCATATTTTAAATGCTTCACGCGAAATTTCGCATGCGAAAGGGATACACATATCACTAGGGATTTGGGTATCCTGGGAGGGTACCGGGGGATACACAAAACACGGCAGCCATATTGGAAGAGGATACACATATCACTAATGATATGTGTACGGGGGTACACATATTACGGAGATACACATATAACTGTGACAACTGCACATTCCATTTGAATGGAAAAACCGGGTAGAATTTCCTGTCAAAAGGAACAGGACAAATTGTCCTCAATCAAAACGGAACGGGAAGAGCGTGTTCCTTTTGCACGGAGTTGCTTTTTCTTTTTTGAGGAGACTGGGTACTAACGATTAACAAACATGGCCTTCGGAGCATGGCACCAGTGGGATGCAGCAGATGGTACAGGATTTTCCGATCATTTCGGTAAAAACGAGAAAAGAGAACTACCTCTGAAGGTATTCCTTTTTTTCCGGAAAATTTCCAGTGAAAAAGTCTGTTCCATTTAATTCACCACCGGAACAACCGGAACAACCGGTTCTATACAAAAGGTAAGCGCTCCAGGTTAATGTTAAACACAGTTTAAACCGAGTTTTATATGCCGTAACTGCTAAAAAATGTTTTTTAGAATAGCCAAAAGACTTTTTAGATGACTTGTAGTGTTTCTGCTTTTAGATCAACTATAAGACCTACTATAACATCCATGACTTAAGCCGCCTGCCGCACACTTGAGTAACAAAACAGACAGATATTTCCCTCACGACCTCGCGAGGCGAAAAACTCACAAAAACTCCAGCGCACACTTGAGGAAACAGCTGAGCTAACTACCTCGCGAGGAATTTTGCTCAGCACTTTCTTCAAGTGTGTGGCAGGCTTTAGACTATTATGTTACTTTGTATTTAACGAATTCACAGTATTTAACTTATAATTTTAACGTAGATAAAGAGGTCATGTAAATGTTTTTTACTTTATATTCATATTTTTATATAATACTTTTTACGTTATTTGTCATATTTAATTTTACCTCCTAGTATAGTGAAATATGTCTTTAAAAGGAGAATCTATATAAAAGCATTAAAGCATGCTATTCAGGCCCCATCCACACGTATCCGTTTTCGTTTGAAAACGCAAAAGTTTTTTTCCGTTTTCGCTTCCCGTCCACACGTATCCGATGAAAACGGTCACCGAAAACGGAAACTTTTGAAAACGCTTTCCAAAGTGGAAACTTTTGAAAACGGTGTTTTCGCGTTCTCGTGTGGACACTCGAAAACGGAACTTTTCGAAAACGATGACGTCAAGAGGTCGAATTCAGTCCACTGCGCATGCGATAAAAGCGATAAAAGCCCCAACCAACTCGTAGGTTCGGCTAAAATCAGTGGTGCGCATACTCTTTAGAGGCATTTGAAGTGTTTTCAGTCGCTTTTGCGTATACGTGTGGACAGGCAAAAACGATTCGAAAACGCTACGTGTGGACGGAGAGATTTTGAAAAACGGAAAGAAACTTTTGCGTTTTCAAACGAAAACGGATACGTGTGGACTTGAGGTTTCTTGCTGCTAACAAAAGGAATGCGACCTCGTAAAAAGCACCGATTGGGTCCATTTATAACAAAGTTTTCATAGAAGACCAGGGAAGGGGAACTGATCCCTTACAAGAGTAACAAGTGAGCTTCACCTGTATTACTGGGGACGAAACAAGCGAAAGACCAAGAAGCATTAATTCATTAATTTATAAACATATTCGACATATAAGTTCGGTGTGTTATTTATATCGGCAGTACAATTTCACAGGGTTTTTAGATCGTAGGGCCTTCCACTCTAAATTGTTCCATTTACATGGGATAAAACGTAATGATCTGTGATTAGTGATAGTTGGTGCACTGGAGACAAACACACTTATCAATTAAAAAACCGACTTTCCCACCCCACCCTTTAAACTAGGGAAAAATGTCAGAGAATTATTTCTACTTAAAGTTCTTCTTTGCCTTATATAGAGACAATGCAAGAATTCAAGTTGTAAATAATATTTATTAGGCTGTTTATTTTTCTCTTCCTGGTTTCAATTGATAATGCAAAACAGCAAGAGAAAACAGATTCTAAAACAATTTCGTTCATCGCGACGTATGTACATTCAAATGGAACTTTTTACATAATATTAGAATGTAGTTCAAGAGTAGCCTGAACCGAATTAAAAAAAAATCCGAATAAAATAAAAACTCGGCTTTGTTCACACTGCTGTTTCCCTTAATACAGATGTTTGAGTTAAAGTGTTTTCTCTCGCTGTCTTTCCCAGGTCCTGATCGCTTTTTGCCGTTGTGTGCCCCAGGTCCCGCTCGATTTCTAGCGCCGTCTCCCCCAGATCCCGCTCATCTTCGGATGAATATTCAGGAGCAGTTTCAAAAGAAGAACTGGAATCCTGGCGAGAGAGGATTGTCGAGTCTTCAAGGGATATACTGACAGAATCTTCGTCTGGCGATAAAGTATTGTTGTTTACATTCTTTTTGAGACGCTTCAGGAGTTGTTTTTCTCTTTTAGCGGCTTCTTTAGCCTGCTTGCGTATGTGTTTGATTTCTTGGAGAGCGGAGTGGATCCTAAAGTGAAGCCTGCTTTGAAGCATGTGGTTTTCGTAATCTTTCCTGTGGGTAAAACAAAAAAAACGCTTACTATGTGGATTTTATATATGGATCAACTGAGTATCTCCGTTTAGTTCCGTCGACCTAAGTGACGAGACTTAAGTCACTCCACACATCAGGGTCTGTCATGAGACAGGTGCCTGACACTGCACACATCAGGGTTTGTCATGAGACAGGTGCTTGACACCCCACACATCAGGGTCTGTCATGAGACTGGTGCCTGACACCCCACACATCAGGGTCTGTCATGAGACTGGTGCCTGACACCCCACACATCAGGGTCTGTCATGAGACTGGTGCCTGACACCCCACACATCAGGGTCTGTCATGAGACTGGTGCTTGACACCCCACACATCAGGGTCTGTCATGAGACTGGTGCCTGACACCCCACACATCAGGGTCTGTCATGAGACTGGTGCCTGACACCCCACACATCAGGGTCTGTCATTAGACTGGTGCCTGACACTCCACACATCAGGGTCTGTCATGAGACTGGTGCCTGACACTCCACACATCAGGGTCTGTCATGAGACTGGTGCTTGACACCCCACACATCAGGGTCTGTCATGAGACTGGTGCCTGACACTCCACACATCAGGGTCTGTCATGAGACAGGTGCCTGACACCCCACACATCAGGGTCTGTCATGAGACAGGTGCCTGACACCCCACACATCAGGGTCTGTCATTAGACAGGTGCCTGACACCCCACACATCAGGGTCTGTCATGAGACAGGTGCCTGACACTCCACACATCAGGGTCTGTCATGAGACAGGTGCCTGACACTCCACACATCAGGGTCTGTCATGAGACTGGTGCCTGACACCCCACACATCAGGGTCTGTCATTAGACAGGTGCTTGACACCCCACACATCAGGGTCTGTCATGAGACTGGTGCCTGACACTCCACACATCAGGGTCTGTCATGAGACAGGTGCTTGACACCCCACACATCAGGGTCTGTCATGAGACAGGTGCTTGACACCCCACACATCAGGGTCTGTCATGAGACTGGTGCTTGACACCCCACACATCAGGGTCTGTCATTAGACTGGTGCTTGACACCCCACACATCAGGGTCTGTCATGAGACAGGTGCTTGACACCCCACACATCAGGGTCTGTCATGAGACTGGTGCCTGACACCCCACACATCAGGGTCTGTCATGAGACAGGTGCCTGACACTCCACACATCAGGGTCTGTCATGAGACAGGTGCCTGACACTCCACACATCAGGGTCTGTCATGAGACAGGTGCCTGACACCCCACACATCAGGGTCTGTCATGAGACTGGTGCCTGACACTCCACACATCAGGGTCTGTCATTAGACAGGTGCCTGACACTCCACACATCAGGGTCTGTCATGAGACTGGTGCCTGACACTCCACACATCAGGGTCTGTCATGAGACAGGTGCCTGACACCCCACACATCAGGGTCTGTCATGAGACAGGTGCCTGACACCCCACACATCAGGGTCTGTCATTAGACAGGTGCCTGACACTCCACACATCAGGGTCTGTCATGAGACAGGTGCCTGACACTCCACACATCAGGGTCTGTCATGAGACAGGTGCTTGACACTCCACACATCAGGGTCTGTCATGAGACAGGTGCTTGACACCCCACACATCAGGGTCTGTCATGAGACAGGTGCCTGACACTCCACACATCAGGGTCTGTCATGAGACAGGTGCTTGACACTCCACACATCAGGGTCTGTCATGAGACAGGTGCTTGACACCCCACACATCAGGGTCTGTCATGAGACAGGTGCCTGACACCCCACACATCAGGGTCTGTCATGAGACTGGTGCTTGACACCCCACATATCAGGGTCTGTCATGAGACAGGTGCCTGACACTCCACACATCAGGGTCTGTCATGAGACTGGTGCTGACACTCCACACATCAGGGTCTGTCATTAGACAGGTGCCTGACACTCCACACATCAGGGTCTGTCATGAGACAGGTGCTTGACACTCCACACATCAGGGTCTGTCATGAGACTGGTGCTTGACACCCCACACATCAGGGTCTGTCATGAGACTGGTGCCTGACACCCCACACATCAGGGTCTGTCATGAGACAGGTGCTTGACACCCACACATCAGGGTCTGTCATGAGACAGGTGCTTGACACCCCACACATCAGGGTCTGTCATGAGACTGGTGCTTGACACCCACACATCAGGTCTGTCATGAGACTGGTGCCTGACACTCCACACATCAGGGTCTGTCATGAGACTGGTGCTGACACCCACACATCAGGGTCTGTCATGAGACAGGTGCCTGACACCCACACATCAGGGTCTGTCATGAGACTGGTGCCTGACACTCCACACATCAGGGTCTGTCATTAGACAGGTGCTTGACACCCCACACATCAGGGTCTGTCATGAGACAGGTGCCTGACACCCCACACATCAGGGTCTGTCATGAGACAGGTGCCTGACACCCCACACATCAGGGTCTGTCATGAGACTGGTGCCTGACACTCCACACATCAGGGTCTGTCATGAGACTGGTGCCTGACACCCCACACATCAGGGGTCTGTCATGAGACAGGTGCCTGACACCCCACACATCAGGGTCTGTCATGAGACTGGTGCCTGACACTCCACACATCAGGGTCTGTCATGAGACAGGTGCCTGACACTCCACACATCAGGGTCTGTCATGAGACAGGTGCCTGACACTCCACACATCAGGGTCTGTCATGAGACAGGTGCCTGACACTCCACACATCAGGGTCTGTCATGAGACAGGTGCTTGACACCCCACACATCAGGGTCTGTCATGAGACTGGTGCCTGACACTCCCACACATCAGGGTCTGTCATGAGACAGGTGCCTGACACCCCACACATCAGGGTCTGTCATGAGACAGGTGCCTGACACTCCACACATCAGGGTCTGTCATGAGACTGGTGCTTGACACTCCACACATCAGGGTCTGTCATGAGACAGGTGCCTGACACTCCACACATCAGGGTCTGTCATGAGACTGGTGCCTGACACCCCACACATCAGGGTCTGTCATGAGACAGGTGCCTGACACCCACACATCAGGGTCTGTCATGAGACAGGTGCCTTGACACTCCACACATCAGGGTCTGTCATGAGACAGGTGCCTGACACTCCACACATCAGGGTCTGTCATGAGACAGGTGCCTTGACACCCCACACATCAGGGTCTGTCATGAGACAGGTGCCTGACACCCCACACATCAGGGTCTGTCATGAGACAGGTGCCTGACACCCCACACATCAGGGTCTGTCATGAGACTGGTGCCTGACACTCCACACATCAGGGTCTATCATGAGACTGGTGCCTGACACCCCACACATCAGGGTCTGTCATGAGACAGGTGCCTGACACCCCACACATCAGGGTCTGTCATGAGACTGGTGCCTGACACTCCACACATCAGGGTCTGTCATGAGACAGGTGCCTGACACTCCACACATCAGGGTCTGTCATGAGACTGGTGCCTGACACTCCACACATCAGGGTCTGTCATGAGACAGGTGCTTGACACCCCACACATCAGGGTCTATCATGAGACTGGTGCCTGACACCCCACACATCAGGGTCTGTCATGAGACTGGTGCCTGACACCCCACACATCAGGGTCTGTCATGAGACTGGTGCCTGACACTCCACACATCAGGGTCTGTCATGAGACAGGTGCCTGACACTCCACACATCAGGGTCTGTCATGAGACTGGTGCCTGACACTCCACACATCAGGGTCTGTCATGAGACTGGTGCCTGACACTCCACACATCAGGGTCTGTCATGAGACTGGTGCCTGACACCCCACACATCAGGGTCTGTCATGAGACAGGTGCCTGACACTCCACACATCAGGGTCTGTCATGAGACTGGTGCCTGACACTCCACACATCAGGGTCTGTCATGAGACAGGTGCCTGACACCCCACACATCAGGGTCTGTCATGAGACTGGTGCCTGACACTCCACACATCAGGGTCTGTCATGAGACTGGTGCCTGACACTCCACACATCAGGGTCTGTCATGAGACAGGTGCTTGACACCCCACACATCAGGGTCTGTCATGAGACAGGTGCCTGACACCCCACACATCAGGGTCTGTCATGAGACAGGTGCTTGACACCCCACACATCAGGGTCTGTCATGAGACTGGTGCTTGACACCCCACACATCAGGGTCTGTCATGAGACTGGTGCTTGACACTCCACACATCAGGGTCTGTCATGAGACTGGTGCTTGACACCCCACACATCAGGGTCTGTCATGAGACTGGTGCTTGACACTCCACACATCAGGGTCTGTCATGAGACTGGTGCTTGACACCCCACACATCAGGGTCTGTCATGAGACAGGTGCCTGACACCCCACACATCAGGGTCTGTCATGAGACAGGTGCTTGACACCCCACACATCAGGGTCTGTCATGAGACAGGTGCTTGACACCCCCACACATCAGGGTCTGTCCATGAGACTGGTGCCTGACACTCCCACACATCAGGGTCTGTCATGAGACTGGTGCCTGGACACCCCACACATCAGGGTCTGTCATGAGACTGGTGCCTGACACTCCACACATCAGGGTCTGTCATGAGACTGGTGCCTGACACTCCACACATCAGGGTCTGTCATTAGACTGGTGCCTGACACCCCACACATCAGGGTCTGTCATGAGACAGGTGCTTGACACCCACACATCAGGGTCTGTCATGAGACAGGTGCTTGACACCCCACACATCAGGGTCTGTCATGATGACAGGTGCTTGACACCCCACACATCACGGGTCTGTCATGAGACTGGTGCCTGACACTCCACACCATCAGGGTCTGTCTGAGACTGGTGCCTGACACCCCACACATCAGGGTCTGTCATGAGACAGGTGCCTGACACCCCACACATCAGGGTCTGTCATGAGACTGGTGCTTGACACCCCACACATCAGGGTCTGTCATGAGACTGGTGCCTGACACCCCACACATCAGGGTCTGTCATGAGACTGGTGCCTGACACTCCACACACCAGGGTCTGTCATGAGACAGGTGCTTGACACTCCACACATCAGGGTCTGTCATGAGACAGGTGCTTGACACTCCACACATCAGGGTCTGTCATGAGACTGGTGCTTGACACCCCACACATCAGGGTCTGTCATGAGACTGGTGCCTGACACCCCACACATCAGGGTCTGTCATGAGACTGGTGCCTGACACCCCACACATCAGGGTCTGTCATGAGACAGGTGCTTGACACTCCACACATCAGGGTCTGTCATGAGACAGGTGCCTGACACTCCACACATCAGGGTCTGTCATGAGACTGGTGCCTGACACCCCACACATCAGGGTCTGTCATGAGACAGGTGCCTGACACCCACACATCAGGGTCTGTCATGAGACAGGTGCCTGACACCCACACATCAGGGTCTGTCATGAGACAGGTGCCTGACACCCACACATCAGGGTCTGTCATGAGACAGGTGCCTGACACTCCACACATCAGGGTCTGTCATGAGACTGGTGCTGACACTCCACACATCAGGGTCTGTCATGAGACAGGTGCCTGACACCCCACACATCAGGGTCTGTCATGAGACAGGTGCTTGACACCCCACACATCAGGGTCTGTCATGAGACTGGTGCCTGACACTCCACACATCAGGGTCTGTCATGAGACAGGTGCCTGACACTCCACACATCAGGGTCTGTCATGAGACAGGTGCCTGACACTCCACACATCAGGGTCTGTCATGAGACAGGTGCCTGACACCCCACACATCAGGGTCTGTCATGAGACTGGTGCCTGACACCCCACACATCAGGGTCTGTCATGAGACAGGTGCTTGACACTCCACACATCAGGGTCTGTCATGAGACTGGTGCCTGACACCCCACACATCAGGGTCTGTCATGAGACAGGTGCTTGACACCCCACACATCAGGGTCTGTCATGAGACAGGTGCCTGACACCCCACACATCAGGGTCTGTCATGAGACAGGTGCTGACACCCACACATCAGGGTCTGTCATGAGACAGGTGCCTGACACCCACACATCAGGTCTGTCATTAGACAGGTGCCTGACACCCCACACATCAGGGTCTGTCATGAGACAGGTGCCTGACACCCCACACATCAGGGTCTGTCATGAGACAGGTGCTTGACACCCCACACATCAGGGTCTGTCATGAGACAGGTGCTTGACACTCCACACATCAGGGTCTGTCATGAGACAGGTGCCTGACACCCCACACATCAGGGTCTGTCATGAGACAGGTGCTTGACACCCCACACATCAGGGTCTGTCATGAGACAGGTGCCTGACACCCCACACATCAGGGTCTGTCATTAGACAGGTGCTTGACACCCACACATCAGGGTCTGTCATGAGACAGGTGCTTGACACTCCACACATCAGGGTCTGTCATGAGACTGGTGCCTGACACCCCACACATCAGGGTCTGTCCATGAGACAGGTGCCTGACACCCCACACATCAGGGTCTGTCATGAGGACAGGTGCTTGACACCCCACACATCAGGGTCTGTCATGAGACTGGTGCCTGACACCCCACACATCAGGGTCTGTCATGAGACTGGTGCCTGACACCCCACACATCAGGGTCTGTCATGAGACAGGTGCCTGACACCCCACACATCAGGGTCTGTCATGAGACAGGTGCCTGACACTCCACACATCAGGGTCTGTCATGAGACAGGTGCCTGACACTCCACACATCAGGGTCTGTCATGAGACAGGTGCCTGACACTCCACACATCAGGGTCTGTCATGAGACAGGTGCCTGACACTCCACACATCAGGGTCTGTCATGAGACTGGTGCCTGACACTCCACACATCAGGGTCTGTCATGAGACAGGTGCCTGACACTCCACACATCAGGGTCTGTCATGAGACTGGTGCCTGACACCCCACACATCAGGGTCTGTCATGAGACAGGTGCTTGACACCCCACACATCAGGGTCTGTCATGAGACTGGCCAGCTCCCGCTTTGCCTCTACCCCGGCTGCATGTTCAATCATTATCTTCACCATTGTCTTTGCTGGTCGCCCAGGGTCTCTCCTACCATGCCCCGGTTCCCAGATGATAGCCTTATTGGCTGGACGCTCTGGGTGACGATAACAGTGTCCGGCCAGACCGAGTCTCCCAGAGTATCTCACAACTGAAAACTGCGGAAATCTCCGTTGGAATGTAATCAACTTAAGGTTACTCTTTCTGATCAGGTAAGGGTTAAGGTTATTAACGAGATAATTTAATTGCCATGGAACCCACTCTATGGTCACCCCATTATTACGGCCACTTTATCATGGTACAAACAACAGTTCAACTTCACTTCAGACCAATCTCAAAGTCACCCTGTCCGTCAATAAAGCCAATGGTGGCTTAGTGGTGGCCTAATGTTGGCCCAGTCAGGTGTCTCAATGGTGGCTCACTGGTGGCCCAGTGTTGGCCTAGTCAGGTGACTCAATGGTAGCTGAGTGGTTAGGCTGGATTAATGGCCCGGCTATTTTAAATGAACGCACAAATGCGCTTTTTACGACTCTTAAAGAAAACAAAAATAAGATCAGTCTTCTGTTGACAGGTTTAACCAAATTTTATCAAGTATTGTCGTACATTCCACCTCAATCAAAGTTATCACTGTCATTTTATACCTTGCTTTGTGTAAGTACTCCTTAGCTTGATCCAGATCTCCCTCTTCCAGATGAAGAAAACCGACTTCCGCGCATGCGAAAGGAGCCAAGTAGAAATCCTGAACCAGGTCCTTTGATCTAAAACAGGAAAAAAAACGGAACTTGTGGACTCTTTAAAAGTAGTCAACAAAAACTAACAGAGAATTACCCCCAACATAAGCATAAGCAGAAGAAAAAGGACATCCTTGAGCTTGTACTCGCACTAGCGCTTATGTTTGCTTCGAGCTCGTTTTCACGTTGACATTAGTGCTGCTATGCTAGCGCTTATGCTTTGGCTAGTACTTGCGTCGCCAGTGAAAACCATGCAGGTTTCATTTTTATAAGCTTCTTTGGAAACTTCCTTTAAATCAATAACAATGTTCAAGCTAAACTTACCGGTTAACAGCGTTCAGCAAATTTTCCAATGCTTCAGTTGGTTTGCTCATACAGCGATAACACATTCCCTGGAGCACGTGTCCCAAACACCAGTCATCCACGTAATTTGCATTCTCATCTTGATCAGAAAGAAAGAGAACAAATAAAAATTAGGCTAACACAACTTAACAGTTTTCATGAGATAACACAACTTAACAGAGTAGCTCTCTTGTCCTTCTTTGCATAACATTTGATGTACTGTCAATCCAGTTATTGAAATTTGGATCACCGTGTTCAGTTATTTACCGTTCACTTTTCTTTTACTTTTGAAAACGTCTTGTGAAATAACAGCAACCTTGGTATGGTTACTGTCTATCTTGCACAGCAACCTTCGTATGGTTACTGGCCTTGGTACTTGGTGTATCCCTGATCATAATGTATGGTACTTCATGTATCCCTTATTGTAATGTATTTAGATATATTGCAGTGTAATTTAGGGTCGGATTACAGTATCTAGGGTTGAAGCACTGATTTTAGTATTTAGGGTTAAGCACTGATTCCAGTATTTCCAGTGTATCGAAACGGTTAGTTCTTATATATGGTCTGGGCTTGCAGCGTATTATCTTATATCCCTTGAAAATTACAATTTCCGGCAGCTAGTCCTCGGTGGTACAGTGGATAGTGTACATGGAGTAGATCATACGGCCCGGGTTCGATTCCCCATTCTGCTGTTTTTATCTTCTTTTTCTACTAAAATAAAAACTAAGTGTTTAAATACAAAATAATAAGGGATACACCAAGTACATACCGTTACTGGTTATCTCGCACAGCAACCTTTGTATGGTTACTGTCTATCTTGCACAGCAACCTTTGTATGGTCACTGTCTATCTTGCACAGCAACCTTGGTATGGTTACTGTCTATCTTGCACAGCAACCTTGGTATGGTTACTGGTTATCTTGCACAGCAACCTTGGTATGGTCACTGTCTATCTTGCACGTTGTTAAAAAAGAACCACAACAAAAAAAAAAAAACACACGAGTTTTGGTGTCTCAGATCGTTTACCTTTGGTTCGTTCTAATTTGACCAAAGACGTCTGCACAAGTTCCAGCATTGGTTCAACTAGATCTGACCTGCTACGAAGAACTTTAAAACCATTCCAGAGTAAAATAAGCTCCTGCACAAAAACAAAAACACTTTAAATTGTCCGCAAATACAACTTAGGTTATCTAAAACAAGAAAATAATGCTTCAGTAATAATACAGTATTATACCATCGCAAAACGACGTAATATGCACATGTACGCTGTGGGGACCTAATTTTCAAGGCAGTATGTACCATCAAAAGAGATATTTACCAGGCCTGGGAGGAAAAGCCGATTATTTTGTTCAAGATACTTGTTGGCTTTGTGAATCGAGAACTTTTCAAAAGGGATGGATTTCCCAGCAATGCGCTGCTTGTATGCAGGGAGACGCCTGACAACATGAGAAAGAAAACATAACATTAGCACGGAACAAATGTTTGTGACAAAAGAGGAAACTGAATTGAACCTAAAATTTAGTAACACCAATCTTTCATCTCTGTTAATAAAATTGACTGTGTACTGATTTTCACCTGAACATGTACTCCTCTGTGTCTATCTCTCCTTTGTCGTCCTCTTTTGCTATCTGTTGGTTTGTTAGTCTCGTCATTACTTTGAGTGACGCCTTAATATACATGTAAGTCGTCTGCGGGATGAAAAGAAAATGTTAAGGTAGTGATGGGCGTGATGAGGTTACGTTAAACCGCGCTATTCGCCAAATGGCCTCAAATTTGTTTGATCAACTAACAAGGAAAGGAAATTTTACCGTGAACGGCTATGAAGCGTTTAGCGTTAAATGGACGAAAATGTAACCGTGACCCAATAAATGATCGTAATTTTCACCTTTAACCGTCAACGTGTTGATTTGTTACTTTACGTTTTGATTCTCATATTTTGTTGACTCACCTTTGACCAGCGGCTTTCAGCTAAAAGAACACCTGCATAGTGGTACGCTTGAGCCCAGTCTCCCTTGTATCTGACGGAAAAAAAATGAACGAGCATCAAGCAAAGCACTGGATTTGATCTACATAGATGTTGATAATGCCACTTGTTTTCTGTGAGGAGACATGGGCTTCTAAATGTCCCACTTTTCGCATCCTTTATACTCCCGGCTCCCGCGCTATCCCTGGTGGCTCCCGTTCTTAACGTATTTTTATTGCCAATTTTTATGCAATGTTGTGACGTTTCTCCGATTTTTCCCACGTCCCGAAACCTTGGAAATCCCCTTTCCACCCTTTCTTTCCCGCTTTCCGACTTCTTACACCTTCATCCCCCGGGTTTCCGTCCCCTGCTCCCCAACTTTCCGTCTAAAACTAAGAGAGACTAAAATTTCGCTTCATTCTTTTCCTACCTCACGACTCCCCCCCCCCTGCCCCCTTATCGCCCGGGTTTCCTCACCCCCGCCTCTCCCTCTTTTAATCTCGTGAATACGCGAAGCGTTGAACGAGATACGATACACGGGGACAGATATGCAAATTTTCACTCCTTCTTTCAGCTGTCAACTTTTTTGACAATTCCGCTGACCAGTACATAAGGCTTGCGCATATATTTTGTCCGTTCCAAATGCGATGGATTTTGGTCATCTGCCTTTCCCATGGGAAGGGCGTTGAAGGAAGGTAGGGGAGGGTGGAGAGTTCGATGCAGAGTGTGTGTGGGTGGGGGGGGGGGGGATAAAGTAAAACGCGTAGTAGATGGGAGGGTTTGTAGATTGTTTCGTATTTACGTGTTGCCTCATAGGAGCCTTTAATTTTCGTCAAAACCTAAGACGGGCGTTTATGAAGGAAGTTAGAAAAAGTTTCATGGCGATCAACTTACGCATAGCACCAAATCATCTCCCAGTAGCAAATATGATGGAACTGCTTCCACTCCGACTGAACTGCAATGGAGTCGTTATAGCTTGTGATGGCCTGTTACGAAAATGAATAGATAAATAAAGTTATGATGCCTTCTTGTGCAAAAAAAAAAAAAACAACAACAGCAGCAGCAAAACGCAATGAAAGACCCATCCATCCTAGGATACCTGCTCAGTTAAGGAATTTATCTTGAATTATAATGTTGTTAAGTGTGCGACACAGACCACAACTAAGTATTCTCTTGTCTTGGGAAGGGTGTCTACATATGGAAGGTAGAAAGAGATAATGTAGTGTTTGTGAGAGGCTGGGACCAAAACTAAGTATGAGTTTTACCTTTGGTAGTTAACGAAGCTTGGATTGTATTTATTAATATATTAACAAGTGAAAAATCACCCTATTTGTAAGCAGAAATAAATCACTTTTTGTGATCTTCTCACTTACCTCATCCAATTTTCCTTGAACTTGCTTTATTCGTCCAGAGTAGTACAAAAATATCGCTCCCTGATAAAGAAAAATAGTCTCCCCGATAAGTAGGTTACCTGTGCCCGGCTACTAGATTTGACGGAGACCTTATAATACAGTTATTATCATTATCATCATACATCCAGTTGATCTATTTGCTTTTACTGTCCAAATTACCTTAGGAAACGCCTTCAACTGGGGCTGAAGAATTTCCTCGGCGTAGAGTACATCTCCTTCCCCATTTCCTAAAGAAGATAATCGAGGACAGATGAGGTATTGATCGCATATACATACGTAATGATCGGAAGTCTGAATGAGAGTTCGGCCTGTATAATTGTCAGGTCCAATAGTGGTAGCTATTGATGATTTGGGTGCAAATTTCCCTTTTACTTTTCGTCGCAATTAGCGCACCTACTAATGGAATTGCACCACCAGATTTAGTTAAAATGAATGTGTGCTGTCAAAAAATTCCTATGACTAAGAGTCGTTCAGATTTCCGTGAATATAGTGTTGACAAGGTTATCGACAGATTCGGACAAAGTCTGGCAAGACTAACTTTCTTTTGTAATGAATTTGTGATTTTGTGTGATTGGTTTAAAACAATTATTTTGACCTTATGAAGGTTTTCTTAATTAGAAACCAGAAGTTACTTAAAGTTTACAGTTTGTTATCCATTTTGTGTGTTTTTGCCAGTTTATGTCTACATGTTTGACTGTATTATTTTTCGGGCAGAAAGTTCACCGTTCCCTCAGGTCCGAAGGAGCCCGTGCTGCCTATGCGTATATTTAGTCAGGTAATAACACTGATATTGCATACTTACCCAAGTAATAAGTAATGACGCTGTGGTAAGCTAACAGAACCATAGCACACATAGGTGACCTGAGATTCTGATTCCGGCAGCCTTTGTCCAAATGATCGAGACCTAGAAACTAGTCACGTGATACATTGAAAAGTTATGACCGTTCATGAACACCCTTTTACTGAGTGTTAGAAAGTAAACACAACACGTCTGCGTAATGATGGGCGCTGCCTACATACTCGGAAATACCACAAAACATTACATATGCACCCCCCCCTCCCCTCCAGCAAAAAAGTAACGCTACAACAACAACAACAACAACAATTTATTCAACAACAAACAACAACAACAATGTATTCTTAGTATAATAATGGAAGAGTTGAATGATTTGTTTGCCCTGCAAATAGCTGGAAAGCTATTGTTGTTGTTAAATTGTTGTTGTTGTTGTTGTTGTTGTTGTTGTTGTTGTACAATAGGTTCCTTACTGTGGAGAACCATGCGCCAAGAGAGTTAAAAGGGCGCAAAGCTTCGCAGCGAAGCCCAACGAAATAAGATGGGAAATTCTTTGTTGAGTAATGAGACAGCAAATACTAAATGCTACCCATTTTTATATTTATCATTTACGCTCTTTTATAAATGCGCTTTACGCAACGCAAGCTTTATGCGTTATTCGAGTTAACGAGTCTTGACGCAACGCGAAATTTGTCTGTAAAGAAAACACTTATTTTGCCGGATGGTTCTTTACTAACCAAATTCTGTTCTTTTTTTGGGTGAAGAACATGTTCAAACCAAGACAGCCATTTTCTTTATTGCTACACGAAGCCAAACTTTATCTTTAAAGTCTGATACAAATGGAATAGTGATTATTTAATATATAAACTAAACTATACTCTTACAAAAGGTGTCGTCCTTTATAACCACGTTGTAGATGTACTCCAGACTGTTATTTACTGACCGAAATCCCGGGTTGGGGTGTGCCGCTGGGACTCTGAGACCCTTAACCTATACTCGATCATTTTAGCTGCATTTTACAACCCTATTCTAGACTAAACAACGAAAAAAACCTACCCTATCCTAGACCTTTTCTAGACTCGCTATTTTCCAGAAATGCGTTCACTATCACAGTTATTAGTTAACAGGTGTCAGTAAAAATGCCGTACTGCCCGCCGTACCGATTTTTAAATGCTATTTGCCAGTAAACCTTGTCTAGACTAAATTTCTTCATGCGACTGACCAGTTTCGCAGAAAATGATACCCTATTCTAGACCAAAAATACTGATCTGATAACTATACCCTATCCCAGACTAAACTGCCTGAAAACCATACCCTTCACAGCGGCACATTAACTTATAGCTCATATATGGGAGTAGCCCCCCGCCGGGATCGAAATGAACATAGAGAAACTTAACCCACCTATAACAACCTCGATACTAATAATTACCTTGTCTCCTGAAAAACCAACCCACTCCAACAATTTGACAATCTTAGCTGGCAGTAAGGACAGCATCTTTAAAAAAACAGAATCTTCAGTAAAAAAAATACTCAAATAATATAGTAATTTATGTAATGAAATCTAATGACTGGGCGCCATACACTGTTAAATTGGATTTTATTCTGGAGTCTGATGACTGGGCGCCATACACTGTTAAATTGGATCTTATTCTGGAGTCTAATGACTGGGCGCCATACACTGTTAAATTGGATCTTATTCTGGAGTCTTATGACTGGGCGCAATACACTGTTAAATTGGATCTTATTCTGGAGTCTGAGTGATATTGGTTTGTAAGTCTATTAAGTGTTGCTCTCGCCAAAACCTCGCTTTTATTTGATAAGGTTTACTTCTTTACTTCAGGGCTGTCAACAAGGGCCAGAGGTTTCTGATTTATCCCCCAGCTAGAACAATTCTGAGCCAGGATACACGGATAAAAAACAAGGCATTGCTACTAGTGGGACTAATTTTTTTGGCTGCTTTTCCCATTTCTTCAGCCACTAAAAACGTTAGTGACAGCCCTGTTACTCACCAAATTGAATCCCCCAATACCAAGGTGAACGCCACCCTCAAAGTCCTTTCTTTGAGGAGAGTGCAGTAAGGATGAGGGTTGATGCATTACCATGTCCAGACACGTCCTGTAGAGATGACATGAAGTTCATTGTCAGTTATTTATATCCTCCAAAGAAATGAATACTGGTCCACAATATGTGCATACTTAATGTTTGTAATTATAGTAAACATGTAGCAAAGCCTCAGTTACTTATTTCCATCAATAAAAATGAATAGGTCCCCAATTTGTGTACATACTTAATGTTTGGAGTGCTTATGTGGAACAATGTCAGTTATTTATATCCTACAAAGAAATGAATACTGGTCCACAATATGTACATACTGAATCCTTCAATAAAAATGAATAGGTCCGCAATGTGTACGTACTTAATGTTTGGAGTGCACATGAAGTCAATAAAAACGAATAGGTCCGCAATGTGTACGTTCTTTATGTTTGGAGTGCACACATAGTACAGTTTCAGGTACTTAAATCCGTCAATGAAAACGAATAGGTCCGCAATGTGTACGTACTTAATATTTGGAGTGCAAGTACATGTAGTACAATATCAGTTATTCTTACATCCTTCAATAAAAATGAATAGGTCCACAATGTGTACATAGTTAATGTTTGGGGTGCACAAATAGTACAATTTCAGCTACTTAAATCTGTCATTAAAAACGAATAGGTCCGCAATGTGTACGTACTTAATGTTTGGAGTGCACAAATTGTAGTACAATTTCAGCTACTATTTCTCATATCCTTTAATAAAAAATATAGGTGCACAATGTGTATATAGTTAATGTTTGGGGTGCACATGTAGTTAAGTTTTAGCTACTCACATCCCAAAGTAAAAAAGAATTGATCTGCAATGTGTACATACTTAATGTTTGGAGTCCACATGTAGAACAATGTCAGTTACTTCTTATATCCTTCAGTAAAATTGAGTAGTTCCACAATGTGTTACTGGAGTTGTTGACTTACTTGTAAGACTGATAGGCACTTCTGATTTTGAGAGCTCCACGAATGAAACTGACCAGATTTTCATCCTGTTAAAGAGGATATTGATGTGATTATGTATTTAACCACAAAGAATTCATAAGTTCCACTTAAGGCACATGTATCATTATCAGTTCCAGAAGCAAATTTATTTACTCCTTGTGTATTTATATTGTTGTTTTCTTTTATAGACCTTTTTTGTATAATATGAATAATTATGTTAATTAGTGGTCAGCTTGCATGGGAGAACATGTAAGTCTCTTCATTGAAATTTCATAATATTATTAAATATCTTTTGATAGATGACACATTTTTTTGTATATTTGTTTATTTGCCAGATAAAATTTGTTTAAAAATACTGATATGAAGAAATCCAACTCATTTTCTCTACCAAATCTTCAAGATGATCGATGGCCTGTAGGCCACTCAATAGTACATGAAGACTTAATGTTTTACCTGAATAAATGTAAGCATAGCCCTCATAAAGAGACACTCTGCATAGCAAAGCTCTGCATGTCTTTCCACTGAAATGACAGATAGAAATCACATAATTTTAAGCTTGGAAATTAAAGTATATGTGTATATTTGGAGTCCAGGAAGTGGTAAAGAATTGGACAGATAATTAGAAAAAGAAATTACTTATAAATGAAATCATTTGATTGATAATTTTGTTTATTTACAGTAAATTAATAAATAAATACCTTCTGTTAAGCTATCATATGAGGGATTCCAAATCCAACTTGTGAGAGACTCTGACCATGTGTGTTTCCTTCTGTGTCTAAAAAATAAATTAAAGTAAGTAGTGATTATTTTGTAAACAATAATAGGAATCACTGCTGTAATGAATATAAATAATCCTTTTATATACCCAAATCAAATGTTCAAATGCAAGTTTATACAATTTGTACCTTTCACAAACATCCAATGCAATTTTGTTGCTGTTGCTGGCTTGTTGAATTGTTTCCTGAATGAATTGATCAAAATAACTTTACTATAACAGGCATAACTATATTTAAGTACTATCCTGAACCAACTATTAAAACTCAAACAGATTTTGAATTAATTTTACTTATTACTTCACTTATTGTAATGTAACCATACAAAGCATTTTGGTAATTAATATTATGATATTAAAAACGGGCAAAGTAACCTGCAAACATGCAACTGAATGTGTCTGGCCATACATTTTTACAAGTTTTTACACAGACTAAATCACAAGAAACTGAAAGTTTCTCAAGTTAAATCCAGCTCAGGATCTTCAGGGATCTTTGAAGATCTTCAAAGACCTGTCAAAGATCCTTAAAAATAAAGATCTTTAAAGGATCCTCACAGGATCTTTGAAAGATCCTTAAAGATTCTTCATCTGCAATTTCTTGTAGATTTTTTTACAAAGATCCTCAAGGAATTGATGAAGATCTTGAAGGGATCCTAGCAAAATATCCTTGTGAGGATCTTTGCAAGGATCCTTTAAGATCCCCAAGAATTTATAAGGATCTTTCAAGGATTTTAATAAGATTCCAAGATCTTTGAAAGAACTTTCCAAGAACTTAAAAGGTCCTCAAAGATCTTCAAAGATCTTTGCAAGAATTTAAAAGATCCTCAAAGGTCTTTATTAAGATCCTAAGTAAGATCTGCACAGATCCTCATGCAGATCTTTAAGGATCCTTAAAGATCCTTCAAAGATTCTCACCAGGGTTTAAAACAGCCTGGATAACTATACGTACAGGTTCAAATGTCATCATTGCTTGAAGATACATGATTGTGCTGTATCCAAGAGCATGGTACATGCTTTCATTGACACTGAAATTAAAACACGCAGGTGGGTAAGTAAAGCTGTATATGAGTCACAGCTGGCAGGCCAGCCACAGACAGACTACAATGTACATGTAGTTTGCAGTTTTCAAATCCTCCCTAATATTGTGTTGTTCCAGGAAATATGTATACTCTCCCCCCCCCCCCCCCCCCCCCGCCCCACCCAAGTAAGGTTTTTGCTTTACGCTCCCTACCCTGCTCAAATTAAAAATTAGCTTCATTCCTTCCCCCTTCTCCTCAGAATTTCCATTTGAGCTTCCATAGGGGAGGGGGAAATGCATATTTCCTAGAACGAACCACACATTTTTAGTTTTAATATGAACTAGAAGACTTATAGAATTCTTTTTTTTTTTCAATGAAAATCATTTCTTCTACGTAAGTCAATAAACAGTATATTCAAGAACACAGTTTAGGAACAATGATTTCCTTACCAAGGCTCAAGTTTTGCTTGTGCTTGAAGAAACTTGTTTGACAAGCAGAGATTGACAGCAACATTTGTCATCCTGATAGCATCAGCTAAAACATTTTCATCCACAACACCTGCGGAGCTGCAAGTGAATGTTAGAGCAGGAAAATAGTCAAACAGTTCAGTGGTGGATCTAGTAAATGGTCCAGGAATAATTTACAGAAACCTTCAGGACCCAGATCAAAGTAGATAAAAATAATGGGAAAGAGATTTAAAAAGGTAAAAGTTGTTGTGAGCAAAAGTTTATTTAAATTATAATTGGGCTTTGCAAATACATAGAGGCTCTGATCCATTTAGTAACCTTTCACTTGAACAATGAACTTAATAGCCATTTAAATATCTTCTTCACACACTGATATTTAACAACCTGCAGGCAGGTGCGTAATGAATCTTTCAAAAATCAAATGTAATTTGTACATATTTCTTTGGCCAAGCCATATATCTTGAAGTGTTGGTCTCGATCTCACATTTCACCTGATCAGTCAAAAAGTTTCAGGGTTGCAAAGAGAAATGGTATTCTGGGAAAGTGATTAAGACTAGCAGATGTGTTCACAATGTACACAATGTGATTTTTTTGCTTTAATAATACCACACTTTTATGTTTTTCAAAAAACATGTTCAATTGCACTCAAAGAATTTTTGGTTTGTTCCAGTTGGTTTCGCACATTTCCTTGTGTGTTACTTTAGTTCCGGTTGGTAAACAGTCATGTTTCAGTTCAGTTTACAACTGAAGGTGGTGTGAATGATTATGGACTTATGGTATGCTTAATCTGTCAAAATTTGTCTGACACTTAGCCTGACAACTGCTAACATAACCAAGGGATTCAGAAAGAACAATTTTTGTTACCGATATTGGCCACTCAAAAACAACTGTTATTGCCCAACAATAGGCTGAATTACTGACCACAACAGTTTCACTACATGTAGAAGTCATGCATACCGACATGAAAACGCAAGCTCTTAACTCCGTCATTTTAAAATATGTAAGCTTATGTGTTTGTAACCTGTACGATTTTCGCACATTTTCTTTTCTCGATGTTTTCATATTTAGCAGGCTATGCAAATGTAGATAACAGAACCGATATCGGTTTCTTCAAAGGCAGAAAATCCCACAAATTAGATTAAACTACCACGTTCATCCCATGCCATAAACTCAACAGATGAAATATTTTCCAACCTGACTTCGCTGCCAGCATTTGCCTCGTTCCCTGCCATTTTTCAGTGTAGCATTACTTTCTCTGTTCCTTAAAGAGGTAACCAAGGTCTTAAAGCGGAAAAATCGATACAAACAGAGCAAAAGGGAGCTGTAACTCAGTTCACACCTGCCGGAAGAAAAATTATTTTGTTTATGAGACGCCGGTGTAGTTTCCAGCGTTTTACCCCTCTCTACTGGGGATGACTGTGGTGGGAGGCGTGGCTTGCTGGAGACGTCATGTCATCTCATGTCACAACAGAAAGAGCCGCGAACAAAGAAACAACACAGAGAAAAAGTTTTGTGGCCAAAAACGAAAGAAATTCGCCGCTTCCCATTAAATGCCACATTGAAATGAAAAGCAGGAAACATACTTATTTACGCTCTTGAAGTGCGATGGGAATTGGAGAGTTTTGAGCAAGAAAAAAGGCCACAGTCTCTGTAATATTCCGACCGAAAAGTCGGAGCAACAAACAACGAACATGGCTTCGCAAGAGGGAAATAAAATCATGGTGTTTCGTCCGACCCTTGATGAGTTTGCAAACTTTTCAGCCTATATTCGAAAGATGGAAGAAATGGGAGCTCATCGGGCTGGTGTAGCTAAGGTTAGCTTTCAACAAACCAGTCAAATTATTTCGTTGTTTTTGCAGGCCGTGTTTTTGTGTAACACAGTGTTTTGTCGATGCACGAGGCAGCACAATGAACAGCTTGCATAGGTATTTTTTTCTTCTAAATTATTTTTAGGTCATACCACCAAAGGAATGGATTCCACGAAAGAGTTATGAAGACATAGATATCACTATTCCTGCTCCTACACTTCAAGTTGTTACGGGAACGCAAGGTGAGGTATACAGAATTTGAAGTTTTAAAAGTTAAACTGCATCGAGAATTGAAAACTGCAAAAGCAAAATTTTAGATTAAAAGCACATCGGCTATGGTAAATGAAAGTTTTGCCTTGGAGAAAAAGAAAGCTGGAATGTTTTCGTGACATTCAGCATATCTAAATTAAGCTTAATATTGACATGTAAGAGAGCATTTCTGAATATTGCTATGACTGACAAAGCTGAAGTTAACCTTTTAAATACAGGCTGCCTTTTAAAAAAATGTGGAAAGATTAACTTACGACAGTTCTGAGTTAATGTTTCATTCACAATGACGCTGAAAAGAAGATTTAAAGGTGGTTTATTTGTCTTGCTCACTCGAGCATTTTCCAAACAATTAATAACAAAAGCAATTTAGCTTATGTTTGCCGTTAACATAGCTTAAATCTACTTCTTTTAGCAATGACTTGAATCACAAGCATTTTTGTCTCAATAGTCGCAGTAAAAATTGAGTTGCTATTCATTGTTAACCTCAGGCACGTACAAACTCAGCCATACAATAAAATAATACAAAACACATTTTCTATTAAACCTCATCTCGTGGGTGCATTTCCGCTTTACTAATATCTCGTTCATCTCATATAATTACCTTAAGTCATTGATTATCGGAAATGATAAACGTTCCGGTGCAAAACGCCATTCTTATGATGATAAAATAAAGTCTTCAGTGACAATTTTTCTCTTTCCTAATTATGTTTCAAAACAGATAGATTTTTAAGTGTAAATTAGCAATTTCCGACAAGGTTATAAAGTGTGGTAACACAGGTCAGACACACCTTTTCCGGGCTTCAGCAGTCAAGAGTGTTACCTATAAGTTTATTTGTAAGCTTGTTTATTGTAGCCAAAGTATTCCAAAGGGCAAACCACAAGAATAAAGAATATGATCAATTGTGTCTCACAGTGGTTGAATTTCATTGGAGATAAGATGAATGCCCCTTGTCTCTTGCCCAAGTGGATGTGTTATGGATAGGCCCTCCTTCAGATAAACTAAAGTGATATCCTGGGGTTGGGAGGGGGGGGAGGGGAGGGAGGTACTCCCCTATATAAGCCATATAGGTTTGTGCCATCACAGGGGGAGTGAAACCGATAATGTCTAGGCCAGCAGGCAACAGGTTTCAGCTTATCTTTCTTAATTTACTCCATTTTTTGTGTGAAATTCATTTCTTTTGTTGTCTCATAGGACTTTTTCAATTGTTTAATGTTCAGAAGAAAGCAATGTCTTTTAGTGAATTCAAGAAACTTGCTAGCAGTGAAAGGTACATATTTCTTTATTCTCCTTTAAAAAAGATATGGGGCTATCGGATATTGAGAGACGAGCCAAAGCCAGGATATGGAGCATCAAAATTGAATTTTTACTTAAAGTTAAGTACATAGATCAATGACAACTATGCCTTTACCCAATTGGAGTACATCCCCAATCACCTTTCTTGAGACAATTTTTCCTTACACTAGTCTGTCTTTGCAACTTACAAAGTAAGATCCCACTTAAGGACGTTCGCGCTAAGTGTTTATATGCATCCTTACTATGCACGCAATTCATGTCGCAATGCCATGCTATGTCATGCACGAGCGTGCATGCAAGAGAAGAAATCTTAGCACATAAAGGGCTGCATGGTAGCCATTGCATTAACTTTGCTTAGATTTAACTCGCTTGGATGGTCGGTGACCCCCAATTTTTTGTTATAGATAATTTTCTTTGCCACTTCTCGACAGATTGTGAGAAAAAGAACAAAAAATCAATATAGGAAGTTTATTTTTTTTTCCAGTTTTCTAACCGCGCGACATCGAATCCTGCCAATTTGCAGCTGTCAGAGTTTGCAAATGCTGTTGTTTAAAGATTAAATTTACTTTAAAAAACATCACCAGTTAAATTAATTTGCTGAACAGCCCTATTTGCATAACATTTGGGAAAGAAAGTTGCATTTTAGAGATTTACATATGTATTTGCAATGTTTTTAGACTAACAGACATTGGGGTCTCATCCCATAAGGAAGACCAATTTTTCAAAATAAGGGTCGCCTTTCAGATATCTTATCTCAGAAACGAAGTTGGTGACCACCGCATTTTTTTGCATTTCTGACATGGACAACTCATAACCTAGCTGTAGCAAAAGTTTTATAAAGAAATCAACATTAAAAGATTTTCGCGCGAACATCCTTAAAGATCAACGTAAGTTATCCTCAAAACATTGTGTTTGATATTAATGCACTTGCCATTTAAAAGAGCAAGTCAGCAAGCCCTTGTAAAAGAACTTTGTTACACAAAGTGATGTTATTATCAGCAGTATTAAATTGGTATTACATAGGGATTTAATTAATAGGATATTAAGGCTGAACATTTACAGGATACACAGACTCCCGCTATTGTTGTCTTTAATACTGCAAACTGCTATCTCTGGTCTCCAAAAAATGCAACATGTCTCTAAAACTTGTTGATAATTTTTCACTTGTTTCAAACATGTTTTCAGGCACAAACCTCCTACCGATGATCCCGATGAAATTGAAAGGAAGTACTGGAAAAATGTAACATTTAACAATCCCATTTATGCAGCTGATATCCCAGGGACCATCTATGATAAGGATGTCAAGGAATGGAACATAGGAAAATTAGGAACAATTCTTGATTTAATAGAAAATGAGTATGGAGTGCATATTGAAGGTGTAAACACACCTTATCTGTACTTTGGTATGTGGAAAGCTACATTTGCCTGGCATACAGAAGACATGGATTTGTACAGTATTAACTACTTACACTTTGGAGCTCCTAAAACATGGTAAGGAATTGGGTCTGCTTGATTTAAGTTCCTGCAGTTATGATTAAAAAACAAGTAGCCCTTTTGGCTTCACAACTGGGGTGTTCGGCCTCCTTCCCCACTCGGCTGTTCCCAGCAAAACTTTTTTTAGCGATAAGATGTGGAACAGCCTACTGCATCTGTATTTCACAGTCCACAATCCAGTCTTTAGTTTATGGTCCACTTTCCACATTCCACTTTTCATTAATCAGTGCAGGCTTTGCCATACTGACAATACCCCAGTTAATTATTACACTGGATATTTAATTTAAAATGTTAAACAACAGAAAGTTGGCTTGGTGAAAGTTGAATTCAATCTATATCAAGCAGCAAATTCCAAATTAAAAGTGATCATTATGTTGTATACTGTCTGGTAACTTTAGGTATGCCATTCCTCCTGAACATGGACAACGCTTGGAAAGACTAGCTGCTGGTGGGTGTTAATATTCAATTCTACAAATCTGCTGTTATCTGCCTCAATTAAGAAAGCTTGACCCAGTTTTTTTTTCGCTGTGGAGGGCATGTTTTGAAATCAACATTTCACAGGGAAGACATGCTTCAAATGCTTATAAATTTTCTTGAAACTTTGTCTGCAGCTACTGAAATGTGAGTACTACAAAATTTGAAGTGTCTGACTAGATTTTGAGAAAAAGCTGCATTTTTAAAAACAAAGGGTAATAAGCTGGCATTGCTATTTTAACTGCTGTGGCTTGGAAACCAGTGACACAAAACTTGGATCACATTTCATAAAATTGGTGAAATATGAAAGCAATCGAAGCACATCTTCTTTGCAAAATTTTGATTTCAAAAATTAAGTTGAGCCTCCTTATTCGTGACTTCACTTGAAAAACATGCACTCCCTTTAGTAACTCTGAAGTTGGAAATAGGGCATGAGATATCAAAAGGTCGAATTTACTCCCTGTTTATTGCCAAGGACAGCAAATTCTCAAAAATTGACCCAATAGTTTACTCTTGTTGATGAGGAATAAAAATGAAATTTGAAATACGCTGCCTGCAGGCTTGTTCATGGTAATATATGGTACTCATATACATATCTCGAGTTACAGGAATGTTGTACTTACACTGTAGTTGACAAAATCCTAGATTAAAATGAATTCAGTTTTTCATGCAGGTCTTCTAGATTGAAATTAGAAATTTGTCAAATGTTAATTTTTGTGCATGGATGAAAGGGAAATTTTTGGTTTAAGCAGTTGAATTAAAGGTTAAGATTAAGGCAGGGAACAAAGTCAAGTGATCTCTGTGCCAACCATGAACACATTAATTAACTGGGTCATGTATCAGCTACTCTATATATCTAACACATTAATATCATCATCGTGCTTTATTTTTTTTACAGGATTTTTTCCTGGAAGTTTCCAAAGCTGTTCTCAATTTCTTCGACACAAAATGACTATCATCTCTCCTCAAGTACTGCGGAAATTTTCAATTCCTTATGACAAGGTCAGTATTTATGATAACTGTAAGTTATACACTCAGCCACTCTCATTCAGGGCACCCAGCAAAAATCTTGTCCCACTGTATTGTGCTAGCTGCATTCAAAGGCCCTGTGCCAGCTGCACCCAAATGCATTGTGGTGTATTTAGATGCCTATTGGTGACTATTTTGTCATTGGTAACCACAGTGCAATTGTTGAGTTTATAGCTGCCATCTATTCTTGGTGGGTGAGGGAGAGTGGAGATACATGCAGTCTGGGTTATTTTCTTAAATATTCTAAAGTCACTTCTTTCAAAATACCAACTATACAAACTCAAAGATTGAAAAATAGGGGACTGAACAGTCTGACTGCAACATGGTTGTTTATTTGGCAGATCACACAAGAAGCTGGTGAATTCATGATTACATTTCCATATGGTTACCATTGTGGTTTTAACAATGGTTTTAATTGTGCTGAGTCTACAAATTTTGCATCTGAAAGATGGATTGATTATGGAAAAAAAGCACAAGTGGTAAGTGTTCCTGACTTCTAATACATTCACTCAAATCCGGTCAAATATTAAAAATGGTGATAGTAAAGCCACCACTCTACAATGGCAACTTTAGTTCAATTTGATGCTTATATGTATAGTACACATGACTGTGTACTGTACAATTTTAATGTAAACAAAGAAGTGAAAGAAAGAAATTATAAAGTTAACCAGTTTTGTTGTGGCCTTGGTCACCAGGATGCTGATCTACTTGTTTTCTGGTCAGTGATTTTTATTATTAACAGTACATCTCCCTGTTAATCCTTGTTTTTTAATATTACAGTATAAAGCTAATCCTCTAAAGCATGAGTTGGTAATAAAAGCTGTACAAGCACAGTATTTACCATTCAATGACTTAATTCTTTGATGTTGTTTGTTCAAACAGTGTATGTGTAAAAAAGATACTGTCAAGATCTGTATGGATGCATTTGTGAAGACTTATCAGGTATGTTCATTTGTAAGTCTCTCCATTGAGGATCTTTCCTCAGATTGTTTTCCAGTGGGCTCGATATTTATTGTACTGGGAGCCAAGACCTGATTGTTCTTGGTCCTTATAGTGCTCCTGGCACAGAATCCATAAAAGTCAGGCATACGTCCAGGCCCTACATCAGTTGTTCAATCCTAACATCAGGTGTAACTAGTCTCAATATATTACATTTCCCCCTGGCCCTGGTTATTCAAAAGGGGATAGTGCTATCCACTGGATAAGCATTAACCAAACCAATTTATCCAGAGGACTGCCGACCGATTATCTCAGTTGGTAGAGTGCCGGACTACCATGCGGGAGGTCGTGGGCTCGAATCCCGGCCAGACCAAAAATAACTGGTAAGATCATGCTGGCTGTGTGCTCAACATCTGCCTCAGTTCAGATGATCACGTCATTGGGCTGTGACGTTAAGCCGTTGGCCTTGTCTCCTACATTTGTCAGTTGTCCATCCTGTAGGGGATGTTAAAGATACCATAGCACTCTTCACAAAGAGTAGGGGACGTAGTCCCCGGTGTCTGTGGTCTACTTTGTTTAAGTTATGGGGCACTGCATTAGGAGTCTGGCAAAGTCCACCGAAGAGTGTTGTAAAGCGTGTTTGAGTATCTATCACATAGAAAGTGCGCTATATAATTAATTAATGTATCATCATCATCATCATATCCACTTTCCAAACAAACGGGCCCTGAGTGGGTATAAATTTTCTATGTGCTGATTTTTAGCCAGACCAGTGGGAGGAGTATCTGAAAACCAGACAAAAGGACAGCAGTGATAGTGAGCAGGAGGAGGATAAGGAGAAAAAGAAAGAAAGGAAAACCAAAAAGAAAACAAAATCCAAGATAATAGATCTTGATGAAGATATGCCACTCTCAAAGTTGAAAGAAACATTAATAGAAAGGTAAAATACTTGTTTCAATCTTAGCTTTACTTTTAAGTAAGCAAACTTTGTGATCATCATTGAATTACTGTTAACACTGACCTGAACCCAATGCACAAATTAATCATACGGACTATCCCGTAACGAACCTCTTGGGAAGTACAGTACAAAACCCTGGTTTTATCAACTGGAGTTTATAAGGTCATCTGAATCTCTGTATGGTGGTCAATTTACCAATGGTTTTGTGGAGCGCGCGTCTGTGATCCCAGTTGGTAGGACATTCCAAAGGTTAGGAGCATCCATAGCAAAGGCGCGATCACCATATGTAACGGAATTCGGGACTACAGGAAGACCCTGTGATGCGGAACGTAATGTGCGCTTCGGTATATTTAACTATTATAGCGCGAAAGCGCGCGTGATATCGCCAAATTCTTAGCCGACGAGGCCGTAGGCCGAGTCGGCAAAAATTAGACGATATCACGCAAGCTTGAGCGCTATAATAGTTTTATAATTCAACACATTGATAACAAAGCACAGTTTGAAGAAAAAATATCGAGTCCGGTGCGTCATTTTTTCATTCTCTTGTCAAAATGCGAAATTTACACCCATCGTTGGATATACGTCATGTAGACATAGCGTATATCAATAACTTTTCGACCATATTTGGGCAGTGTATCAATGTGTTGAATTATAAAGGATGTTAGACGCTGCAGCTAAGTAGGATTCAGACTAAATCGTGTCGTTGTGATATAATCTTAAAAGTGATGGCGACATGAACTTAGAGTAACTTTGCTCTTTAAAATGTCAAAGGGATCTTTTTTTATGATCGTAGAAAGTCGTTAGAACCACGGAAGTCCTCAGCAAGTAAGAGACAGCCGATAGTAACAAAATCCTTCACGCTACCAAGCAGTGCAGGAAGACGAAAGAAAATGGAAGAAACCAAAAAGGAAAAAGGTTCCACATACTTTGATAATTATTTGGTATTCTTTTAAGTAACTATAAAATTTTATCTAGCACAGGGTGCATGAAGTGTTCACTAAGTTTTAGGTATAGTAGCGCAAAGTACGTTCAATTAGAAGACTTCTCTTTTAAGAGTGAAGAGGTACGTGCTCTACCCGACTTCTGATGCAGGCGATTCGTACTGCAAACTGAGTCGATTGTGTTTAAACTGGACATCGTGATATTTCAAGATGATTTTGTTTTATTTTATGGGTCACAGTTGTGCTAAAAGTAAACTTTTTCTCGCCTCATACGAAATACTCCCAGGTCATCAAGTGAATTCTCGAAAGACGAACCCGTCATATCATTTTTTTAGCAATTTGCTCCAGCCACCAGGGACGAATTTAGAAAGAACGGCCCAATTTTTTGAAGTTGCATCCATTTGCATCCTGTTCATACAAAGACAAACACACTTTTTTTTATAGTTTTAGCAACACTCGTCCATTAATTTTAGGTTAAATCCGTTTTTGGTGCAGTGATTTAAAACAAAACTCCTCCATTAGTTTTAGGTTTCCGTTTATGCAAATTTGGCTCTCGGCTTTTTGAAAGCAATACTAAAGTTAGGTGTTTGGGACCAATACTAAAGTTAGGTGTCTGTGGCTAGTGGTTTGTGACCAATATATAGTTTTAATTTTCAGGGCGTAAACATCTTCAGGCAAAGAGCAGCACATCAAATAAAATCCTGGTTAGTATCCTTGATGGATTGTGGCACAGTCAGTTGCCTAATTTTGAGATGGAGCGAGCCTTCAACATCATCACTTCACAACTTGGGCCTCGCTGTTCAGTGTGTAGCTTCTTCTCAAAATCAGAGGTTAGCAAACTTCACAATCAATGGCTGATGCTATTTTTATTTAATATTGGTAGCTACCACGCTGAAATAAGCTTTCTATATATTTTTTTTTAATTTATCTCAGGGGCCATCCCAAGGTAATCTGTTAACACACCTTCGAGAGAACCTTCACCGACCACTGTCCAGTTTTACCGCGGAATCAGCTGACGTCACTGGTGCGTCAGAGTCTGTCCCCAGGGTACCCGAGATATGTTTCATGTCTGATGACTCCTCCCCTGAGAGTATGAGTTCATGGCTTGACAACAAATTCACTGCAGATACAACCAGTCCTCTGCTGCGATGTGAATCGTGTAAATTGTTTGTTCATGCAAGTGAGTTATTCAGTAAACCGATAACTTTTTTTTATATCTGAGATTTATTGAATAGAAAACTGTACAAGGGAATGCTTTAGTCACGGTCAACACTTGTTCCAAGTCTCTCGTTTCGATTTGTTCGGCTCAAAAATCAAAATGGTGGTTGTTTCTGCGTTTCTTGCTTCCCACTCCACACACGCACTTACCGCGCTGGCTTGCCACTAGTGTGTAATCAAACCAGTTACACACACGCACTTACCGCGTTGGCTTCCCACTCCACACACGCACTTACCGCGTTGGCTTCCCACTCCACACACGCGCTTACCGCGTTGGCTTCCCACTCCACACACGCACTTACCGCGTTGGCTTCCCACTCCACACACGCGCTTACCGCGTTGGCTTCCCACTCCACACACGCACTTACCGCGTTGGCTTCCCACTCCACACACGCACTTACCGCGTTGGCTTTCCGCTAGTGTGTAATCAAAACATTTCGTCATAAAGCACCAAAACTACCCCAACCACTGTAGGGAATAAACGAGTGACGTGGACTCTACGTAGTTACACCCGTTCTATATATATTACGTGATAGGGCCGTTATTCAAGCTAATAATTTCGAATGCATACAATTACCGATGGTCAAAACTAAACAGATTTGTCGTTACAAACTTTATAACTCAGTTTTTTTGGCTTATTTACGTTACCCTATGTCAACTTTGATAATTGTTAAGCTAAGTTTTGATCTTTTCCTGGGTATTCTGTTTTTGTTTTAGTATATTTGGAGGTCCTTATTATTTACAGAAAGGTCGTCAAAAAACGACGTATGGAACAAGCAGTTGTGTTATTCTTTTCTTTCAGGTTGTTATGGAGTAAGTGACGTACCAAGTGATGGTCACTGGAAATGCCAAAGATGTTCACAAGAGGATCAGAAAGCAGTTGAATCGAGTGTACGTTTACATGCCTACAGCTGAGCAGCTTTAGCTTTCTGGCGTACTTTCCTTTTGCATACAAAAACGGATACTGTACGGTTTGGTACTGTACTTATTCTATTACTTACGGTACCTACAAAAACGGATACTGTACGGTTTAGTACTGTACTTATTCTATTGCTTACGGTACCTACAATAACGGATACTGTACGGTTTAGTACTGTACTTATGCTATTGCTTACGGTACCTACAATAACGGATACTGTACGGTTTAGTACTGTACTTATTCTATTGCTTACGGTACCTACAATAACGGATACTGTACGGTTTGGTACTGTACTTATTCTATTACTTACGGTACCTACAAAAACGGATACTGTACGGTTCGTTACTGTACTTATTCCATTGCTTACGGTACCTACAATAACGGATACTGTACGGTTCGTTACTGTACTTATTCTATTGCTTACGGTACCTACAAAAACGGATACTGTACAGTTCGTTACTGTACTTATTCCATTGCTTACGGTACCTACAAAAACGGATACTGTACGGTTTAGTACTGTGCATAGTATATTGGATAAACAGGTCTTACTTTTCTTTGAAAGGAATATTGTTTCTTTTGTGGTACAAGTTGCACATGCTGCAGAAGCCTTGCAATCCTACCAAAAATATATACATGACGATATTTTTTTTATTGCTATAAGAGTACGAGAAATTATTTGGCAGCCTTTTGTATAAAAACCGCGGACGATTCTACAAGAAAGACTGTGTCTAGAAACTGTGCCAACGGCTTTCAGACTGAGCATGAAATAAAGATACTAATACTTATGATATGTCATGTGTATTTTGTGTTGTACAGTATTGTTCGTTATGTAGCCTTGGTGGAGGAGCACTCAAGAGAACTACAGACAGCAGGTAAAATATATATTATATTGATATTAGAGCTATATATTATATATTGTATATAATATAAGTAGCCAATCACGTAAAACACTTAAATTAGGTTTTATCAAGGGGGTTTGATAAGGGAAATTGGCCCGCACCGTATAGAGATTCAAAATTTGACGTTTCAAGTGCTAGCCCTTGATGAGAGCTTATCGTGCAGATGGGTTTCCTGTGAAGTGATCTCTATTTGCTGCCACTTCTGACTCGTGCCCTATTATCGTACATGCATGCGATTGTTGGTTTCTGACTGTTTTTAGATGGGCCCATGTTGGTTGTGCTGTGGCAATGCCTGAAGTGTTCTTTGTAGATGTAAGCCTTAGAGAAACAATAAACACAAGTCAAGTCACGGCGGCGAGAAGAAAACTTGTAAGTAACACACAAACATTGTTATCTAGCCTAACCAGTCAAGAGCTACATGAGATCATGAACTAGTACTTATCTCTTCTTTTGTTTTTGACATGCGCTCTGTTTTGTTTGTATTCAGAAGTGCTACTACTGCCGATCAAGTTTGTCGGCCAGCGTAAAGGATAATGGCGCATGCGTACAGTGCTGCGCGGGAAAGTGCGCGATTTCTTACCATGTTACTTGCTTTGTTTTGGCGGGGTTTGGACTGGAACCGAGTGACTGGCCGCAACCCACTGAAACTTTCTGTGAGAGACATCAGAGGTCAAAGTTCAAGGTGATTTGACTCTTTCGCCTCCGCAGTCAAACCGTAACTCTTGTAATGTGCTTATAAGTCTGTCGATGTAAAGCCATTTGTTTTTCACTTTGATAAAAAAATTCGGGCTTTTTCGCGAACTTTTGTTTTGTCAGAAGTTAATTTACGCACTTTCTTTCTAATCGATAATCATCGTCCTCCTTTTCAGGGAAAACAGCGCGACTTTTCCGTCATCCATTCCGGTGAACCGGTTGTAGCCAAGCATAAGAATGGAAGGTAACCAGAGCCTGGTGATACAACGGAGCGTTAATAGGTAAACTATTGCTGACTATCGGCATGTGTGTTTGTTTGTTTCAGATATTACCGTGGAGTGGTACAGGACACTTCTTCTGAGGAGTATTATGTGGTCTCCTTTGATGACGGAACCTACTGCGACAACCTGCCGCCAAGTGATATTGAGGTAAGATACTTTGAAACTTGTAACGTGTAATACCACGCCCTTATGACGCATTTTGCTTACTGTGACAACGTGCCGCCAAGTGATATTGAGGTAAGATACTTTGAAACTTATCACGTGTAATACCACGCCCTTATGACGCATTTTTTTTACTGCGACAACCTGCCGCCAAGTGATATTGAGGTAAGATACTTTGAAACTTATCACGTGTAATACTACGCCCTTATGACGCATTTTGCTTACTGTGACAACGTGCCGCCAAGTGATATTGAGGTAAGATACTTTGAAACTTGTAACGTGTAATACCACGCCCTTATGACGCATTTTGCTTACTGTGACAACGTGCCGCCAAGTGATGTTGAGGTAAGATACTTTGAAACTTGTAACGTGTAATACCACGCCCTTATGACGCATTTTTTTTACTGCGACAACCTGCCGCCAAGTGATATTGAGGTAAGATACTTTGAAACTTGTAACGTGTAATACCACGCCCTTATGACGCATTTTGCTTACTGTGACAACGTGCTGCCAAGTGATATTGAGGTAAGATACTTTGAAACTTATCACGTGTAATACCACGCCCTTATGACGCATTTTGCTTACTGTGACAACGTGCTGCCAAGTGATATTGAGGTAAGATACTTTGAAACTTATCACGTGTAATATTGCGCCCTTATGACGCATTTTGCTTACTGTGACAACGTGCTGCCAAGTGATATTGAGGTAAGATACTTTGAAACTTGTAACGTGTAATACCACGCCCTTATGACGCATTTTGCTTACTGTGACAACGTGCCGCCAAGTGATATTGAGGTAAGATACTTTGAAACTTATCACGTGTAATATTGCGCCCTTATGACGCATTTTGCTTACTGTGACAACGTGCTGCCAAGTGATATTGAGGTAAGATACTTTGAAACTTATCACGTGTAATATTGCGCCCTTATGACGCATTTTGCTTACTGTGACAACGTGCTACTAATTCATGTTGTTAAGAGTTACTTAATAATTGGTCAGGTATTATACCATGCCTTTATGATGCGTTGGCTGAATAATGAAACGTTCAAGGATGGTTCGCTCTGGAGTAAGAGGCGAGGGGATTGGTTAGCAGGCAAACTCGTGAATCACATGCAATTTTATTCTGACATGAAATAAAAAAGTGTCATATGGTATAAAGATGGCAGTGCCATCATTTGTGTTGGTCATCAGGGCAGCAGACGGAAGTGTTGTCGGCGTTCGGCCATGATTGTTAGTTTATTTTTGTAGAGTCACGACATCACGATGGGCGATATTCCTGTAGGAAACGTGGTACAAGTGAAATGGGGAGACGATCAAGATCTGTTTACAGCTAGAGTCACTGGCCGAAGGATAAGTGTCACGTATCAGGTATGTACTGACGGTCAGGCGATAATATCACATTCATGTTTGTCCGGCCGCATGAAAATTAAAATGTTACGAGAATGTAAAGATAAAACGAAAAATAAAAATGTACGACAATAACCTTACTGTGGAGCACTCAGAGGCTTGATTTCTGAAAAAAAAAAACAAGAACCATCCAATAATAATAATAATAATAATAATAATAATAATAATAATAATAATCATAATAATAATAACTTATTTGTTGTATATTGACGATCTTAAAGTATTCGCAGCTAACGAGACCAAGTTAAACCGAGTGCTAGAATCAACGCAAGTGGCTATGGAAGACATTGGACTACAGTGGAACCCAAGGAAATGTGCAGTGGTCCATATAAGGAGAGGGGTCCATTCCCAGGAGAATTTAGGTGGAGACATAGCTGGAGGAAGATTACCAACACTGGAGGAAGGAAGACAGTATAAGTTTCTTGGTGTTCTTGAAAGCTTAGTCCAGGAAGAGAAAATGGTACTTGAATGTGCAGCAAGGGAGTACCTGCGTCGATTGTCGATCATCTGGTCCAGTCCCCTGTCAGATTTTAACCGGGTGGTGGCTTCTAACCAGTTTGCCCTGCCGGTATTGGGTTACTTAATGTGGACTCAACACTGGCCAATAACAGAGCTGAAGACCTTGGACAGGGAAGTGCGCAAGATTATAGTGGAAAATGGCGGGAAACACCCGGGTGGTTCTACGGCTCCCTTGTACCTCCCGAGGAAACAAGGCGGAAGGGGTTTACGTGCGGTGGAGACGGAATATAAAGTGACCAAGATCAAAGTAGCGATTCGTCTGTATGAGAACCAGGATCCGGCGATGGAAATGGTGAGAGAGTTCGACGAAAGAGCTAAGTCACTCGGGCATAAATCGATAGTGAAAGATGCGGCAAAGTTTGCGGCGGAGCTGGGTGTTGACCTTCATCTTAAACACCCGGATCCTGTATGTGCTATGAGCAGTGGAGAGGCCATCCCATCGTATCGTGTGAAGGAAGTATTGAAAGAATGTGTGGAGGAGAAGTTTGAAAGGGAAGTACGTGAACTGGAATGGCAGGGCAAGCTGTTGAGAGAGAGAAAGGATGATGAACAGCTGTGCACGGACGGATGTTTCAGCTGGTTGAGTACATGGAGAACATGTCCTACGTATACTATTGCCGGGGTGTTTGAACTGTACGAGCAACTTTTGCCAACAAAGCTCTACACTAGCAAAAAGACTCAAACAAGTTGCCCCGGGGACGTGAAATGTAGGCTGTGTGGCCACGCTCAAGAAAGTGTCTCTCACATCCTGTCCGGGTGCACTGCGCTAGCTCAGACCAAGTACTTGTTCAGACACAACATGGCTTTAAAGGTCCTGTTTTATGAGATCTTACATGACCAGGGTCTTCTCGAGGAAGTGCCACCATGGTACTCGCCAGTAATGCCCAAGCCGGAGTACAGGTCAGAACAAGTGGAAGCGTGGTGGGATGTACCCGTGTATGCGGACTACCAGGAGGTTCGAGCCAATCGTGTAGATGCGAGAGTTGTGGATCATGCAAACAAGAAAGTGCTGACCATAGAGATGAGCTGCCCTTGGATCAACAACCGAGAGAAAAAGAGCGAGGAGAAAACGATGAAGTATGGCCCGTTAAGGTGGGAGCTAAAGCAGCAGTATAGAGGGTACGAGGTGATTCAGCATAACATCATCATGGATGTGCTGGGAGGCTGGTCGAGAGAAACCGAAGCCTCAGTTCAATCAATGGTAGGACGTAAGGCGAATCAAGTTCTAGAGGCTATGCAAAAGGCAGTCTTATCGTCATCCCTAAATATAGCGAGAACTTTCAAGGTTGTGATGTGAAGATCCGCGACCAAAGCCCGACTGTCGGCCAGGAAAAATGAGAGACATTAGGGATATTTATATGCTTAGTTTATAGTTTTTTTTTTTTATACAAAGAACGAGAGATATTAGAGACATCTATATGCTTAGATTATAGTTTTTAGATTTGTATATATAATGAGAATGAGAGATATTAGAGACATTTATATGCTTAGATTATAGTTTTTAGATTTGTAGATATAAGGTTTTAGTAACTTATTTATTTATTTATTTTTTTAAGTTTCGCTCTTGCGCACAGGTTACGCTTTGCGTCCTGTGTTGCTTTTATAACACTGTGCATACAGATAGTTTTACTGCAATAACTTTATTTCTGCGTCAAATAAAATAAATTAGCCGAAGGGGAGAAATCCTTCTACTAATAGGGGACACAACAAAATTATCATAAATCTATTAACATTTCAGTCAAGTTAAGTTCTAACATTGTTATATAACATTTTTTGGTTCAACAATGTTAGAACGTGCAGCCGGCATGTTAGATGACGTTTGTCTAACACTTTTTGTTAGACGAACGTTTTAAATTTCGATCAAACACTTCTTCTTCTAACAAAAAATGTTAGACAAACGTCATCTAACATGCCGGCTACACGTTCTAACATTGTTGAACCAAAAAATGTTATATAACAATGTTAGAACGTGTAGCCGGGGCTTTAAGTAGAATCTAAAAGTACTGATTTGTACGAGGATTATTGAAAAGAAAACATTTTTGGCAGAGTTAAGTAACAGGTAACAGGTAACAGGTAAACGGCATGAATCCACTCCGATACTTACACGGCCCACTTACCAATACGAGTGTTATCCTCCCCTGTTTCCGACGTCAATTGCCTCATAACATGTTAGTACGAACAATTGGCAGTTGCTTAATAACATGTTAGTACGAACAATCGGCAGTGCCTAATGTAACGTTGAACATTTTATGTTCAGATTGAATTCGAAGACGACTCTTGGCTGAATGTCCGCCGGGAAGATGTGTACAAAGCAAGCGAAGAGTTGCCGCTAAAAGTGCAACGAAGACTGGTGAGTGTTTTGTTCCTTGTTTGTCATCAGCAGCAGCCGGGGCCGCCCTCACAAGCAAACATGACCCCAGTTGTTCAAAAGGTTGATCTAGTGCTACTACACAATTGTTTTTGATAAAAATGTTTATCCACTGTATAGTGATTTATCCAATGGATAGCGTTATCCACTCCTCGAACACTCGAGCCCACAAATGTCTGTTGCTTGTAGCATTACATTTATGTTACATTTCATCGTATATTAACGTAACGTTACATTACACCACATTACATTGTACATTAACGTTACGTTCCATTGCACCACATTACATCGTACATCAACGTTACGTTACAGTACACCACATTACATCGTGCAATAACGTTACGTTGCATTACACATTACATCGTATATCAACATTACATTACATTTCATTGCATCGTACATTAACGTTACGTTTCATTACACCACATTACATCGTACAGTTACGTTACGTTACATTTCACATTACATCGTATATTTATAACGTTACGTCACCTTACATAACACCACATTGCATCGTACATTAACGTTACGTTACACCACATTACATCGCACATCAACGTTACGTTACGTTTCCTTACATTACATCGTACATTTGACGTTACGTTCCATTACACCACATTACATTGTACATTAACGTTACTTCTTCTTCTTCTTCCTTTAAACTTGCCTCCTTCACTTCTTTACGTTACGTTACAACGCATTACATCGCACTACCGCGGCCACAACGTTACGTTACTTTGTGGTGCGTTACCTTACGGGTTAGTAAACGTGTTACTGATGCTTTCGTATTCTCTGTTTGCAGTCCTCAGCCACAGAGAGAGCCAATTTGTCTTACTGGGACGATATTCCTGACCGTAGCGCCAAGCGACCACGGAAACAAAATCCACGATTTATGTAGTAGTTAAGAGTTGTACATAAATTTTCTCGGCTAGCCTTCTATACTGACGTTCTTTCTTTGCCAGATTCCATGTACGTAACGCTTTGTTTCACCATCTTGTGACAATATTACCTTACGGTATTTTCACGCAACATTCGCGTCAGTTTGACCAGATTGTTTTCAACTCATACATTACGCGATCTTTTACCTTCGCGTGACAAGATTGCTTTATGTTTACGCAACGTTTACGTCACACGATCTTTTATCTTTACAGCAAGACCAGATGACCAGATTGCTCTCTTTTACGCAGATTTTACTTCACGCAAACTTTGCCTTAGCTGGCAAAATGCTCGACTTTCCCTACTCTCAATCGTACAATCTTAACGTCACGCAATTTTTTCCCCTCACCGGAGTCACGTTTCATTTGAAAAGAGCGTCTGAGTGGAGGGCTATTCCGTGTGAAAATTAAGATAAAATTAAGCTGCTGACAGCAAAGTTACATTGTTGATCACTTGACACAGTCATTTCCGAGTTAGAGCTCAGTGTATCAGTAACATAGTGGGCAGGCCCACAGCTGTTTATCCCCTTTCTTTAAAAACTAATAAAGAGGGTGGGTCCCTAAAATTGTCATAGCTGGTCATTTCGTAAAGTACCGTTTGCAGACATTAGGCCATTTTTTTAATGTGATTTTTGAGGTAACTTTAGCGGCGCTTCAAATCGCGGCTGTGCAAACTGCCGGCGAGTTTCACTGTTATTTTAATGCAATGTGAGCTCAGCGACTGCGGTGTTAGCATGCAAGTTACCTTGAGAAGCCTGCAGGGATCATTTGACGTGTTTATGCCAAGAACGCATGCGCCGTTATACAACATTCTAATATCGCAGCGAAAATCGCCGGTAGTTGTTAATTTGCGGTTGAATTCTGGTGATTTGTGAGTTGACTAGAAAGAAACTCCATTATTTGAAAGGAAATAGTTCATTGGAAAGATCTGAGGAATTCTCTCTTTACAGCTGATGGTAGTTATGTGTTTTCTTTACTTGATGTCATTTTGAACTGTTTCAGTCAGTTGAGCTCCAAAGTAAGGCCGAGTTATGTTTCGGAAATAGGTTTATACAAATGGCTTCAATTGATAGCTATTATTTAATTTAGACATGCTTTGTACATATTGTTTACAAGGCATAATTTGTCCAAAAAAATTTGCATACGATCTCTGGATAAAAACAACTATACATACATAATACCGCTGTTTTCCTACATCGCATTCTCAAGTCAATTAAACAGTCTTGGCCTAGATACAACTGTACCGACACTATCCTGACGTAACTAAATCCAGTAACTTTCTTCGTTACCTGCGATTGGGCCGAATTTTAGCAACACTGTTTACTCCTACGCGAGTTGCTTTCGTTTCGCCCTCCACATTTGGATGCATTATTTCTCCGGCCAACTTAGCTAAAACAGTTTCTCTGTTTGTTGAAGTTAATACTAGTCACCAGGCCCCGCACTCTGTGCAAAAGTCTGATCACAGGTTACTTTAGCGGCAGTTATTTATTATTAGTATCTATTTAATGCGCGCTTAGTATTCAGTTGGAAATTGTCAGAGGCACTCCGTAAAGTTCTTACAAATAAACCTGATCCAGGCGTTCAGATAGCACAGGGAAGTAAACTGAGGATACTAAAAAAAATGCATGCACTGACCGCGAGGAATATGCCTTCTTTCTCGCAATTTTTCCCCATTCAATATCTGAACACCTACAACAGGCTAATTTAAAATGAGCGTGCCATTTTTTGTAGACAAGCCGTTCAGCTGTTCGAATTGACAAATTTCTGACGTTTTCTTAGACGGCTGTTTATATAGCAGTACTGTTATTTGTACGAGTCAGCCATTAATTGACGTCATCTCCGGTCACCTTTAATACCAACACTTGACGTCATTTTCCATAAAGTGACGTCATAACCTGCCACCATTTACGTCACTACTATCACATCAAGATGTCGGTGACGTCGTTATCAACTACTTTAGGGAGGAGACGCCATTAGTCGCTGATTCGTACAATCAATTGAACTTTGTCTGTTGCTATCCATTTTGCCAAGCAATCGGATTGAATAAAAAGTTTTGAACATCGTTCATTGTGACTGATGTGTGTTGAGTTCTGTTGCAGTGCATGCTAATCCGCTTTGTTTTCTCTTGAAACACGTTCAGATTTGTCAAGATTTCATATACTGTATGCACTTGAGACTTTTCGCTTCTTATTCACCCCCCGAAACATTCTGCAATAGAAATGCTGAAAGCCTCAGTCAAAAGAAATGATGAATGTGTTGACCACACAGTACTTTCTTGGTGTTTAGAGCAGTTTAAATTGGTCATAATTATGCCGATTCTCAACTTCCTGGCCGACTCCGAAGGATTCCAGGTGAGTGAGATCCAGCGGTCATAGCCGGTGGAGATATTGGTTGTATAACTTCACTTAAGTGTCCACACTTGGTCCGTTTGGATCGTCCATCAACAGAACTTGTACTTGGTTGTGTCCACACTTGGTCCGTTTGAATCTTCCATCAATAGAACTTGTACTTGGTCCGTTTGAATCAATAGAACTTGCAGTTGATTGTTTATTATATCACAGCACTCTTTAAGTAGCTAAGAAGGCATGCGCACTGATTTAATAAGTCTTGAATGTTTGACCAGGCTGCAGAATGTTCTTGTTGCAAACGTCCAGCGGTAGCTGTCAGTTCAGGATGCTGCGCTATTATGGAGCCATGGAGCTGCAATAAAAAAAGGAAAACAATCGCAGTTCAAAGAGCTGTAGCGATTAATGAACATTTATCTTGCATGTATATTTTACTTTCTTTGAACCAGTTGGGGAGCACGAGTGCGAGATTGATTATGAGTGTGAGATTGATTATGAGTGTGACATTTTAACCTAGGGAAGCAAAGTAATACGAGCCATCTGCACGCAGGCTAAAAACGAGTTCGGTGCCTGCGTGACACTTGATTTAGAACATGAAAAAATTAAAAATGGTACCATACCATCCACTGAAGAAGGGCAAAGCCCGAAACGTTTGGAACTTCCATAAATTTTTGGCAATCTAACATTTAACATTTTTAAATTTTTCATGTTCTAAAAACTAGTTCCATTTTTTTAGATTATCACGTGTCACACCAATGACGATATTGAGCCTTCTGCTCTAGTGGGCAGCAGCAGGCCGGGGCGAGGGTTCTGAGAAAATGATACTCAATTTCTACTCCATGCTTTCATCTAAAACGCGCGCGCTATAAAGATAAAAGCAAAGCTCAAACATAAATACATATTCTCCAACATCATCAGCGTGAAGGATCACGTGAGAGAATGCAGTGCATAGGCGCACTTCAGTGTGGTATGCTCACTCGTATTTAACGGTTGATACGCTTGTGTCAGCCTGAAAAATAATGGATTTTTCCATCTTGCATGTTCAAAAAGAAAAAGACTGATGAGACTTAATTTTCTAATTTTTATGCAACTTTTGCAGTCGTTTTGTGCAAGCGCGTTTCTTCGCGCGCATCACCTAAGAAAAGGTTAATGCTTTACAAAAATAAACATTTTTCCGAGAACGATTCGGGGTCGTCATCTTGGCCTTCAGAAAGTGTCCCCTACTTTATGATTTTCGGTATTCTCGTTAACTGTTTGCTAGACAAAGTATTACTAATGTAAGGAGAAAATTAACGTTATTAAGGGTAGTAACATGTTACCTTGAGAAAGAGCCCCAGTAAAGCCTCTGTGAACTCGAAGTCTGTCCGCAGCCGTAGCTGCTGCTCAATAAACAGCATGAACATTTCCAGCAGTTTGATATCTCCCCCAGCTGATGGACCCAGACAGCGAATTTCTGCATCTATTGATGACGGACCCAGAGATTTGAGTAGCTCCAGCACTGGCTCATCTGCAAGCACACGTTATATAATTGCCTACTTACTGACACTCTTAAGAACGCATATTTCAAGTGACGAGATCCTGGCCCTTAGTTTTAAGCAAGGACTACTGTAAATTGTCAACATCTCGCCGATAATTTTGAGCGGCACAGCAGAGGTGTTTCGTCAGAGGACGAGCAAAAAGGAAAAAGCGAACAGAGGCGCTACGAACCTAATCGCAACATCTATCTCACAGGATTGGCTGAGAAAACAATAGTTCACATAACGCCTCACAGGATTGGCTGAGAAAACAATAGTTCACATAACGTCTCACAGGATTGGCTGAGAAAACAATAGTTTAAATAATATAACAATAGACCATCGCCCTAAAAACAATGCAGCTGCGAGATACTCAGGTCCATCTGGAGGAACGAAACTGAAAAAATATAACGCGCGTAGTGTTGAAATACGTACTTTTAAAACAAACGCCGCAATTAATTACAACTTACTACTCACAGTTATCTGTGTTCGCACAATCTTTTAAACGCTTTTGAAACTCTGAGTCCGGTTGCAGCTGTTTCATGTTTAGGATCTTCGACTTCCCCTCCTGTTAAAAAAGCCATTACAAGAATAAAACTGACACTTCGTTAGTTGTCCTGTTTTTGATATTTCTTTCAACTCTTTTACCGCCATAGTGAAAACTTAAGTCATGTTATAGCGGTTATAACCTTTGAGTCTGTATATAAAATCCTACACCTTACCATAACTGTAAAATTTCCCGCTCGCTCATTGGTAGAGAAAAAGTGAAAATAATTCGAACTATTGTTTATTAGAGAGAGTACCAACGATGATATGATGACATTGATCCTGCCAAACATTTGAATTTTTCATTTGGTTTCGCCTTTCTGTGTCTATTTTCGGCGAATTTTTGCCGTTTCACGCTAGTCAAAGGTCAAACGTTGGGAGCAGAAATTGCGACGGTTGTGGACTCGAGGACTTCGGTAACCTGGAAAACTCATTCAAGTCTAAAGAGGACGCGAAACACTAGAATTTCATTCAACAAACTTTTACATCCCCACCCACAAAGGAAAATCCGCTCAACATGAAGTGGAAAGAAAGGCAAGACTCACCCTATCATCCTGTTGATCGTCTTCAATGGGAAGGAACTTGGGCACCAGATCTTGCGTGGTGGGCAGAAAGAACGGAGCGGCTTTGGGAGCTTTGGGGGGCTCCTTGGGTTTGTTTCTTTTCTGTAAATTAAACCATAATTATCTTTGGTTAGTACAAAACAGAACTTGTTTGTAGAGAGAAAGTGTTCGAGTTTAAAAAAAATTGTAAATATGTATATGTCCTACAACCTGTAAATATACACAGTCTTTACTCATTTAGGTTGGAAAAAGTTTTCCAAGGGCGTTTATAGTATTAATAGTATGTGGCTTTAAATATCGGACAGTTTGTGTACAATATAAATGAATTTAAATGCGATGGCATCGGTCGGGAAAGGAAAAACGAGAAAAAGGACCGTAATAACGGTGAGGTGTTTGGACTGTAGTATCACACTCGTGTCCTATTTACTAAAAGAAAGGAAAGGGAAATAAGATGCAATAAGCTCAACTTACTTTAATTAGCTCCAAACTTGTCAGATGTCGCCATCTTGATTGTGGTAAAAGAGACAATGTTACAAGTTCATCTGACAGTTGATCAGGACTTTTGAAAGCTGTTGTGGTGTTTGTGACAGTCGTGGATTTATCTTCTCCCTCTGTCAGTGTCTCATTTTCACTTTCAAATTCTACAGAACATAAAATTGTGTACACATAAGCTGAAAGAGAGCTTAGGGCTATTTGTAACGCTAGTAAAAAGACTAACACGTCATGTAACATGCACAATCGGTCCATTATCTTACCGTCGTTAACCTCTGTTCCCGTGCCCGGCAGCTGCTCTATAGTTGGCTGATAGTCCACGGGGAGAGGAACTAATGATACGTCATCATACAGGGTTTTATTGGACCTGTTTGTATAAACAAAGCCATGTACTAGATAAGATGCCTTAGGAAGCAAGTTCAGTTGGGAGTTACAGAAATGTTATTAGATTTTCTCCCATCCATTCCAAACAAATGATATTGGCGGCTTCACGGGTGCCACGGCTGCGTTTTTCTGGTAGAAACCCAATCCGGATTCTTGAATCCATTGTATCCAGACTCTGGTGTGATTTGCCGAAGATCAAATCAAATTCTGGATTTTTTACCGAGCATTTTCAAATAAGGTCTCAGTACATTAATTTTGAACATTAATAATCAGCGGGTCAAACTAGGTTCATTTGCATACCAATGGTTGTTCACGCAAAATAGTCCGTTCCCAGATTTTCGATTCTCCCCCAAAAAATGCAACCTAAGGTACAAATTATTTTTGTAATCAGTATGTTCACTTTTGTCGAGTAACTTATGCTAAGTTTTAGTCACTTTCTAATCAAATGTGTTTCATAAAGCAAAACAAAAACCGCAAATAATAGTAAAAAAGAAAACGTTGATTGGCCGAGCAGGTGACTCAGTGATTTGTCAGATGTTCTACTCACCATAAATACACGCCAAGATCATCAACATGTGTGGTGACAAGGAAATCTGCCACTGGCGACATAGCTAAACTAGTCACTGGAGATTCAACCAAGAAACAATCTATAAGTCTGTAAAAAAAAACAACGGTAAGTGGTAGTTTACTGAGTAAAACTTTATTTGAATGTGAAAACATCTAGCCGCTCTAAAGAAAGATCTACTAATAGGAGATACTTACATATATCAAAGTATACAATAATGAATATAATACATAAATAATAATAGTTTTTGGCTCAGTTGCAACTTTGAAAATCTCTTTCCCATTAACTTTTATCAGTTAACAACTAGATTCAATTTGGCTGTGCACGTTAAATAAAGTTATTGTATCTGTATTCTCACAGAGCCTGAAAAGATTGTCCGTGAACACACAGTGAAACATTATATACAGCACTGTGTGCAATTTGTAAACAAATTATCGAGAACACGCAAATAAAATCAGTTGAACTGCGAGCGATCCTATTGAAGGCATTATGATATTATGATTGAGTTGTGTTAGCGATCCTATTGAAAGCATTATGATATTAAGATTGAGTTGTGTTAGCGATCCTATTGAAGGCATTATGATATTATGATTGAGTTGTGTTAGCGATTTTATTGAAGGCATTATGATATTATGATTGAGTTGTGTTAGCGATCCTATTGAAGGCATTATGATATTAAGATTGAGTTGTGTTAGCGATCCTATTGAAGGCATTATGATATTATGATTGAGCTGTGTTAGCGATTCTATTGAAGGCATTATGATATTATGATTGAGTTGTGTTAGCGATCCTATTGAAGGCATTATGATATTATGATTGAGCTGTGTTAGCGATCCTATTGAAGGCATTATGATATTATTATTGAGTTGTGTTAGCGATCCTATTGAAGGCATTATGATATTATGATTGAGTTGTGTTAGCGATCCTATTGAAGGCATTATGATATTATTATTGAGCTGTGTTAGCGATCCTATTGAAGGCATTATGATATTATGATTGAGTTGTGTTAGCTCCAACTTTGTAGTATGCAACATTGTGTACAACATTTCGCGCGTTGTCAATGTTGCTGGTCAGCACCAAGAAAGCCAGACCGTTCAAACATGCGCAGGGCTCGGCAGGGGACGAGATTGTTGACCATTATGATGCATGGTTGCCACTACACTTACACTGCGGGCATAACTAACCTAGCAACTGGCAGGTCCCAAGTTCTCACACTTGAATCCATCGATGCAGTGATCAACCAGCGGGAATCTGGGCTAAAGGCCTGAATATAAAAACCTGCATTACTACTGGATATTAACTAGAATTGTTGGAATAAATTTGCTTTTCAGCGAAATGAAATAATCTATTCACCCCAGTTAAGGGGTGTGGTTAAACCTGCACTAAAACAAAGGTACTGCACTCACCATATCTGTGATCCTACTTGTATGACCTCGGAATATTCTAACAACTCTTCTCATATCTATGTCTACAACTTGGATTTCAAAATCATCCAAACAAACTGCCAGTAAAGAGCTGAAAACACAACAAAAAGGAAATATTTATATTGACTGTAAGGTACAGCAAACACGTTTTTCCCTCAGGGCACGCAAAGAGCGGTAATGTTTACTTCAGCCCTTTTCAACCACATTCGCTTTTGCCTTCACTTGACTTTTTTTATCATGTACTTGGGCAAAACTAAGCACTATCTTGCAGTCTAAAATTTAAAATGATAATACGTTTTTTTTTTTTTGCAAGTTCATTTCGCCATGAAAAAAAAACAAAAAAATAATAAAAAGGGGCCTGTGGAAGACAAAACCTACACAGCAGAAACTTTACCTTTCTCTGTGTAACAAAATCTGTGTTATGGGAGCTTCAAAAGTCATTGTGTGTAGAAGTTTACGAGCTTTAAAATTCCAAAACTGCAAGGTAAAAAAAAAAAAACATGTAAGACCATATTTACAATACAAGTCACTCATTCACAAATACATAATGTGCAATACATTACAAGAACATTACACGTAGACAGCATCAAATAACACACAACACTGTACACTGTGTACTTTGAGATTACAATCAATACACTATTAGAGGCTTAGCTTGTTCCAGGCGTTAAGAAAAGAAAAAGAAAAATTGGGCGCAAGAGAAAAAACGAGGGGAGCCAGTTTTTCCTCGTGCCGACCAAATAGCGCCACGCGCCGCTTTTCACTGCTCCCCCACAATCTAAACACCTGGAAGAGGCTATTAGAGGCTGTACCTTGAGATTACAATCAAGTAGACAAGATTACAATGTAAATAACACAGCATTAGAGACTGCACCTTAAGATTACAATCAGCTCCTGCAGAGATAACTTGTTGGTTGAGACTGTCCATAGCAACACCCCTCACATGACCACTGTGAGCTGAAATTAAGTAATATCACTACAAATAGCAATGGCCTAACACCTGTTTAAGCCAAACATAACATTGACAGTTCAAAGTGTCTATCTCACTTGGCCTGAAACTCTTTGTGCACACTTGGCAACTCTTGTAAGCTGACTTAAAGAGTTTGAATCTGCAGTAGTTAACTCTCATACACTGTCACTGCAGACTCTTGTGCACTCTATTTATTTATTTATTTATTTATTTATTTTACACTCTGATTGACTTACGCTCTTATTGACTTTTGCGCACTCTGAAAGAGTTGGTTTGGCCACTAACTCTCATACACTGTCACTGCAGACTCTTGTACGCTCTATTTATTTATTTATTTTACACTCTGATTGACTTACACTCTTACTGACTTTCGTGCACTCTGAAAGAGTTGGTTTGGCCACTAACTCTCATACACTCTTGTTGACTCTATTAGCAGTAGCATGCTACTGCAAGAAGGCTGAAGATTGTATTGACTGGGCAACAAGCTATCCAACATTAAAACAAACCTTTAGGTGTTCCCAGATGTCCTCTGTGAATCCCTGATTGAATGTTAAACATGTCCACATGTCCGTGTGCATCACCAGTGATGGCAAAGTTTCCACATGAACTCATGCATGTAGCCTAAAGATCACAGGGTCACAGTTTGATATCAAACAACAGCTAACACATGGATTAATCTGTCTAGTATATTGATCATCCAGATGAGATTATACTTGTAAATATCCTTAAAAGCACTGTTCAGTCTTGACATTGGCTGACAACATAAAAAGCCAAGCAGAAATCTTCTTCACTCAATGTCAACAATAAGAATTCTTGTCAGGATCAGTCTGTCCATATCATACCATTTTGAATATAATTACTCTTTGCTTTCATTAGTGGAAGGAGTGTAATGGAAGGATTGTGCCAAGTAAATTATACATCAGCAATTCTGCTGAACTAAGTAAATAAAACTACATGTAAATATCAAGTTACACACCATAACAGGCCCAGGTTTGTCGTCAGCATGTGATTTCAAATGATGTTTACCGATGCTCTTTCTTTGGAAACTCCACGTCCTGGCTTCAGACTCCCCCTGATGACAAGTTACAATGTTGTCCCATGCACTCTGACGGACATCCTCTGTGAAAACAATCATGTTTATTTGTTCATACTGTAGGAATGTGACCATGAACAACTCGGCAAATGAATTCTCTATAAGGCATCTACATACCAATGTTCCTCTTCAAGTCAGTGTGTAAACGTCTTAGGCAAATACTACATTGTACATGTACACTGTAACTTGGGTTTATTTGTGAGTACATGTAGCATAGCATTTCTCTGTTCCAAGTTGTAAATATTTAAGTACACCAATATTGATATCAAAATAATAATTTACATGTAGAACATGAAGGGAGGGCAGGGGAGGGAAGACAGGGCATACATGTACTGTAGTATTAGCAAAGGACACCATTTAACATTACTATCAAATCATTCTGAGAGAGCTTTGAAGATCTACAGTACAACACATTTATTAAAGGACATACCAGAAGCAAAGTCAATTATTGGCGGCAACTTCAAATCTTCTAACTTGACTCCACGATTCTTGGATTTCTTTGTCAATGACCCTGTCAAAGGTATGTGTTGAAAGCCAGCCAATAAATAAATAATTAACACTTATTGACAGAGTCAGTGGTAGGGCTCAACTCTTGGCATGGTCATATCAAAAAAGAACCAAGTGCTTATTCAGTGAATCAGATAAAATGAATTGGGCACAATAAATGAACATTGAGATGTACCAGACCAGATAGCTTTTACAAAACTGGCTTTGATTATGTCATCTTATCTGACCCTACAGACAGCTCATAAGTTGTCTTTTTTGGTATTACTAAGGTGGCATGATAAAATTTATAACATACTTGAAGTAGTTTTACTTATCATATTATCCAAGGACTAAAAAGTTAATATCTCACCTTGAGATAGCTCACAGCTGCGTGCATCTCGTACTGTAGAAATGAACCTTAAGCTCCTGTCCACGCCTAGAATATAATTTGACATGTTGAATAATTTTACTCCCAAGAGAGATCAGGACAATCAAGTGAACATTTTTTATTAAGCTCCTGTCTCATAGAGACTCCCAAGGGAGGCCATTCAGGACAGACAAGCAGTACCATCACATACATGTAGGACAGTACTGCTGCTCATCACAAAGGCTAGTAATAATACTGTACTTCCTGGTTCTAACAAGTGCCTGTCCACGAGCAATTATGTCAAATTTCATATTTTGACCATTCCAACTTTGATAATAATTTAATTATTTTATGTTTCCCCATACACTATTAATTATTTTAACTTCTTTTCCTTGAAAAATAGTTATCAAATAGTGGATTATCAAAGTTGATAACATTGATAGGTTGGTTGTTAAAGATAGGATGATAAATCAAGGGCTTTATATCCAGTAACTAAAAAAAATAACTTATAACAGAATAACGTGAATTAAGGTTAAACTCTTACCAGCACTCAGTATCTCAACTCCCCGGTTACCATAGAAGCGAATTTTAGTAGGAGGAGCACTATGACTTGAGCGTGACCTTAAGAGCCGACCACTCCCATCTGGCTGGTCAAAGATCCAAATCTAACAGGAAAAAAATCACCATGTCAACATACACAATAGTTATTACTTGTTTACATGTAATTAATCAAAACTGTTTTAAGCATCACCTTTAAAGAGTTATCTGGGCCATTTGTAACCAACAGGGGTTGTGAAGGAAGAAATTTCATTCCACAGACCACGCCCTTATGAGCATCACGTAACACAGTACCAAGTTGACGTTTTTCTAAGTCCCAAAATGCAATGTGACCTTCTGTGCTGGCTGATGCCATTATGGGATTGCCATCTACAAAGCAAAGTGAAACACTATAAATAAAGATTATAGACATACACTGTAATTCAATGACAGAGTATTAAAATCACACAATCATATTAAAGGTAGGGCTGTAAAGCACACTTTATCAACCAATAAATATCCTAAACTGTGCCCTATTTTACTTACAGTTGGCACATTTGTGTAGTTTCTGACTTTTTCACTTTTAGCCACATCCCAGAAGCCTCAAATTATCATTGCTTGTTATCTTCATGTGGGATCCCTGAGCTCAACTATTACATGTAGCTATGCTGTGCTGATGAGGCCTAACAAAGCTAAAATATGGCTGCTAATACTGGGGCTCACCATTTATTCTCACTAGCAGATCAAGGAATAATGCCTGCTACCCAACGTGGCCACCATAGTTGTAGTATTAGTGTATAATTATGTAATGTATATACATATTATCGGTATTGATGTACGCGTAATATGTAATGTATTACAGATATTACATAAAAGTTTAAGTTAGACCCAATCTTTAGTAAGGAGATATTGGATTCTGGGTCTTTGGTCCCATATGACCAAAGCCTTAATTGGTTCCTGTAGCATCAACAACTTTATGATCACCAAGCTTCCTGTACTTCACCATGACATTTATTCATTACAAAAAATGTACCTGTTCTGAATGTGAGGGCAGTAACTGGTCCCCAGTCCTGCTGGAAACTCATGACAAGCTCATCAAATTTTAGGTTGTGAAGGACAATTTTTCCACTCTGCAGACCGACACCCACTACATCAACTGCAGGAGCCTGTTATAAGTGATATTATTTTAATTACAAAGGATTGTAAGATGGGATTTAAATACTCTTATTCTTCGACCTCTATGAAGGGCTGGGTCAACATTCCTGCTAGGGAATCTGCTATTCCTAGGGAATCTGCTATTTCTAGGGGGTCTTTTCTTTGGATGAAAAATCCAACAAAATGTCATTTTGAAGCCCTGAACATCCATTCTTGTCAGTGAGGAGCTTGATTCTAACCTACAGTACTTAAAACGGGTTTCATGGTTCGGTGCACGTGCAAGCTATGACATAACCCATTTAATTTCATTGTTTAGACCAATCAGAAGCGGGTGGATAACTCTGGCATGAAATTTGCCCATGAAAAATAATGTCGCGGTCAGTCAGCTGATTGAATGGATGATTATTATGTAATACATACCCAAATGCGCCATGAAAGCCACCAGAGCATAGAATAAATCCCTTGATAATGAGTCAATGGTTTTATTCAGTGTTGACTTTGTCGGTGTAATCCATTGAAATTTTCTGTGAATTTTGGTCATCCTTTGCTTTGTTTGGACTAATTATAGTATGTGATTATTGAAGTAAATGTGAGTGGTTTTTTTAACTGATAAAATTGGTAAGAAAGCGAATAAAGCATTTTAATCTGTGCACATGCGCCGAACCATGAAACTATCCCTTTAAACATTTCTACTGTTTGAAATGCTGTCAAAACAGAAGATCAATGTTAACTTTGTTCCTCAAAATTATATAAATGCTTTGTTGGATTTTTTTTTTTTTCAGACAAAAAGTTGCAACTTGAAAATTGCCGGTAGCTAAACATTAACCAAGGCCCCTTTTACAGTCAGCCCTTTAAATAATTATTGACTTTGGGTGGCAAAATCATTAGCCGCAAGATGGGTATGCCAGCACATTTTGACGGGGATGCCTGCATGTGCATCCAGTTACTGTCCTGTGGTTTAGCCTCTTTTAGTGCAGTGGTAAATAAGGATACAGTATTGATTTACTAGTGATACAAATGCATACACCATATTCAATGGTACACGGATATTTCATGAGTTAGATACTGAGTATTTTCTCGAGCCCTGCTGGGGCAATACAAAAAATGTGAGCAATGAATAAATAAGGGATTAATTATTTGACTGAAATTCTTGTATTTAAAATGGCTTGTGTCTTGAAACCGGGATGCTAAGGTGTAATATGGTAATAATACTGTGTAATATGGTAATAATACTGTGTAATATGGTAATAATACTGTGTAATATGGTAATAATACTGTGTAATATGGTAATAATACTGTGTAATATGGTAATAATACTGTGTAATATGGTAATAATACTGTGTAATATGGTAATAACACTGTGTAATATGGTAATAATACTGTGTAATATGGTAATAATACTGTGTAATATGGTAATAATACTGTGTAATATGCTTGGATATTTTGCATGTTCACTTTCCCTTATATAAACTAAGGTAAATAATGTCACTGTCAAATAATAAATGTATATATTAAAACAACTCACTTGCTCAACAGCGAGTATGGGTTCTGACCATCCAGAAAATGTATAGATTAATTTGCTGCAGGAAATTTAAAATGAAATAAATAAATACATATTATACAATGAACCACAGATAGCCTACTCAGCTGGAGCTTAACTGCTTTTTAATGTGGAGTAAAGCAGAGAACAGGCCTTGAACATTTGATCTTCAGGTTAAAATTCCAATGCCGTAGCCACTACATCACCACACCCCCAATACATGAACCTTACATTATAAACACAATGGGTGAAACAACAGTATTTGGCACATTAAGCTCATGTTAATTCTAAGGGAATATTGTCTGGATTAATTTATTTAATTTGTTTTTTGCTGTGGTGATATTTTAGTATCATGAGTATTGGAAATGAAGCATTAGCTTTAATGACTGACTGAACAATGTGCCAAGATCAAAACACAACTATTATAGTCACAATTCACATCACAACAGTAAAATAAATAAAACTTCTTATTATTATTATATTTTAAAATTGCTTCCAACTGGTTCTATATAAAATGTATGGAGACCGATAAGGAGAATGCTTTTATTTGAAAAAAAAATCATGATCAAGCCATACTTTGTTTTGATGTTCCATAGTTGCATCTGACCTTGTCGACTGCACAGTAAAATCTTATTCAAATAGGTGCTGGGATGCATCAGACATGTCACATAAAAGTTCTTGGTATTAAATTCTATCTCCAGATATAATTCTATAAAGGAATGATTTAAGTAAAAATGTTATTAATTACCACACAAATTTTTCTGACAAACTTATGTACTGTAAATAAGTAAAATAAGAGAATTGCATCATCGCTCGAAGTTGGCACTTGCCTATCACTTGTGGATCTGTAGACTTGCTTATGTAAGGACCCAAACAATTTTCAGGTCATTGAAGCTTGCAGTACAATTTCAATAACAAGTAGGGGGCCAATTAATAGTTCAGTTCTTTAAGGGGACTTATCACACGCTATGTGCATGCTTGCCCAAATCTTTCCATTGCTTGGCTAAAATGATTACAGATTCTAAAATAACAATTTGTACAAATAAGGAAGGCACAGTTCTGCAGTAAACAAATTTTGAATGACAAAATTGGGAATGGTCAATGCTATGTTACACAATGTAATCATTTATCTTACAGGGCCAACAATAAATTTACCCTTAACACTGTCTTGTTAAAACTGCTATCCATTTCAATAGTCCTCAAAATGAACCCAAAGGAAAACCATATACCGTACAATTGTGCCTGTAAATTTATTTGTACAAACTTTTATTTTAGAATCTTTAATTAGCTTAAGCCAAGCGATGAAACAATGTGTGCAAGCATGCACATTGCATGATATAGATAGTCCCTTTAAACAATGTGTGCAAGCATGCAGATTGCATGATATAGATAGTCCCTTTAAACAATGTGTGCAAGCATGCACATTGCGTGATATAGATAGTCCCTTTAAACAATGTGTGCAAGCATGCACATTGCATGATATAGTCCCTTTAAACAATGTGTGCAAGCATGCACATTGCATGATATAGTCCCTTTAAACAATGTGTGCAAGCATGCACATTGCATGATATAGTCCCTTTAAACAATGTGTGCAAGCATGCACATTGCATGACATAGTTCCTTTAAACAATGGATTGTGTGCAGGCATGCACATTGCATGATATAGTCCCTTTAAGCTTTACAAATGTTTTTTCAACAAGGTGCTCTCCCCTAGGTCCACTGCAATACTTTGACGTTTTTTTTTTTACCAAATTTACTCATTTCAACTCCTACCTAAAGTATAATAATGTATGTGCAGTGTACCTGTTGTTTCAACAATCCATATTCTGACTGTGCTTTCTTCATCCACAGATATCAAATGTGAACCAAATGAAAGTATAAAATGAATGCTACTTTTGTGTCCCTCAAATACTGCAACCTGCATGTAACATGAAAAAAATTGCAAATTGCAGCATTTTTTTAGGTTTTTGTAGCATGAAGCAACTATATTATGATGAAAAGGTGTATTACATTGTACAAGTCCCCTTTGTTGGAATCCTAGGGTGCATTTGATTGAATAATCCTGAATAAGAATATGCAGAATGGTGCTAAAAAATTGTGTTTTGGGGATTTAGGAGCAAATGGAAAGCTAAACATCATCTACATGTTTCTATATATCATCAACATAGAGAGACTATATATTAAAATAATATACACCTGGATGGACAGAACAATGTAAAAAAAAATTTCTTGTCTCTGGAAACAACATGATGGCAGAGACCTTAACGTTTCTTGGTTAAAACTGACACAAATTAAAACCAAATACTTTTGTTAAACAAAAAATGTTTATAGAACACCAAGAGGAGATATTAAGTGAATATATTCAAAGAATAAACCATAATCACAGTTTTAGAGAGTTTTTCAAGACAGAAGTTGATATTTAACTTAGTTGAAAAAATTGGCCCAATTTTTTCAAGTTGCAATCCATTTCCATCCTGGCCATCTGCAGTCCAAGACACTTATTTTTACTCTTAGAGCACTAGTAGAATAATTTGACACAAAACTGGATCATTATTTTTGGGTTTACACTCTGATAGTAAGTAAGGAATTTATTTAAGGAGGAAACCACATCACCCATGGGTGGTTTTCATGAGGGACCTCCAAACATATATAAACATGTCATTTGGGGCTTTGAATGTAACATTAAAAATGGTGACATAGCCCCCTTTAAACCACTAACCTTGAGATTAAATGTCTAACATACTGTACCAAACTTACTTAGCATAAGGTAAAAAACAAGCAATTTATAAAACAAACCTAATATATAAAATCAATTTATATTTTCATTGTTACATTTGAATACATTCAAACACACACTGCATGTACATTATGTTTACCTAATTAAAAATTTTACGAGACAAAAATTAACAAGATACAATGTAAAAATTAAAAAAAAAACATTAACAACACACCATACTTCATATAAAATTAATTATTAAAAGCTCGCCCAAAAAGGTACATCTTTAATGCTGCAAGAAACAAACCTGTTTTCCTCGTTTCCACGAAGTCATTTGATTCCCAGAAGCTGCAATGATCAAATCTCCATGTGATAATAAACATGATATTTCACCAGATTCCAGTAAGCCTGCAAATTACATAAGTCTTACTGGCATGCTTAGGTTATAAAACACTCTTAAACCAAATTTGTTAAAACAAATCGACAGGTAAGAACTTTTTTGTTGTTAAATTAAATTTCTTATTTCAAGAATTTACTTGTTACTTTAAGAAAACTTTCTTCGTTAAAATCAATTTCTTAAGAATTAAAGTAAGAATTAAATTCTTAAAATAAGAAATTTAATTTAACAACAAAAATGTTCTTACCTGTCGATTTGTTTTAACAAATTTGGTTCTTAAAATAACAATTCGAGTTTAAGAGTGAAATGATACTACACTCCAGCATTTCATAGACTCGACTTAATACAGTGATCCATCGTTTTTTAATTTCTACATATTATAGTTTAGACTATATAAATGTATATTTGCACGAAAGCAACAAACTAACAACACAAACCGCTGAACACTTAGTACATGTACAGTAGTAACTAAGTAAGACATGAATGGGGTCTGAGAATATATATAACGCATCGCTCGAGTATAAAAACAAATCAAAGCGAATTTCCAACTTACCAACAAAAAGAAGGTTTAGTTTGGCACACTGCAAAAAAATTAAAAATTCTTAGATCTTAGGTAGAATTCTGCGTAAATAGCTTTCGGCCTAATACAGAATAGATCAGTAGTTGTTTTTCCAGTGGAGTTATTAAAAGTCAATGGAGTGTCGAAATCACAGAAAATCATGCATAATTCGCTTACGTTATACACATGGAAAGCCGATCCGACAGCAGTAGTTACAAGGTTTTCTGTTCCTTGTGTTTGTATGGTCAGTGGTACGTGATTTGCCACAAATCCAAGAGCTCGAAATGGAGAAAACAACTGACTTCCAACAGCCGCCATGTTGGTTTTACCACGTGCAGAGAACCGCTGGCCTAATGCGTTTTCATTTGGGGACTTAGGAAATTTCGAATAGTGGAGAAAATGAGGCAAATGTAGAATGGTGTACAAGAGGCAGGCCAAAGAAAGAGTTGTTGAGTAATGTAAATGGCAGCACCTAACTTTTTTGTTAATTTTAAGATAGAGGGCCACAGGTTTGTCAGTGTAAACTGTTATGTGTTACCATCTTTAAATAAAGTTGACTTACTTTCTTACTTAACCCTATTCAGACTGGGCTTTTTTAGGCAATCTGTGACTGGGGGGGGGGGGCGGGGGGGCTCCTCGGACCCCCCCTTCATATCTCTGGAACCAGTAAGGGTGGGACCATGAAATTTTCACACAATGTTCATGTCCATACAAGGAAACCTCACACCTAGTTTTGACTTGCCACACCCAATTATGACGTCACAGTGACGTAATTTTTGTTTTTCCGACGTTTCTTTGATATTTTTCCATCCAGATACTTAAAATATCAAATATAACTGTAAAATCATCTCTCTTATATTAAAACATAATAACTACAAACAAGGACACACTTGTAAAGCAGGCTTGTAAAGCGAGAAAAGGCAAAAAAAAGGCGATAAAACTATGATTTTGAAATTATTGTCCGCCATCTTGGATCCGCCATCTTGGATCCGCCATCTTGGATTTCCTTTCTTTTCGTTTAAATTAAAATTTAAAAAATATCTAAAAGAGAAAAGGATCAGAATGTATAAAACACGTATCAAACTAATGTCTATTATCCAAACAATGAACTTAGAAGCGTTATTTAATAAATAGTACAAAATTTTTCTCTATAAGTAAAAGTGAGCAAAAATTTACCTACCTCTCCCCCCCCAAATATTTGATGTTAAAAATTTTTGATGTCTTTCAAGAACTAAGTCCCAAGAAAAACTATTCTAATAAGAAAATGCACTATAAGTCAAAAAACAAGATCTTAAAATAAAAAATTCACCATATTTTAATATTTTGAAAACCTATGTGTCAAAAACCGGTTGCCATGGCAACATGATTAATCACACTGACATGTTATGGATACCAAAATGTCCCTAGATAAATTCTAGGAAAAGTCAGAAAATTTCAGCCTCATAGCTATTTCGGTGTAAGAGTTATTACAATTTTACTGGAGGGGGGGTTCGAAAAGCCCCCCCCCCCCCAGTCTGAATAGGGTTAATAAAAGATCAAAGAGTATTTGAAAGTTTAGATACATGTAGCTTAACAGTAACATATGTACGCCAACATAACAACAGTAGAGATCGAAATACTTGATAACTTGTCTTATGAGACATAAGGCCATCTGTGGAAGCCGTGTGGTTATCGAACGTATTAAATTTCTTTTTCATCAGTCAACCGAGTCAACCGGCATACACATGTACTTTCAGTACTTTATGGCTCAGTGATCTATAAGTCACAAGGGTTTCTAGCCACTAAAGAGGGTGCTATATAAGGCTACAATTGAGTGCTACTTTGTTTTTGTTTGTTTTTTTGTTTTTTTTTTTACAATTGGCTACTTTGTTTTTGTTACTCTTTAGTTTTTTCAAAACCACTTGCATAACGTTTTGACAGTTGTAAACATTTATAGTGCTCGCCCCTGAAGAAGCTTTGTTTTGCGAAGCGAAATATTGGGCACTATTTTATTCTCCTTTTATTTTATTATTTTATTTTATTTGCTTCTGCTTCTGTTTTTCTGCCGTAAGGATCAGTTTGCCTTTTATTTTGTTTCACTTAAAGTATTAATACTGACATAGGTCTCGGGAAACCCAGATTTGGCCATTCTCAACGGTTTGTTGCAATGATCGTGCATTTTATGTTTCTTTTTACAGTTGAGTGAAATACTCCATAAACAGCTGTTTTGGCCATGCTCAATTTGTTAGGACTCGTCAGGATGGCATATAAACCCGTTATGTGAGGGCGTAAAACTGATCGGTAGAGTTGCAATTCGGCTACACAGGAGATCATATTTCTAAGTCTCGTCAGCACTCTTTTCAACATAAATAAATAGGTTTGAATTTTGGACAATTTATTTCCCTGTTGTCCTTGACCAACCGATCAAATTTAATCTTTGAATCAGTATCAACTGCTGTTATCCAGCTCTTAGCTGCAAGGGGCTCTGAATAAACAAATCTATCTATCTATCTAACTTCATTCCATTGGAGCGAGTTCATGGTGGTTTTGGAAAAATCCGAATCCGACTTCTTGAATTCAAAAAACGGGTTTCACGTTTTTTTTTTACTAAAATCCAAAACGGATCATGGTCCGTTGAATCCATAATCCGGTGAGATTCATCAGATCAGATTTTTGAGATTCGTGATCTGAGTGGTTATTTTTTGGGAAGGATTCGAAAAAAATACATCTGACAAGCGATCTTTTGTGTAACTTTACTCGTTCCGTTCGCTGTTTTGTTTCTTTTACTGCACGATTTCATATCAATGGCAATCCAGGAGTCAATTTAATCAGTGATAAAACTTTTACATGAGTAATTTACAAGTGTGACCATTGTTTCAGAGGTTGAAAACAATAGCTGCACTTGTAGTTACAAGTTTTATTGAATTGACCCCAGGTAAGATTTATTGCATCCACTTTGAAAATTATTTGTCGGAAGCAGAAAGAAAAGCACGTAAGCGAGTCAAATAGGTTTATTTGCATGCTTGCCAACGGTTTTTAGTTTACGTTAAATGACCCGTTTTAGAATTTTTCGTTTTTTTTTTTCGTCATGTAGAATCCATATGATTTGAGATCACACATCCGTTTCGGATTCTCACCAAAATACGCAGCCTAAGGAAGGCGTGGAATGAGAGTTCCCGCACTGTTTTTAGCCCCCTGATGGATGAACGGGCTTCACGGACTGGCATCTTCATATTTAGAGCTAACCAGGACTCGGTTCAGTGTTATAGGACCACTGATACACCAAACATTAATAGGATATTAGAATAATAACAGTTTTATTATTTCTCAAACAATAGTCATTTCTTTTAAGTGTAAAGATAAAATGCTGAGGCGTGAGTTCACGCCTTTCTTTCATTAATAAAAACGTACTTTTATAAGTCTACTGGAAAATCATGCTTTGCTAAGATACCCTTCTGAATAATATAGCAAAAGACAAGTCAATTGCAAAAGTAGCTATCGTAGTATCATGTGATTAGGCCATCCCAATAAAATGTTTCGTTTCCCATCCCGACCGACCCATTTTTTTGGAAAAGTAAAAAAAAAAATTTCAGATACACTGTCCGAAATTTTACTTTTTAAACATGTGATCAAGGCAGTTTATTTTGAATAGAAATCTTTCATATTTAATTTATTAGCCTCCATTGTAGATAAGGAGTAAATTTGCATTCAGCGGAAAACATTGGCAATCGAAAGCACACGTGTAGCCAGGCCTTCTTACTTAGCATCCAGGTTTTTTCTGGACTGAGGATCCCCCGGTCAATTTTCGTTTTTTAGTTTTTTTGCCCGACCGACCGACTCACTTTCACGAGAGGGAAGGCGATGGGAAACGGAACATTTTATTGGGATGGCCTAAGAGGAAAAAAAATAAACCGTCTGCAGCTGATACTGGATGAATTAAACTGTTACTGCAAATCTCGCGACAAAGGCAAATAAACTTAATGGTTGACTGAAAATAAACTTCAATTCAAAAGTTAAACTGTCCTGGGCACTGTAATGTTCCATAGCATCAGGTATTAATGCTAACCCTGGATCATTTGAACATGGAACCAATATTTTATCCGCTTGCTTAAAAGCTTAGTTTTTATTTGTAAATTTAAGTTTCAATTTGAGATCATTTAATCAATTGAAAAGTGAATGACAAAACCTGACTCTTTTTTCAAGAAGTCTCGCGAAAAGTTGAATCCTAGACTCAAAATTGATCCTGGGTTAGTATAAATCACGCTAGGTTAGGGTAAATCAGGGGTATTAAAATCATCGCTGTTCAAATGGCCTTTAATGACCTTTAATTGCTCTAAAATGTTAACTGTTTTCCGCAAGACTGTCTAAAGGCACTGTTGAACTTTCTGTGATTGGCTGATGAAGTGCACTGTTGAAAGCAATCCATCTGTTGAGCCATTCTTGGCATTTAGCGTTGACATCAACAGTTTCTTGTGATCGCGAGGCGTTGAACGAAGCTTTTTCCTCCAAACCTGAGGTTGATACCGCGCAATTAACCTGTCCTCCCGGGCTTTCATCCCCTGAATATTCATTTACCTTTATACTTTTAACTTTGCTTTCTCTTGTCTGTGAAGCGCGCATATCAACAGGGCAACTTACACATTGTCGGATGTCGAATCGTTCTGCATCTGAAAACTGCACGCGCCGTTTGCAGTTGCACGTAGCTCTGCTTAAGTCCGTTGAACGCTCTTTGTTTCTTCGCTCCATAAACGGGAATGGTGGACAAGTCGAGTTCCGTTTGTCTAAAAGACGGCGCCGCGTTCTCAGAACAGCCATAGAAGTGTCTGATTGTTTGATCCCATTATCGTAAACATTTGTTCTGGTTTTTAATACAATCTCTCTTAACTTAACACAGTGTTCATTTGTTTGCAAAGAACAGTTTGAAATTGCTCCTTTGTGTGGATGAGTTGATAAACTTTTAAACGCGACCAGATCAGCATGAAGAGATTGGTGTGACTGTACACACATATTAGCGCGTGCGGTTAGCTTCCCTGTGTTTCTCACTACAGCTTTATCCTTGTTTAAAATTGATTTGAAATCCAATGTTATTTTTCGTCGTTTTTCGGGCGCTGTTACCGAGTTGTTGGACGTATTCGACGCTTTGTCGGAATCCTGATTCGTTGAACTAGGCACTGAGTAAGTAACTAAATCATCACCCGAGTCTCCATAAAACCCACTGTCTGTTTTAGAAAGTCGACTGTGCTGTTGTTTTCGTGGCTTCTTTGCCGGTGATTCCTCGGTGCATTCGCTTTGAAAGTTAAGTTTAGATACAAGTAATCCCTCCAACTCATCAACACGGCTTCCTGCATTGTCCTCCAATGCGAAAGTGTTGTCCCTTAACCGGCCCCGTTTGGCGATTTGATGCAGGGATTTTTTCTCTTTTCCATTCATTCCTTCTCTTGCCTGCTTCCAGCTTCCGCAAGCCGTTTCGCAGTTTTGTGTTAGCTGTGTAGTTGTTATGTTGGGAAGAATCAAATTGTCTATTGTTTTAGTAAGTCCAGCAATTGATCGTCTTCTTCCCAGTGCTTTACCTTTCTTGAGTCGCGCTCTTTCAGTGACCAAATCTTTAGGAATTCTTTCCAATGTTTCTCCAAATGCCAACATTTTACTGTCCAAGATACTCAACTGCCCGTGGTATACCTTAATTCAGTTGCTAAGGCCTTCACACTCAGTAGAACATGCACAAATTCCATTAATAAACGGTGTCTGAAGAGACCAGACTGAAGGTGTGAAGTGGAATAATTACTTATTGATTGCCTAAGTAATTGACGCAAGACAAAATTTTCACTTGTGATTTTCTCAAGTCTGTCTTGCAATACCCGAAGTTTCGCCAGTTTGCAGAGTTAGCTGTGACTCGGAGCACGACTTACGAAACAAGTGTTTGTACAATAGTTAAGCAATCACGTTTCTTTTCAGTCCGTTAGGCAGGCACATTTACATCTAATGTGTTCTTTTGTTTTACAAATAAATGTCGAACATTCCAGTCAAAATTTGAATATTTTATTTACCTTTTACAAATTGAATTTCTTTGTTTGCCCTATTCTTATCTGACATTACCGTGTTTAGAACAAAAAGTTACAGTTAATAATACAGTTTGGGTCGTATTTTTCGATTGATGTAATGCGTTCGAGTACCACGGAAACAGTAATATCCTAATTTGTCCGTGCCGATTATTGTTCTCCATTCATTAGCAAAACTAAAAGATGTGACTCGATTACAATTAAATAGAATTTGCGTCACAAGCTGGGTTAAACAGGAAAGAGGACATGATATTACAAACGCGCACTTTAGAGTGTAATCTACAGAGAAATTTCAATATTCTAAACGTAATTTGAGAATAATCGATATGATTAATACCCACGGAGCGACTACAGGTATTCTAACATCATGTAAATGTTTACTTTCATAAACCTTTTAAACAAACGTCTTCCGGATCAAAAATAAACATTTAGACCTTTTATTAACTGAGTTTATAAGGTAAATTGGCCCCTGTAAAGAGATTTAAAAGTTGACGCTTTGACGAAGGGCTTGTGTTCGAAACGCCAGTAAAAAGTAATGTCAGTTGTTGAATCTCTTTACAGTTGACAATTTAGGTTATTTCTCGGTGTTGCGGAAATATTTGGTAAGCTATTGCGCGGTGTTGTGGTGTGGGTATTTTTATTTATTTATTTATTTATTACAATTCATGGCTAAAAAAAATAGAAATAAATTACATTACAAAAAATATATATTATAAACTAGAGATAGCCATAGGAGGTCCGCAAAAGAGTCCTAGACCCCATTCTAGGTGGACCCCCAATGTTCAAAACACATTAAAAGAATTAATAAAAAATTTTATACTAAAATTACAATTACAAATTATAATTAAAAAATAGTATTAATCTAAAAAATTCAGTAGACTCCTTTTGAAGGAACGTAAGTTAGGACTAAGCTGAACTTCGGTCGATAAACTATTCCAGCTGTTAACAATACGATTAAAATAAGTAAATTTAAAGGCATTAGTTTTGGCATAATTTTTCTTCAATTTTATGCCGTCAGAGTCTCTGAGAATGTAACGATCATCTTCAAGATAAAATTTTAAAATCTTAGTAACGTCTAAATTAAGGTAACCATACAAAGTTTTGTATAAAAAAGAAACGTCAGCAATAAAACGTCTTTGTTCAAGAGTTCTCAAGTTCAATTCCTTTAAGCGGGCTTCAGAGCAAGAGTCATTCTTTAAAATAAGCTTAGAAGCCCTTCTCTGAACACGCTCAATCAAATCAATGTTATCTTTTTATTATTAGTTAGCTATTGCGAAGTGTTGTGGTGTGGGTATTGTTTATTATTTATTGTTGGTCAGCTATTGCGCGGTGTTGTGGCGTGGGTATTGTTTATTATTTATTGTTGCTCAGCTATTGCGCGGTGTTGTGGTGTGGGTATTATTTATTGTTGCTCAGTTATTGCGCGGTGTTGTGGCGTGGGTATTGTTTATTATTTATTGTTTGTTAGCTATTGCGCGGTGTTGTGGCGTGGGTATTGTTTATTATTTATTGTCGGTCAGCTATTGCGCGGTGTTGTGACGTGGGTTTTGTTTATTATTTATTGTTAATGGTTTGAACCCAATGACAGTTATAACCAATGACAGTTATAACCAGACGTATATAACATCAGAATTTGGTTTTGTCGACTGAGTCGATAAGGTAAATTAGCCACCGTAAAAAGATTCGAGAAAGCGGACGTTTCGAGCGCTAGCCCTTCGTCGGAGCGAATCAAGGGATTGTGAGTAGTGTGTGGTTTTATATAGTAGGAGGAGCTCCGCCATTGGTGGAAATTTTGTGACGTGAAAAACAAATGTAAATTAGTTGAATGAAAAGCGTTCGTTAATTCCGTGGGGTTTGAGAGTGCCGATTCGAAAGATGATTTTTTGTTCTAAGTTTTTACGGCTTTCTGTGTTGCCTTGGTGTAGAGAAACGCCACAGATTGTCATGTGTTGCTTAGAATGGTTAGCAAGATTGAAATGACGCGCGACTGGTTTGGATGCGTCTTTGTCATTTTTTTCAACGTCTCGGAGATGTTCTCGAAAAGGGTCGCCCAGTCTCCTCCCTGTTTCGCCAATGTATATCTTTTTGCAAAAAGTACATGTTATGCAGTAGATAACATTTACGGAGGTGCATGTAAAACGATCAGTGATTTTAATAGATCGTTTAGGTCCCGTTATTTTGTTGGCGTTGTGAATGAAAGGACAAGTGTTGCATCGTGTGCGTGCGCATTTAAAAGTTCCCGGTTCATCGTCAGATTTCAGTGTACTCGTAACTAGAAAGTTGCCTATATTTTTGTCACGTTTGAATGAAATTAGGGGGGGTTGTGAAAAAATTCTGCCAGTTTCGGGGTCGTTTTGGAGCAATTTGAAATTTTTTAAAATGATGCTTTTGACTGTGTGATTGTGTGGGTGGAAAGTGAGGGTGAATGGAATTCTCTCGTTCTCTTCCTTCTGTGATGTTTGTAGTGCTGATTGCCTGTCGATCTGTTGTGCACGTTGTTGGCCCGTTTTAACAACAGAGTCAGGGTACCCACGTTTCTTGAAAAACTGGCACATTTCTTCCGATTTGTTGGAAAAATCGGAGTCATCACTACAAAGACGTCGAAGTCTGAGAAATTGAGAATACGGAATGGCGTTTTTAACGTGTGATGGATGTGAGGATGAATGTAACAGATAACAGATAAACTGTGTATATAACATCAACTGACCATTCACAATTCACATGACTCTGAAGATGACTTCCACTCAGGTTGTCGAAACGTCAGTCATTGTCAACAACAACAGTTCTTTTCAGAACTACACTCACCCGGACGATCACAAACAACAGACTACTTATTATTTATTGTTGGTTAGCTATTGCGCGGTGTTGTGGCGTGGGTATTGTTTATTATTTATTGTTGGTCAGCTATTGCGCGGTGTTGTGGTGTGGGTATTGTTTATTGTTGGTTAGCTATTGCGCCGTGGGTATTGTTTGTTGGTTAGCTATTGCCCGGTGTTGTGATGTGGGTTTTTATTTTTTAAATCTTGTGTTTTACTTTATTTGGTGATCGATCGTCCGCAACACTAAGAAACTGTTTCATTCCTCCACCGGCACAGCACCATGCAGTTTCTTTATAAACTAACTTCTGTATTCCATCAAAAACGCAACTAAACCTGTTATCGACATATCTCCCAATCATTCTTAACATGACATGGTGAGCTGCAGTCTTTGCTTTCACCAGGGTAAACGGGAAAGCCATAAAATTTCAGAGCAAAAATTAATCGAACGCTTTTCATTCAACTTATCTATTCTTGTTTTCACTAATAGCGTAGCTACTCCTTTGATATTCAAACCACACACCACAGGCGACCCACACAAACTGTGTGACCGTTGTTCGTATTTTTAAATTTAGAGGAAATGTATGGGAATATCGAAAAGGTTCACTTATCGTAATATACTGCGATGAATATTTACATACAAGATCAAAATAAACGTATTTTTACCTGAAATGTTGTGTGGTGTCATTCTTGTGCTGAAAACGGCGAATTTTAGCGATTTGAAGGGTTTTGCATTTGACGTTTACCTGAACCACAGGTGGCCCAAGCTCTGTCAGATTACGGAATGGTATATGAATAAAATTGACTTACCCTGTTGCATGTGTTGTATTCTTTGTTGTTTGCCTGCTCCTCGGGGCGATTTAACGCGATTTCGGCGAGTTATCGTTATTTGGGTGTTCCACTGCTAAGAAACAAATGTTTCGCAGGGAACGCATTTTTGATGGCATTGCGTCGCGAGTGAACGGACAAGGAACTTTAGCATATCTGCTTTGATTCTATGGAGGAATTGTGGCATCAGGGTTAATTTCAGTGGATTTACTCGCTTCGAGCGGCGGGCACTCTGGAAATCAGTGTTCTGCCTTGTCTTTTTTTTAGCAGTGGAACACCCAAATAACGATAACTCGCCGAAATCGCGTTAAATCGCCCCGAGGAATAGGCAAACAACAAAGAATACAACACATGCAACAGGGTAAGTCAATTTTATTCATATACCATTTTTAAGTTTCGATGCAAAACTGTTGCGTTCCCACACAAACCCTTTATAAATCGAATCTTTGTAACACAATACCTCTCATAAAGCAAGGGTCACGTCCCGGTTATCTGATAGTGAGCTTGGGCCGCCTGTGCCTGAACGTATAGTATCTCTCTACTATACGTTCAGGTAAACGTCCGATGCAAAACCCTTCAAATCGCTAAAATTCGCCGTTTTCAGCACAAGAATGACACCACACAACATTTCAGGTAAAAATACGTTTATTTTGATCTTGTATGTAAATATTCATCGCAGTATATTACGATAAGTGAACCTTTTCGATATTTCCGTACATTTCCTCTGAATTTAAAAATACGAACAACGGTCACACTGTATGTGTCGGCTCCCTGTGCACACACAACGCGCGTTGATTCACTCTGACGAAGGGATAGCGTTCGAAACGCCAGATTTTGAATATCTTAAGGGTGTTTCTTGCATGTGTTATCATCGTCAATTACATGGCCAGAGCGTGGGGTGAGAACCAGCCTCGTTCCATGCTTCGATGCGCTGGAAGCGCGGGGTCTTGAGAGCGAAAACGACAGTTCGATGGTGGATGGTGACGTTACATTCGAGTCGGCGCCATGGATGACTGGGAACGAGGCTGGGGTTGAACAAATGCACGACAAGGTAACCACCACAGCACAAACAGTAACAGCTTTTTATTTGCGTTCGTTTCACCAATAGACCGCTTGCATCTCTCGAACGAGTTATTAATAAATTTACCTAATGTACTTATTAAAATTCTCATTGATGATATTAAATGATGGAACCTGTTGCTTACATTGTCGAAATTGGTTTTATACATAAGAAAATAAAGTTGCTCCTCTATATCAATTGAATTAGTATTTCTAATCTAAAACGTTCAGCTTGTTTAGTATGCAACAAATCGTAACATCCCCAAATTATGCAGTCTGTGCACCTTCCTCGCCCATCTGAGGTATTCAAGCCTTATTTCATATATCACCACATAATAACTTTTCAAATCAAACCGTATTTCTTAAAGATACAGTTGACATCTGAATGAAGTCTTTTCCGATTCTTGTTTTACAGGAAGTAAAACGTAAGGTACCCTTCAAAACGATTCAGTTTCGTGTATTTCCTGCCGTATCAATATTTATTATCTCTCTTATTTCCAGCCCCCTTCTCTATTGTGTTTCTTTCTTCCAGAGCAGAGTCCTTGTCAGTAAGGTTTATAATTTTAGGATCATTTAAAGATAAGATGACAAGATCTCTTGCTTTCATGGGAATGTCGTCATTAATGCTAATTTAATTGGAGGGTTCAATGGGAAAGGTAAGTATATCGCTGTTTTGACGAAAACACGAAAAGCGCTCCAAACATGCCCCTCCGGAATAATGAAACTAATGGTCATTGTTTTGTACTGGCTGTTTCAATAATGGTCATTGTGTTGTACTGGCTGTTTCAATAATAGTCATTGCTTTGTACTGGCTGTTTCAATATTGGTCATTGTTTTGTACTGGCTGTTTCAATAATAGTCATTGCTTTGTACTGGCTTTTTCAATAATAGTCATTGCTTTGTACTGGCTGTTTCAATATTGGTCATTGTTTTGTACTGGCTGTTTCAATAATGGTCATTGCTTTGTACTGGTTGTTTCAATAATAGTCATTGCTTTGTACTGGCTGTTTCAATATTGGTCATTGTTTTGTACTGGCTGTTTCAATAATGGTCATTGCTTTGTACTGGTTGTTTCAATAATAGTCATTGCTTTGTACTGGCTGTTTCAATATTGGTCATTGTTTTGTACTGGCTGTTTCAATAATGTTCATTGTTTTGTACTGGCTGTTTGCTGTTGCAGAATCCTTAGAAATTCAAAATAACAATATGGATCAGCGTTAGGGGCACAAAATCCGCAGTGCACTGATGCAAGAATGGTGATCAAGTCTGATAAGTTGCCAAACTCAGTTCATATTTCTTTTCCCGGCAGATAACATGCCTATCCTATGCAGATAACATCCCTATCCTACGCAGGTAACATCCCTATCCTATGCAGATAACATCCCTATCCTGCACACACTTACGACGTAAGCATGAAAGCGAGGCCTAAGGGCCACCAAACTTACCGCAAACTTCAAAAAAAGTAAATATGGGGGCGGAAACAAGAGCGATTTGTGATTTAGAGATTAAAAATTAACCCCAGAAGATATTCCTGGAGCAGATATAGTAAATGAAAGTCAGTTGAAAAGTGGACGGCGGAAAAGCTAACCTTCGGTAAGGATCCTTCGGAAATGCATGAAACGTCAAGTCTTTCCTATTATCGGAACGATTATTAGAAAGCACAGCGACGCAACATTTGTCAGAGAATTTTTAACGTAGTTATAGGCTGCGCTTCTGCCTTTTCAATTGCGATGTGGCCCTTAGGCCTCGCTTTCATGCTTACGTCGTAAGTGTGTATGCAGATAACATCCCTATCCTACGCAGATAACATCCCTATTCTATGCAGATAACATCCCTATCCTATGCAGATAACATGCCTATCCTATCACTCCTGGACTAACACATTGTCATTCCATTGCACGCTTAGTTTTCATTTAAAGGGAAAGTTCAGAATTTTAAAATCGACTTAACGAGAATCCACGGAATAAAAATGGCAGTTCTTTTTATCCAGCCTCACTTCATCTGACTTTTTAACATTTCAGTGTTCAAATCGTTTTTCAGTCCAGGTTGTAAAGTTAACGTAAGCCACGAGATTGCATGACCTGCGAGAACTTTCGCTTTTTAAGGAATCGCGTTAATAATCGAAATAATATGAACGTTAAAGACGCTGCATTAAAAATGTAAATATATTTTTTTACGGAATGGAAATAAGGAAAACAAAATTACCAATGCAACGTATTTTAACGATATTTGGTAAAAGCCACAAGTGGAATGAATAATTTCCTTTCACAAACTGAGCAGTTGACCATACTCGTACCATCACAGTTAAACTAGTTTACAACAGAGCGGGATAATGCGAAGGTCGTTTAAAGACAAATGACATGAACAGGTAATTGAACTTCCAATATACAAGCAAGTTCTAATAAGCTCGACCATAAGAGCAGGTCAACTGAGGTGTTGTAATTTTTTTGTTGTTAATCATTAGGCTTCTTCATCTTGATCTGTATCCTGCTTATTTCCTGACACAATTTCTAACGCCTCTTGCCAAGCAGCCAAACACTAAACAAGAATTGGACAAAATAAGCGTCAGTAAAGAACAAACTTCATGGAGCCATTCCTGTCGCATTTGGTACATTATGGGGAGCTTAATTTTCGAGACGAAAACGTAAGAACTTGAAAAGAGTTTTGAAGCTAACTTTTTTCAAAACATTTAAGACACTCCTCGATAATTTTGGTACATTTCGTGATAACTAACAAACCTGGACCATTATTTTTCGGTTTCTGTTACTACAAAAACATTTCTTTTCAGTTTTGAAATGACGCCAAATTCCTGTAACACTTCGCCTTTACGACAGCGCGAAAGAAAACATCACTTTAAAACAATTCTCGCTCTTTTAAACTAGTTTGCAATTGTTCCAATTTGGTTTACTGTGAATGAATTGTCCAGGAACTCAATTCGTAGGGACGGCATTCAAATTCAAATAGAGAAAGGAAAATTAACCGTCGCGTGTTCACGTTCTCCACAAAACCTATAATTTGATCATTTGACTTTGTTTTGCAGGAACGGCAAAGAAATGTACCAAAATGTTAACTGCAAGTGCAGAGGCACTGTTTTCGCTAATTAAACATATTGATTTGTGCCGTTCTCTCTGACTCGCCGTCGTGGTTACTAAAGCTCCCCAACTGACATGCTTGGTGGAAGTCGCTCCCATTGATTCTCCAACAGAAGCGCTGCTCAGTCCGAACAACTTGGACCAGGTAAACCAGTAATTAAACATTAATAAAAGGAGGCAGCGTGGTCGAGTGGTTAGGGCGTCGGACTTGTAATCCGGAGGTCCTGGGTTCAAGTCCCGCTCTGACCCCTTGCTGGAGTTGTTTCACGGCAGACCCGAGTTCAACTACTCGACCACGCTTGTAAAATAACCAACTGGTTTGCCTCCTGCCAGTTGGGATTTTTAAAATGTTATGTTCTATTTGAATATTTGTTTCTTTATTTAGTGTCCCCAATTAGTGCTCGCGCGCTAAATACCTTGACACTTAAATAAAGTGATTATTATTATTATTATTATTATTATTATTAAGCTAATGACGGAAAGAAACACCAATTTTGGGACAAAAGCATTCATAAGCGAAACAGTTCACTGGTTCGGGTGGGTTAAGCTTAAATAATTTTCTTTTTTTCTGGAAAATGCACTTGTTCCGTGACTGAAACCTTTCAAATGAAAGCTGACGAGCAGTACTTTCCCTTAATACTGTTAATTTCACGATAGCTGGCAAAAATTACTTTTTGGTATTTTTAAGTATTTATAGTGAAAGGACTATGAGCCTTCAAGATTCAACTCTTACCTCTTTATAATAGTTTATATGTCTCTCTGAGTATTCAGTAAACAACTCTCTGAAGTCGGTTCTCTTGTTCTTGTGCCATCGCTCTATGTCTGCCTTCAGATCAACATTTGCACACTCCAAACGATCACTGCCTGACTCAGCGAGTTTTGAAAGCTGATGAAAGAAAACAGCAACATGGTTTATAACAAGAAACACCAGCAGCAGCGACATCATGTGCGGATGGCAGAAAGATCAAGGCATATATGTGTAGCAACAGAGTTGTGAGTAGAGCCTGATAGTCTTTTTTAGAGTAAATGGGTAATGAAAACATGCGCTTCACTCCACCAGGTAAAAAATTTACCTCTTCAATATTTGAATCCACTCTTTCTCGTTTGTCTTGTTTTGATTGTTCAGTATCTTTACCAAACCAACGTCCACCACCTGTTCCTTTGTCCAGCTAAAGAAACAAAGAGTTTATTTGCTAAAGAACTAGCCTCCAATGCAGAAGTTACTAATTTTGCGCTCGTAGTGGAAAGTAGTACGATGAGACCAGAGGACATCAGTTAACTACCTACAGATTATAATTTGGGTAAAGCTGCCAGAAAGCCTTTTATTTACGCGGGATTTAGAATTCGGGTAAAACTTTCGCGTTTATATTTGATGAGTTGAGTACCAATATTAAGGCCGATTTACACGATACATCACTTCAATGATGTAGGTCTGGAAACCCAGATACGGCCATTCTCAACGGTTTTTTGCAGTGATCAAGTATTCTCTGCTTCTTTTAACAATTTATCTTTTAGACGTCACTGTTGTCACCTTTAGTTTTAACAGAGCATATCTTTTTCGTTAAGCTGGGCGGTTGAGGCGTTTAGGTACTGCAATTGTATAGGAATTTATTGTTCCTGATCATTTTTACCGTGTATAAATAATGATTGAACAAAAAAAAGGAACCCTTATGCGCAACCGAGCGCGAAGAAGGAAGGTAAGGTAAGGTAATTTCCCTATCGAAGGATCAAAATACCAAAAAGGATGCCGTATTTAAGGACTAAGCACCTCAAAAACCACACCCTTTGGTGCACCACATACCTATATAGCTTATATATGGGAGTAACCCCCCCCCCCCCCCCCGGGGGATGGAGCAAGAATGTGTAGCTAATATTAATATCCAAATATCAAAATAATATCTTACCTCTTCTTTTTCAGACTTTTTTCTTGACAATTCTTCTAAAGTTACTTCATATTCCATATGAATTGTGTCCCGATGTTTAAGGGTGCCCTGTGCAAATAGTATATGAGAAACTGTTAGAATAAAGAGGATTGAAGAAAGTCAGTTAAGATCAAACAGGTCACAAGTAATATTTCAGCCCTACACCAGGGATGGTTAATCATTGTACAGCAGTGTATTAGTTAAGCTTACTGTCTGTCAATTATCATGTCCATACCTTTATTGCATCTGTATACAGCACATATTCACGTAATGGTTCCATAAATCTTGGATCTTGAGCCTTCAACTAAATGGAAACAAACTGCTAAATGACAATACATGTAATAATAATAATAATCAACAATCAAGGTTTTATTTGTCTCTGTTTGATAATCATACTGTTCTGTGATTACATCAAGACCTGAGTAAGTTTTACAAAATAACACAAATATAGCTCTGCATACAGTGGTCAATAACTCCCAGTTATCAAATGTTCAAAGAAATGCAGATATCACGAACAGTCAGATTGACTACATTACATTGTGCATAGCCCATTATGCATGCGCCCTACATGTACCTGTACATCACACATTGTGCATTAGCTATAATGCATGTACCCGGCATCACACTGTTTGTATTATTATAAGCTACAATGCATGCAGGCTGCGTATGAGCGCATAAAAATTCTGGGATGTTTTCTAAAGGAAATGCTTAACTTGCTCCGCATGCATTTAGGAGTGATATAAGCACAATGAATTTAAAAGAAATCTAGAGTATTGCACAAAGCACTTGGCTGCACCTCTTATTCTTGTCTTAGCACTTCTCTTACCTGTTTTTGTTTTATGAACTGTGTGTGCTTCATATACAACACAACAATGCACTTGATTTACAATAATTACAATGACAATTTCTATAGCACCATAATCCAAAAGTTCTAAAGTGCTTCGCAAAAGTGAGAAAAACTCATAATAAAATGAGTGTGTCAAAAATATGAACAAAAATTGTCTAAACATGTGAGAATTAACTAGTCATTAAATGTTCATTTTAAAAGAAACATTTTTAACTTAATTTTAAAAATATTGAAGTACAGTACAGTTTTTTATTTCAATGTGGTAAAGAGTTCCACAGACAGAGAGCCCCCATACATGTAAGTCTTCTTGGTTTCACTGACTATCCCCTTATTAGAAAAATTCTTACCAGGGATTTGAGTGATGAGCTGTTCTTGTCAAACGCATTTGCCATGGCATGTAATGGATCATTCAGTTTGGATTCAGCATCAGCCCATAAGTTGAATATTGGGATGTACTCTTTATAGACTTCGAGAAGATCTGTGATGATAAGAGAGGACATTAATTAAAAGTGTTTTAAACAGTGTCTTAGGGATTAAGACCTGCCTTGTGGACACCTCTGTTAACATCATGCAAACTCTGTTATTAGGGTCCGATGATTAAAGTTTAATATTATTAAACTGAACACAACTCCCACTATCTCTTCCTATTATGGATACCATGTTAAGATGTCTGTTTCAATATGACTTGACTGTACACAAAACACACACTAAACTAAGACAGGTCTATGAGGTATGTACATTATACATGTACTGCATGTACACACTAAACTAAGACAGGTCTATGAGGTATGTACATTATACATGTACTGCATGTATACAATAGTATAGTGAAGCAGTACAAAAACTGTGTATTGATTTTAATTCCTTTTCTAAAATTCTGGTTAATCTCCCAAACTACATGTAAAATTCATCTTTAAGGGTCATTTTATAATTTGTGTGATGGTTAATGTAACATGGGAGAACATGAGGTCATTAAATGCAAACAATTCTAAACAGTTGTCTATGGGTCACCATAAAAACTGAGGAGCTTCTTTAAAAAAACAGAAGGAAAATGGTTAAAAATATTCTCACCAAATCTATCCTTTGCTATTTTGTCAGAAATAGTTTCTAAGGCTAGCATCTTTTCTCTGAAGGTCTTTGTGTATTCAGCCATTTCCTGAAACTCTGGCTCTCTGTTTTTCAGCATCCATGAAGACGCCATGTTTCTCATGGAATCACTCATTCTGCTCATTAGTCCAGGACTCTGTTTCTTGACTGACGTGAGTTCCTAAAATAAAACATCCCTGTAATGTATCACTCCACCCCTGTAAGGTATCACTCCACCCCTGTAAGGTATCACTCATTCTGCTCATTAGTCCAGGACTCTGTTTCTTGACTGACGTGAGTTCCTAAAATAAAACATCCCTGTAATGTATCACCCCACCCCTGTAAGGTATCACCCCACCCCTGTAATGTATCACCCCACCCCTGTAAGGTATCACCACACCCCTGTAAGGTATCACCCCATTCCTGTAAGGTATCACCCCACCCCTGTAGGGTATCACCCCACCCCTGTAAGGTATCACCACACCCCTGTAAGGTATCACCCCACCCCTGTGAGAATAGAGTAGAATAGAATAGAAAAACTTTATTTACCCACGGTGACTTTGTCAAAAACTACAAATATCACCCCACCCCTGTAAGGCATCACCACACCCCTGTAAGGTATCACCCCATCCCTGTAATGTATCACCACACCCCTGTAAGGTATCACTCCACCCCTGTAAGTATCACCCCTCCCCTGTAAGGTATCACCCCACCCCTGTAGGGTATCACCACACCCCTGTAAGGTATCACTTCACGCCTGTAAGATATCACTCCATGCCTGTAAGGTATTACCCCACCCCTGTTAGGTATGAAGATGTAAGCCACTAAAATCTGCAACCACAAAAGGTACATGCATATGTATGGTCAGACCATTAAAGGTGAACCTGCGGTATAAAAGGGCAAAGCCCCATGCCGAATCTAATGCATATGAGCAAGAACAATAGATTTAGCTCATTTGCATGAGTTGGACAGTCCAGCCATCTTTTATATTGTGGGTTTGGCTTTAAGTGGGACCACTCTGACATCTTCTCCAATGGCTGGTTAATACATATGTTGCAAGCACAAACATAACTTACAGCAGTGCCATATAAGCATAAGAAAAAAGGAATGATCTTTTGCTTATTGCATTATTGTTATCCCAAATGGTGAATTACTGTAATAAACAAGAATTACTTACCCATGTTTTTGCAGTGAGAAACACATGGAAATTATCATTAAAAGACATCACAGGGTGATCTGCAATCCTACTGACAAACTTGTTAAGTGCAATTTGCCTTGACTTCAAAAATTCTGTACTAAATCGATCAAAGTGCTTTGAAAATGATTTCTTCTCTGGGAGTGGCTGAAAAAAAGTCATAAGAAACGCAGGTAATTTAAGATGGGATGCTCTAAAAAGAGTGATTGTAATTAAATTAACAAATAATAATAACATTAACTGTTGTAGTTTGTGCCACTTGGCATTCCATGTCCAGAATATAAAGTTCTTTAATAATCAAAGTACATGACTTCAAACCAGTAATGACAATCTGTATAGTATTACACTGTAGTTTTGACATTTTTTCTGTGTACACAATGAGTACATATACATACATACAGTATTAGTTTTCTCTTCTCAAAATATCTCTCTACATTAGTATTTCTTACAGTATTAGTTTTTGTCTTAATGACATATCTCTGTACACACATGTACATGTTTGGCGACTAGAATTCTTGTGTTGGCAACCACCAGACAAAGTGAAAGCAGTGACTCACTCAGCATCTAGTGAATTTCATTATTCACAATCAAACAAGTGAAGTTTACTTACAGGAACAATGTGAGTGGGGTAGCTCTCCTCTAATCTTTGTCTCAACCAAAGAAAGTCTTGATATCTTCTTCTCACACTATATTCAGGATGATCAAACTGTCCCCTTGTCGTCTATGACAGAAAAACACAACAGATGTAATCATGCTGTCATCATACAATTCTGACTCATAAAAATAATTTAAAAGCCATTGATGAGCTTTTGATTTTTTTTTATTATTATTTATTTAATTATCCAGGGGCATCCAATCTAGCAGAGCTAGTTTAAATGGAGCTAAAGCTACAATAATGGGTAGAAGAGTTAGCTGGGTCACTTCATAAAACACTTTACTAAAATTAATAACCCCTTGCCCCTCAAAGGAAGCAGACTCTTTGATGATGCCTCTCAAAGAGGAAACTACATATACACTTATGCCTCCTAAAAGGGGAAACTTGTAAAGTTTATTTAAACAGTAAAGGCCTTCAGAAATGGAGCATAGCCATTTCAAAGTAATCATGCATGGACAGGGAGGAGTCTTAAAGAAAGAAAGGTGGGTGGGTGCTAATACATCCCAGTAGAACAGACTTTTCCTGGGTACTGTAAGTGCATTGACTTGTCCTGGGTACTGTAAGTGCAACAGACTTGTCCTGGGTACTGTAAGTACAACAGACTTGTCCTGGGTACTGTAAGTACAACAGACTTGTCCTGGGTACTGTAAGTACAACAGACTTGTCCTGGGTACTGTAAGTGCATTGACTTATCCTGGGTACTGTAAGTACAACAGACTTGTCCTGGGTACTGTAAGTGCATTGACTTGTCCTGGGTACTGTAAGTGCATATTTGACTTATTGTGTAGCTTGGTTAAGAGTACCAACAAGATCTGCACACATGATCAACATCAGAGGCACATGAATAACTGACAACATAAAAAACATTCTATGTAGACTTTCGCAGCTCAGTCAGGTCTGGTTTTTCTCTCTAAAAGTGCATGCTTATTTCCGAAATAGAAGAGTTTTTTAATCAAGCCTACAATTAAGAATTTTTAATTTGCACTGGTAAAAAAGTCATTTTACAGAATCTTTCATTTAACACTTTCAAAAGGCAGGAAATAACAAAAGTAGCTGGTTAAACTGATGAAATATCTGTAAATGTGGGCCTGACCTTGGTAGTGACATTGTAACTGACATATCCTCCCACGTGTTTCTCTGGATCATCTACAGTAACATGTAAATCCTTAACTTGAGTCATCTCATCATAGCCTCCAATCTTAAATGACTCCAGAAATGCTGTGTTTTGCTCCACTCCAGATGAGTCCAAATCAATGGAATGCACTCCTTGTGGGCTCTACACAAATATTAAATAACTCAATAAAACTTTTATATGGGGAGGCTCCACACAAAGGTTTAACACTTATATTAGTAATATTACCCCTATAACAAAATGGTAGAGGGTTGTACAATACACTTGTACTTTAATGCACTGTGTTAGGCAAGTAACTGTCCCTATACAGTGGAACCCCACTATAAAGAAGTGCTAAGGGCTGGGAAAATGTGTTCATTGTATCCTGGGTTTGTTATATCAGGGTTCTTTTCCATACATTTTGCTACAACTGAGCTGAATAATACTGTTCATTATCCCATGTTTTTCATTATAAAGATGTTTGTTATATTGGCTCCCACTGTAATTTGTTCTGACCGTTACATCAGGTGTCTGTTGCTATGGACTGTATGCTCAGTAAAGACGTTTTTTTTTTTACAGTTCATAAATCGTATCTCATTAAGGGACTTATTGGTTTTACAGTCTGTTAAAATGATCTCAGGGTCTGTAAACTGCATCTCATTAAGGGGAATAAGAAAATTTTTGGCATTTTATGAACCTTTGTAATTTTTGGCCATAATTGCTTATAAAACAAGGTACTATACCTCATGAATGAGCCATAAAAAGTGACTACTGGTAATCATTATCATAAATCTTTGCAATGAAATTTCTGCTAAAATTTTGCAGGGCCCTTCTTAATTACTAAACCTTTTACTTTACACTATAAAGTCTTGTAAGCAATCACTACTTCTCCAAAATACTAAAATTTCCCAGTCCAAACCCTGGCTTGGGTAAAGGTCCTGGGAACGAGGTTGCAAATGTTCCTGATACCTTCAATGAATACTAACATTTCCCAATCCAAACCTCAAATGTTCTTGATACCTTCAATGAAAGCCTCCTGATACCTTCAATGAAAGCCTCCAAGAGGAGCCAACCCGTGAATACCAAACAACTTTCAAACCCTTCCTTCTCCTGGACATTTTGCTCCAATGCCCTCCACCCCAATACTCTGTATCCAACTCCCCACCCTCCCCTCCCTCAAATGCCATCCCCATGGGTAAGGCAGATGACCATTACCCATCGTATTTGGAACGGGCAAAATATATGCGCAAGCCTTATGTACTGGTCAGCGGAAATACATTTTTTTTGTCAGCTGAATTAACAAAAGTTTCCTGCTGATGGATGAAGGAGTGAAAATTTGCATATATCTGTCACCATCTGCTATAACTCAATCAATGCTTTGCACATTCACGAGTAAAAAAGGCACCCTTTGCAGATGAGCCTCCCTCTCAAGCCTACTGAGGGGTACCTCCCCCCACCACCCAAATGTCCAGTGGATGGCAAATAATCTTTGCAGATGGAGACTCCCTCTCAAACCTACTGAGGGGTACCTCCCCCCACCACTGCAGATGGAGACTACATCTCAAGCCTACTGAGGGGTACCTCCCCCCACCACTCAAATGTCCAGTGGATGGCAAGTAATCTTTTTAAAATCTCTTGATAGCATCTACTTTTAAGAATTGATACGAACTTAATATCAAGCACAATGTATTATTATAGATTATATAGTAAGCTTGGTTAAACTGATGTTGTACAGTTTGTTAAGTCTGGTTAAGTTGAAGTGGCAGAACAATTTGTCCAGAACAGATCATCTCTACATTCATTTTAGAAGGTTAAAATACAACAATATTTCTAGTTAGAACAGTACATGTTCTCGTGAGATGTGAGAACTCGATCAATGGATCAAGGTAGATGGATAAAATTTCAGATTTAAACTTTCATGATTACCACTCTACGTGGCCACATTGCTCAGATGAATAAAGCCATCGTTAAATAAAACAAAAACGTCGCTTATGTTCTTTTACATAAACTTACATCGGGCAAAACAGCCTCCCCTGTGTCGGGTTCACCGTCTCCTTCTTCCTCAAAAGGATTGAAATCGATGTCGTCCGCCATATTGTATATCACGATCAGTCGAGTTTGGACGATCAGTCATGTGTTCGGCAAATCCGGAAATGTACGAACGATTCCGGAGGTTACTCGATACGCAACGATAATCACTCGAAGATTTATTTTCATTCCACCATTTTGCCTCCCAGCTGGTTTTGTCGTGCTCAAAGATTTTCATTGTGATGGCCGAGGTACAACTGTTGGTTTTGGGTCCAGATGGAGTTGGGAAGACTGTTTTGCTTAAAAGACTTCAAACACTAACTGCACAGCAGAATTTAGCCCAAGCACAACAGAAAGAAGATTTGGGAGAAGCGCCTTCAACCATTCCCACAATCGGGGTGAACTTAGTCACTTTGACACACAACAGAAAGAAATATACGTTCAGAGAACTTGGCGGAGCTATGGGACCGATTTGGAGTAACTATTTTAAAGATGCAAGTTGTCTAGTTTACGTTATCGACACAGCAAAACGTACTCAAGTTGCTTCGACTTGTATTCAACTCTTGGAAGTATTGTCGTCAAATGAAACACAGGACATGCCCATCCTATTGATTTGTAACAAGATTGATTCACCAGACTGCATGAGTATGTGTGAAATAAGTGTGTTGTTAAGGCTTCCTGATATACTTGCGAATGCAAAACAGGACATCACACTTTTAGAATGCAGTTTTCGAGAAGGGACGGGATTACACGAGATTTTGAAGTGGCTGCAAGAGAAATGTTCGTCCCCTTATGCTGTAAAATGATATAAAAGTCATGTTTGGGTTTGTTGAAAATTCATATTTATTGCTCTTTGTATAAATTAATATTGCCCTTTTTATGGTAACAATGTTATAGTATTCTACCTACATTTACATTTTATTTGACCTACAAAGCTTGCAATAGGGGCTAATGTAGGAATATGTTCAAAATAATTTATAGCCAAAAAAAATAATTTGATGATGGTCGATAAATACAACAGTGTATATTCCCCTAACGAGCACCTATTACAAGATTATATTTAAGAAACCATCTACTTGTTGCATTTTCTTGTATAAATGATGTATTTCAAGGTTTAAAAATTATATGTATTACCCATCTATTATTTCATTTTTTAGGTAAATTTTAACTATCTTGTAAATAGCTATTATCTTAATTTATCTTGTACACAGTTTTGATATATTGTAACTTCTTTTAGGTGTCCCCAATTAGCAGCAATGCTAAATCTTGTTGACACATTAATAAAGTTATGATGATGATGCCTCTTATTTTCATGGGTTTAAAATTCACAACAATGAAGCAAACCCTACCTGTACAATTCATGCAAGTAAAAACCTTTTTGCAATATTCAGTGAGTTACTAATTGACAATAAAACTGAGAAAATTCACTCAAAACAAGAGTGCATTACAGCCATGCTCTGTCATGCGTGACCAGTAACAACAACAACAACAACAAACAACAAAACTTTATTAGATATATAAAAATATATTAGATATATAAAAATATATTTCTTAAATAAATATTTCTTTGTAATGTCCGAGATTTGAATGAAACCTTGAAGATCTCTCTGGAAAACACTTTGAAAGTCACAAGTCAACGGAAAAATAACTTTGCTACGCGCATAAAAAACCGAATATTGTTCGGATATGTAATATTTCAAATAAAATGATATTTTGTTGCTCTTTGTTTCCGAAAATGCGGTAAAATTGTTACGGGAATTCCGAATCTCGGAATGAATTTACAAAAACGACGCGTAAACTTGAAAAATCTATTCAAATTTTAAAAAATACTGGTCATGCGTGATGGAGCATGGCTGTAATTGTTTGAGTTTAATTTTTGTCAATCATCAATGATGTTAAAAAAAAATTAAATAAAAAGCAAGGGAAAATAAAGGACATTAGGGTATTGAAAACTGATGAGTACAATAAATTATAGAATGAGAGTGCAATACAAACTCGACTATATATGCACCAACACCCCACTGCTAACTCTAGTAAATAAACCTAGTAAAAACTCTTTTTGAAATTTTACATAGAACTCTGAAAATTATTCAATTTTATATGGAATTATCAATATAAATCTCAATAGTTAAATACTGTATTCCTTAACTGCATACATGTAAACAAGAGATCTGCTTTATGAAACTTTTCTAGTCTGTCTACAGACCGATTTATTTTTAGCCCAGCGTGAGCGAAGCGAGCGAGTGCAAGCGCATAGCTCGAGAATGAGCCCCTAGGGCTCTGTGAACAGACTAAAACATTTCAAGATTCTTGGGCCTTAAATGTCAGTGACAAAAACAGATTCTCTTCTCTTAATGCTCTTAAAATTGATCAGTTTCAATAATATTATTCTTAACCTGTGTAACTGGCTGTATTGTTAGTGCAAAGGCAAAGAGTGGCTAACCATTTCTTACTCTGCACTTACAGCTACTTTTAAGTAGTAGATAAAATAATGAGCATGAGATCTGTATGGGCGTTTATAATGGTGAGCCATTGTAAATGCCCATACAGATTGGACATGAATATTTTATCGTACTTATGAAATGAAACAATGAGTAGAGATCTGTATCAAAAGTTAATTCTACTGTTTAATAATTCATCAACTCAGTTGATTTGTATTGGGGTTTACAGAGGTGTACATGTCACTCAAATACCACCTATTGATTTGTCATAACTGTTATGAATTATTAATGAATTTTATAATTAGTAGTAATGTACCAAAGGTTTGTATGTTAGAACTTGTAACAATCTACTTTGTACTGGCAGTCAGAACTGTACAATGAACACTGTATGGACAGTTGAGTAGTAACCTGATTGCAGTGTTATGGCAGACTGCCATATAAAGACTTTAATGATTTATCATGTGTGTCCCTTGAAGTCTCATTTCCTCCAACAACTTCATACTTATCCCCTTTGGGTCGATACAGGCAGTAATGCTGAACCATAAAAAAGGCATCAAACAAAATTGAAATTGCACCCAAACCAAACTTCGTAAAGTCTCCAAAGATAGAATTCCAGTCATCTGCAAAATAATGAAGCCATAAATAATTTAGATGATTACTTTGGCAATGTATGCCAGCTTTTTGGCCATCATACCTCTCAGCTACATTTTTTTAATGACTTTCTTTAATGTTTAAATTTAAATAGGAGATTTATTTATTTATTTATTTATTTATTTATTTATTTATTTATTTATTTATTACAACCTATGGATTAAAAACCAAAGGATGAACTGTAAAGGAGCAAGAACACAGCAAGAACACAGGTGGGAATTTCTACTCATTCAATGAATCCATTCTATTTTATTTAAAAAAGGTAAATGAGCCACCCACAACATACATCTGTAGTTGCCGGTTATTGAAGGTACAGTTGAACTTCTCCTAAAGATGTATTTGCACTGCAGGAGTATTGGGTCCAGATCCATTAAAAAAACTAATACAGACCACATGTTATTGTTCTTTTAATTGATCTGTACCATGGATGTGGACATATTTATCCAGTCCATACTTGGCATTTTATGTGACCAAATAGGAGGACAAATGCATGAAAACATGCCCGGACTGCCTTACTGGGTCGTGTTTGAAGTCTAGTCATTGCTCATGTCAATGGTTAGAAAGGTTGATCTGTAATGTTTTTCTAATGTATCTGCATGTTCCAATTTTCCTGTAGTGTAAATGCAATTTCACTCAAAATGCCAGGACATATGGTCACCAAGAAGATGTGGCTGTTTATAAGAAGTTAGAATATTTTATCATGGTAACATGTGCAAGCAGCTAGAGGTAGTGTCTTATGCAACTTGTGCATCCATGGGGCCTGCATGCATGCCAAATGAATTCATCAGTTTTGAAAGGTGTTGAAATGAGATGGCCAAACAAATCAACATTGTTATTTATTCCTGATCAGAACAAAAAATGTTGAAAAACATCAAATAAAAAGTTTTGATCAAAATTCATTCAACACATTATTCAACAGCATGGCCATCCTGATAGCCAAATGAGTTTAACATGTTGAATTGCGATTGATAAGTTGAACTTGTTTTTTCAGCTGGGTTTAAAGGTCCATGAGCCTGAAATCTTACTCACCATTGTTGTAGGCTAAAAGAAACATCTGTAAAATACTCAGTGATCCACCAGTGAAATCAAGAAGAATATTACCAATACTCCACCCAACTGTACTTTTACGTTGGTAGTTCATGTACGCCTTTCAAAAAAAAACTTTAAGTCAGGCCAGTATAATACAAAAGCATCATGTAAAATCCAAAAAATATATGTTGGGTATCAAATCATGTTTCTGTGGGTGCAAGAACATTAACAACTGTAATAATTATTACTTAGGATAGATTTGTTTTAAATAGCCCTCTCACTCTTCAGACCTTTGAGTTGTGCGATATGTTCTAACATTTGAGTCTGTGGATGAAATCCTAACTAATAATTCTTGAAATGAAAACTACAAAGAAGTATTTTCCTGTGGCACTGTTTATTAAATATTTGCTGCATTAGGTACTTAGAGTGTGCAAATGAAGGTATTAATTATTAGTATTAATTATTTAGCATTCTAGTAGATCAATAATTGTAGACGTAAGATTGTTTGACAATATGTTAATAAAGATTTCATTTTTAATTATTAAAAAAAAAAAAAAAAACTATTCAATTTATTGTAAGCTAATAATAAATAATTACTTTCTTATGGTACAGTTGAGTTTCCAACATGACCAAGCTGACAAATAAAAATCTACAATACCATACTCCAGCCTTAATTGTAACCAAAACAAGACACGGCATTGACAAAGGAACTCGGATGAGTTCTGATAGCTCTGTGTTCTAGTTTTTAATTTTAATTTGCCAGTTGAATAAAAATGTTGAACGTTTGTTCCTGAACATCCACTGTTAATATTCACTGTTACAACGCTAATCATTTGCACTTGCACCTTTATTATACTAAATAGCATTGTCACGCATTTATGTGGATAATATGAATTTAACTTGTAGCAACAAATAAAATTCACTTTTGAACATGCTATGGAGCAAGCAACAGGTGAACCAACCTGTGGCATGTACTTGATGAGTGTAACACCAATTTTGATATATGAGAAGTAATACAGATACGTCAACCATGTGATTTTGTGGCGTAATGTCACAATTAATGCCACAGCTGCAAACAGCCATGTGCATGACAACAGGACTTTAGAAACAAATGATACTTTCTGTTCTCCACGCTAAAAAAGAAAAAATCATACTGTCAATTTAGTACTTAGTAATAAGTAATAATTTATTTAAAGTCGATAATGTAGGGAGCTAGTGGTCAGCCAATCTCCAGAGCCAGAGGCTCATGTAAAAAACGCTTGACACATTAATTTTATTAAAAAATTAAAGATATGTACTATGCATGCTCTGACTGATCAAAAACGTTTTATCATAATGCTATGGAAACATAGGAATAAAATAAATACTTTTTTCCCATGTTCCATAAGTTATGGTAACACTCTGGAAGTTTGGGAAAATGACTTGAAATATCTGAGGAAACATTGTCCATTCACCTTGATCAGGTTACATTTCAACACAAGTCATGTTTCCATGAATACAGGTATGTCGACACTATGGAAACACTGCATGACCAGGGCTGTCATTAAGATTTGAGACACTGACGTTGCTCTGATCTTAATACCCGTAACATATAACAGGCAAGAACACCTGAAACATCAAGGTCCCATCATTGTGTACTCACCCATATTAGATGCTACCGAGGATGGCCCTTAATGACAACTCTGCTGACTGACTTTTCTATAAATCTTTTATTATACTAGCAGTAATCAGAGATTATCAAGATGCATTCAAAGGAATTTCCAGCGGAAATGTGCCCCCGAGAAAAGGAATAGGGGCAGTTAAACAGCAGTCCAGACACCAAAAAATCTCAATTTGTTCTGCATGCAAGGCACAGGGCAACCAACACAAAATTAGGATTGCATTTTTCGAACGCAATTAATTTTGAATCTCTATAATGGCGTGGCGTGTGCAGCTGAAGAAATTCTATGATGTTTTCATTACTTGTTCTAGTTAATTAGTTATGGAAGATTTAAATGTACTGTAAATAAACATGACTTAAGCAATACCTTTAGTGACCCATCATAATTAAGGCTTATTTATGTACAGTATATGTATGTAAAACATACCTCATAAAATAAACACTGAAGAATTGTAATGAATGTCAGGAGTATTGCATGTACTGTAAAAAACACATCATTGGCTCTAACTGGGTTTACCCCTCCTGGGTGCTTGGCAAAGTATTCATCCTGAAAAAGAAAGGCAAAAACGATTGTCAATTATGATAGTTAAGTGGTTGGAACATACTCATAAGATGTGCTTTTATGTGGCTTCATGACAAGACAGCTAGCTGACCTGCCTATTATACAGCTACTTGTTTATTTTCATCTTTAACTATCCACTTAATAATAACTTTATCAATTTAATCAATCTTTTATTAAACAAATAGATTATTTTCAAAATTATTGGCACCCACAGGTAGCATCAAGCTAATCCAGGCAGGTGCTTTTAGAAATAAATAAATAAGAAATCACATTACAAATAAAATACGGAGATAAATAAATAAACTGAGTCTTACAAGATTTTGAATGAGACATTTAACAAGTCGGATAATTATTTTCACACATCAGAATAAAATAAAACAAAGGAGAATATCAAAAAATCATGTCTATATTATTGTGGGCATGTCAATATACGAATCAGCATTATCAAGTGTTTTGAGGAGTAATTTTCGTAGATTATTAATAAAGTGTCAAAATTACTTATTACAACAAGCTAATTGAGGACACTATCAGCACTAAAAAAGTATTTTAACTGAAATGTATGTACAATAAAAGATAAAAAGAAATTATGTACAAATCAGTATATATATAGTGATCAATTAAAAAATGAACAATTACATGAAAGAATAAAAAATTATGCACTACAGAGGTTGAAAATTTGACATAAAAAAATCAGACATAAAAAGTTCTTGCCATGATTTAAGGGAATTCACCAGTGCTTACAATTAAATGCAGTGTTTGGTTGTGGCTAGGACCATGGCCTATTAATGCCACATATGAGTTGGTGTCATAGGTCTTGCAAAATGTGATGTTTAATAGTAATGATATCATAGCTCAGTGTCCCTAAATATAAGAGTGATATAAGACAGTCCACTTATTAGCTAGAAATGTATGAATGCAGTTGAGAAGTGGATTGCAAAGCTATACACATCATTTACCTGCACTGTAGGTATCCAGAACATGCCAATGTTAAACAACCCATAAGCTACAAATCCTGTGATGTTGTAGGCAAGGAAATCAAAGTTAAGTCCAACAACACTGAAAGAAACAACAACAAATTACATCATATAAACTATTACCTCACTGTACGTTCACTGTACATTCACTGTACATTCACTGCACATTCAGCTCAACTTAGCTTAGTTTGATCTGAAAAAGGAGCAACAAATGATGATCTAACACTACATTTTCTCTGAGCATGCACAGCCATGCCTGTGAGATTAGGAAAAATGGTCTACAGCTGTCTCACATTCCTTTGTCCATAATATGTACAGACTGAATAGAACCAGCCATGAAACAGCTTGTTCTGTATTACTTTTAATTTTACATGTTAACCACATAAAATTTTGGTTGCATTAAAACTCAGAATAGTTTTCGCTAAAAGGGAACTAATTAGCAAACAAGAGAGAAATAAATGCACTACCTGGCAAAGTGATGGTAGATTTTCACATTTTAGCCCATGAGGTGGTCAGTTTCAACAATATCACAATTAATTAACACCTTTCTGCATTCCTTGCCATTATCTAGGTTGCCTAGTTCTTACTAAGACCATAATACTCAATTGATATCAGTTCTTTCTATGTATACTGTAAATTACCTCTGTCTCTTCCAGTTTAGATAAACCTGCAAATTAAAACACATCAGTTACTCAGAATCTACTATTATTCCATTTGCCATTATGAAAGCGCAAGGATATGGGCACTAAAGTCTTATTCTATAATACAGACACCTCTCTATTAGACACTTATTCTATAAAATTATACAATATGGACACCTCTCTATTATGGACACTTATTCTATAATATGGACACCTCTCTATTATGGACACTTATTCTATAATATGGACACTTCTCTATTACAGACACTTCTTCTATAATACAGACACCTCTCTATTACGGACATTTATTCTATAATATGGACACCTCTCTATTATGGACACATTCTATAATACAGACACCTCTCTATTACAGTCACTTATTCTACAATTATTCTATAGTGTATATTCTATATGCACTATAGCTTTCAAACCTACATTTAGCCGTTTATCTACTTTACACCTCTTAATTTGCTTTACTTTTTTACCTTTGTGCTTGATTAATTATTTATGTGTATGTTTATTTATTTAGTAGCTGTTTTTTAAATCACTTTATGTTTGGTAAATATGACTGTAATTAGTACAACCCGCCTAGATTAGCTATGCTATAAGCGGGTTTGTAGATATTTAAATTTTATTTCTTTAAATTTAGATCAATTAATTAATGTAATAGTGTTGTTAATATGGACACCTCTCTAGTACGGACACTTATTCTATAATACAGACACCTCTCTATTGCGGACACTTATTCTATAATACAGACGCCTCTCTATTACAGTCACTTATTCTATAATATGGACACCTCTCTATTATGGACACTTATTCTATAATACAGACACCTCTCTATTACGGACATTTATTCTATAATATGGACACCTCTCTATTACAGACACTTATTCTATAATATGGACACCTCTCTATTACGGACACTTATTCTATAATACAGACACCTCTCTATTATGGACACTTATTCTATAATATGGACACCTCTCTATTACGGACACTTATTCTTAGACTATAATATGGACACCTCTCTATTACAGACATTTATTCTATAATATGGACACCTCTATTATGGACACTTATTCTATAATACAGACACCTCCCTATTATGGACACTTATTCTATAATATGGACACCTCTCTATTACCGACACTTATGGACACCTCTCTATTACGGACACTATAATTCAGACTGTCTCTATTACGGACACTTATTCTATAATATGGACACCTCTCTATTACAAACACTTATTCTATAATACAGACTGTCTCTATTATGGACACTTATTCTATAATACAAACACCTCTCTATTACGGACACTTATGGACACCTCTCTATTATGGACACTTATTCTATAATATGGACACCTCTCTATTACAGACATTTATTCTATAATATGGAAACCTCTCCATTTCAGTCACTTATTCTGTAATATGGACAGTCGTCCTCTCTATTCCGGACACTTATTCTATAATACAGACACCTCTACTACTGACATTTATTTTATAATATGGACACCTCTCTAGTACGGACACTTATTCTATAATACAGACACCTCTCTATTACGGACACTTATTCTATAATATGGACACCTCTCTATTACGGACACTTATTCTATAATATGGACACCTCTCTAGTACGGACACTTATTCTATAATATGGACACCTCTCTAGTACGGACATTTAAAATTATTCTATAATACAGACTGTCTCTATTACGAATTATTCTATAATACAGACACCTCTATTACAAACACTTATGCTGTAATACAAGAGCTATTACAGACACTCCATCAGTCAACAGACACTTAGTAGAAAGTTACACCCCTGGCTAAGCTCCCTCTGACATGACTGTTAATACAGTTCTTATAATTATATTTATTGGTTGTAACCTTTGGTGTCCATAGTAACGATTGAGGTTCAACTGCATAATTTGGTCTTCAAGAGAAGACACAGAATTGCATCATGGAGGGATGGCAATTAGACCCTCCCCCCCCCCCCCCCCCATACCAAGCAAATGTCAAATCCTCTTGTGAGAGTACAAATTTTACATTTCTTGTGCAGTTCTGAAATGACGAGAGCTGACAAAATGAAGTCTCCAACCCTGATGAGGTTGCTAACATCTACTCAGAGATGCCAAAACCCAACAAAATTGAAATACGGAAAGTTGCCAATTTTGCCTCTTGTTGACTCCCCAAAGGTAGTAAAAAGTGGGGTTCTGCCGATTCAACCACAAAAACACATCAAATATCAAAAAATGTTCCCCAAAATCGACCAAAGTAAGTGTGAAAATATTGTCAGTACATGTACTAAGCACTTTCCTTCTTCTGGGAGATTTCATGGCAACCTCATGAATACCAGTTATGTCCAGGATTGCAGATAATTAGATGCATGACAAATTTAATAAGCATCACAAAGTGTCCTCTTGCACTCTTCTACTCAACTTCGACACCACTTGTTTTCAAAAATACAGACAAGAAACGTCACGAAGTGTCCCCTAAATTCTGCTCTTTAAGTAAAGATAAACAGGTGCATTTACCCTAACCTAAAAACAACACTAACCCTTATGCTTACCTTACATTTCAAAAAAGATAGTTAACACTTAGACTTAATGGGACACTTCGTGTTGGATATCAAAATTTGTCATGCATCTAATTATCTGCAATCCTGGACATAAGTGATGAATACAGGAGACTTCCGGTTAATCCAGGATAGTTGGCATAGATGTCTACTGTAAGGATTACCAGTGCCTCAATATTCGATCTTAAATCTTGCTGCTCACAGTATAAAATTATAATCAAATTAATATGAATTTATTAAAACCTTTAAACATTTTAGCACATCCCACACTGAGATGCACCTTAAAGTGATGTTTGCATCCAAGAAAAGATGATAGGTCATAAATTAAGTATTAACTTTACAACCATTAAGTGGCTCTTTACTAAATTAAGTTTACATCACACATATTAGCAGCTAGCAAATGTACAGTTATGATTAATTGACAATACAGTCACTGTCACCTACTTAAGAAATAAAAGAATTGAAATAAGATCTCACCTGAGGGTAAAATGAAATAGACCATGCGACAAAGTAGATCCAGCCAATCACAGCATTGATTACAGCTAAGGGCAAGTAGTGAACTACTCTGATCTGAAAACTATATCAGCAACAAATAAATTAATAATAATAATAATAATAATAATAATAACAATAATAAACATCCTCATCGGCTGTAAACAACCAGAGATAAAGACTGGTTTGATGGTGGGCCACTAGTGGCTTAATTAAATAGCAAGGCTTTATCGTTACCCTACTTGTTATTTACCAAGTACTGTAAACATACTGTAGCACTGGTTGGTTAATTCCATACCTAACAGAGTTATGGTCCCTGGTTTTATTGCTTTTTATTGAACAAGTAATAGTCACTTTTCCAATGCCTCGGCCATAAATTCTCACTGATTTCTTCTCATACAAATGTAATTGAACCTGAGAAAATGATTGATGTTGTCATAAATACCATGATATCACAAGGATTTGTCAAGTGTAAGTTGTACTATGTCTTGTAATTAATTTTATTGTGACTTTTCTGCTCTCTGTGTCCATCCCAGATGAACTGTTAACAAATTTAAATCTTATTTGATGACATGTACCCTAACCTACATTGTATAACAAGCATACTAGTCAATCTTTACAGTAGCTTATAATGATCAAGCTATTTTATCACATGAAATGTTGTCCTCATTCAAGAAACTTGGCCACATTTTATTTCTCTGCATTTACTGTACACACTTAAAATTACATGTATCTCATGCAGGATTAATATATAAAGACGTTATAATTCATTTAAGATATTTGAATATAAAGAGATTATACAAGTAGTTGGCTCTATTTTTTTACTCACCATTTTTGGCACGTCAGCTATAGAAGGATTGCTGTTATTGATTACAATGTCTACAGAAACATTTGAAGAAGTCTTGCCACTGTAAATATACAAATCACACTCCAGCTTAGTTATTTATAGTAACTTTCTTTTGAACAGCAGCATATATTATATATTAAACAAACAGTTGCACTCACCCAATAAATGCATAATACAGGACATTACGTATTAATTTATTATTAGACATTGTAGCTTATCAGTGGACCTCCGGATCCCTTGCAAATAGGATATTTGGCCCTTGCCTCCTGTCAGTAACATGCTGCCTACTGCTACAGGGCTACCCATTAGTTATGTAACTACTGTATACAGCTATTTCAATTAACATTGTCAGATGAAAAAGGCGAAAAGCCAAGACTGCAAGGTAGTTTGGGATTTTTATGCAATTGGCTATTAACCCTAACCCATCCTACCTTGTGGTCTTGGCTTTATTAGCTTTCATCTGAAAACGTTAATTGAAATACCGGTAGCTGCATACACAAGCATCACAATAGTATTGGCCTTACCTCAATGATAGTTCAAAATGTGCAGCCTTGCCAATCTGAACTTTGCTTTCATTAGAGTCTAAAATAAGTTTAATTTCCGCAGCTGAAACAAAGAAATCATTATGTTTGACAATAATTATTACACTGGCATAATACTTCAGGCCTACGAAGTATTGTGTTTGTCACAGTTTAGGATATACATGTAATTTGTGTCACAGTATTTATATACATGTACATGTGTACTGTGTGACACCTCACAGTTTGACCACAAATAAAAATTATGTCACAGTGGGCAAAAAAATCTGTTAAGTGCTAACCAATTCAGTCTAGCACCATATATGTGGTCATTCAAAAATCATGAAGAATGAATTTAAAGCATCCAAACTGAGGCATACAAATAATGATTTGCTATATTGGCAGGTTGGATAATGGCTTCCCACAATGTACATGTACACTTCTGTCTTTTGATGCTGATTCCAGTTCCTTAGGTTGAAGCCCAGTGTCAATTTGGCCTAAGATGTCCCTGTAGCTTAGTTGGAGTCTACCATGGGGTCCCTGTGCGTGGAATAAGGGCCCCTTATCCTAACTTGCTGACTGGAAGCACAGGGTTCCTCACAGCCTTGCGTTTTAGTCATTACCATCTTAGTTTATTTATTCTAAAAGTCAGGGGACAAACAAGAGCGAGAGTCACCAGGATATGACAAGATTTCAGACTCTTGCCTTGTATGGCCCAAACTCTTGCGAGCTCTGACACCCACTCAGATTCTGTCGTCTTGTGCTTTCAAGTAAACCATAATGAGACAGAAACAAAGCAAACAAAAACACGGAAAAAGAAATTAAAGAAGTCTGTCAGGAATATTCCACCATTCAAACTATCATCAGGGTAAAAATAAAAATATGAACACGCTGTAATTCACCTGTACGGCAACTCTTGGATGACACTTTTTCGTATGTCCTTTGCTATCAATAGTCACTGGGATTTGAAGTAAGTTCTTGTTCAACTATACTCTCATTGATCCTTCTACTCTCTGCGACTGTCGTTCTCGTTTATCCAAGCCTTAAAACAGCGTTTTGCTTATGTCGTTATTTTTATTAGTAGAAAAAAACTGACTTACATTTACCCACAGACATACCATTAATGACCAAAACTAAAAGATGAAACAGTGGATTTCAACCTGTTAGAACAGTTCCCTTCGATCTTCCAAGGGGACTGTGCTAGCGATGTTTAGTGGATTTTAATATGATTAAGCTTATAATAAATTAAGCTTAAAACTGAAGGTGCGTTGTACGTTTCTATTAATTGTAAAATTAACTGCTCTGCATGAAAACGAACATTTTAGTTTTGCTTGCACTCCATCGATATGAAATAAGTGGTATTTACATTTACACTTTCTAAACGCGAACTATAAAAAAAATAATTAAGCTTATGTGCACGCAAAACATAAGCTCACATCTCACCTCCAATCCGGCAAAATGGCAGCACCACGAATGTAAACAGAAGCCATTTATCCATTATGTCGAGAATTTAAATGCAAAGATAACGATTGAAAAAGCTGTTAACTCCTAATGTTTACTCTGTTAGATCTCTTCATACACAAGTACTGTACAAAAGACACCAAACAGCTCCTTTATATTTTTAATTCATGCGGAATCGTCACGAGTAATTCAAACGCTCGCGTGAAAGTCACGCGCCTGACCACGAGCCCTCGAACCCAAACATGAATCCACTGTACAAACAGTCAGCGGCTGCTAATTTTATTCAAGATGGCGGCCTCTACAAGGTAATGTTATCTGGTCTTTTAGTGAGAATAGATGTCTTTGTATTTTATCGATTCTTTAGGCTATAATTTATTAATTTACTTTTTGGACCCACAGGGCAAAATTTGGGTCTTTATGTAGGAATTTACTAATTGAAAGATCTTCAAAACCGTTCCTTTGTCATAACAGGGAATCCAGGTTTGGTTTTTGTGTTCTTGTCTATTTTATCCAGCTAGTGATCACATGATTAAATAACTCTCATGCAATAACTCCTGGGAAGCTACATGCTGACACAAACAGACTTTCATATTATAATCATAAAAAAAATAATTTAAACTACAAGAATAAAACACAAAATGTAATGCATGCAAGCTTAATAAAATAGTCTCAACGTGAGTGACTCACATTCCAGATAGGGTTGTACCTTTTCTTTCACATCTGTTCATTTTACAGACGTTGTTGTATGCAATATATAAACCCTTTCTGGGCTCTTTCCTTGTGTGCCAGTACAGAAGAACAAAAACAAAAGATAGACTATGCAGACACAACAAAAACAAACAAAAACAAAGGGAATGCAGGGGGAAATCCCTTGTGAACCTGTACACTAGGACAGAACCATATACCAGGACGAAACCATACACCATATACGAGGACAGAACCATACACCATATACGAGGACAGAACCATACACCATATACGAGGACAGAACCATACACCATATACGAGGACAGAACCATACACCATATACGAGGACAGAACCATACACCATATACCAGGACAGAACCATACACCATATACCAGGACAGAACCATACACCATATACCAGGACAGAACCATACACCATATACCAGGACAGAACCATACACCATATACCAGGACGGAACCATACACCATATACGAGGACGAAACCATACACCATATACGAGGACGAAACCATACACCATGTACCAGGATGAAACCATACACCATATACCAGGACGGAACCATATACCAGGACGGAACCATACACCATATACCAGGATGGAACCATACACCAGAACAGAACCCATTCTGGCTTTCAAGCAAAATATTGCATCATGGGTATTAGAGACAAACATGAGGAAAACTTCAAAGGTGTCAGTAAGAATTCACGTCAAGTTATTTTATTCACACTTACATGATGTCCTATGTTCCTCATGGTGCTGACAGCCTAAGTAAGTTAGTATTTTGTTACAGTTAAATGTTTCAAAATTAAGAGAAAATTAAAGATGAAAGAATTACATAACAAAAATAATATAAAATTACATTTAACAAGGTAGAAGTGTGTAACATAAAAACGCTATTTCTTGTTTTCATAGCCAAACTAAAGAAACATGTTCAAAGTTAAAGATGTTGAAGTTTTATGTTGTATCTTTTATCTTTACTATTTTGTGGCATGCCTGAGAACTGGCTCTTGAGTTAAGCATACTGATCATCTTAAATAAAGGATTGATTGATTGAGATTTGGGGTCTACAATTTTGTAGTAGAAGCTGGAAAAATTTCTCTCTTCATCATAGGATCATCTGTAAATTTAAGCATTAAAAGTCGAGGCGATGTATGGTGCAAACAGAATCTTTCATGAACCTCCCAGAATGTTTGGTGCATTTATTTTACTTCCAAGATAACTTTAAAACCTCCTGTTTCTCAGTGAAGAAAGTTTTGAAAATTTGAAAATGAAAGCAGTGGATCTTACTTTAACTTAGAATTCTGTTATAAACCATTGAATTCTTACCATGTTTGTCCCCAATTCCCGTCATTAGGGCTTACGTGTATTATCAAAAAAATTGTGATGGGTAGGCAAACCCATCAAAATATACAAAATTTGTAAATAAAGTCTGATGAAAAAATACAGATAATACAGACTGGGGCACATTCTTTCCAGATACAGAAATATGAACATTTAACCCTTGCAAGTTACAGTGTTTGTGATTTGTTTTTTATCTTTTATCTTTTTTCCAGCACCTGCAGTGCGGCAATTACTCGGATACCAAAAAAGGTATATCCACGTATGTACAAAGTCAGACTGGTGCAACCAGATGGTTCCTCTTACTTCATTCGATATGAGAAGCCTTATAAAATAATTAAACAACCAATTGACCCTGCTAACATGACAGATGAGGAGAAGAAAGCAAGAATGGAGCGACTTAAACCAGAAAAACCCAAGAAAATCTATGAACTTGAGGAAGAGGATGATGAGGGCTACAATCAGAGGTCATGGACAAAGTTAATCAAGAAACATCAAAAGTAGTCACAATGTCATGTGGATTTTGTTTATTCCAAGAGATGAATCCTTCTAAGTACAATGCTATTCTATTTACAGGAATGAAATGATGTTAATGGCAATCTGCTTATTCAAACTTTTTGTCCTGATTAAAAGGTCATGCAGTCATATTCTTTTTTTTTCAGTGGAAGCTGTGTTACTACCTCTAACCCACATGGTCAACTTTTTTATACCCTGCACAGGGCTCCGCTGTACAAAATTTTGATTTTAAAAGACCATAAAAATATACTACGATAAAGCACTTTCGGTTGGTTTTGCATTCCTATGCTTTTTGCTTGGTTAAGAAGACTTGCACCACTTTTTTGACCAATCAGAAGTTAGGCCAAAACCAATCATGGCTTGCTGTGTTTTCAACCACATAGTTCTTGCTACATTTTTTGTTCCAAGTTCTGATTGGTTCATTGTGTTGCTTGTGATTTACCAGAGTGATAACATTATTTTTAATACTATGGGTCTTAATTGAAAACTGCTCAAATCATGTTCAGTCATTGTAGTTTTAGGAAATGGGCAAAAACACTTTGCTCATGTATGACTTTGTTTGAGAAATTATAACCCAAATGACCAAACACCTATCTGCCCCTTTGAGGCATTTTGTGTTGTAAATACCTGTTTAAAATATTTTAAATGATTTTGTAAGTAAAAGAAATATGTTGATTTGATGTTATTCTTTTCTTTTTGCAGAAATTTATAATCAAATAAACTGCCATGTTATATGAGGTCTTTAGTCTTAATTATTTTAATGACATTAAATTATACTGCTGGATAACTACTAAAACAGTAAAATTCTTATTTACATTGAATACTTGTCATGTTTCATGGGTCTTCAGAAATTCTCTAACCCATTGACAGGCCATCTTTGTATAGAGGGGAGGGGAAGGACAGTAATTTCCTGCCTCTCTTATCCAGTTAAATAAGCATCAAAATTCCCATCCTTGTTCCTGAAAACAAGGTTCTGATTACCAGTGTTATAGCCTCACATGTCACTAATAGTCCTTTTTACAGTTGTGTGCTTGGTAACCTTGCCTTTGAGTGGAAGCGAGGCTGCAGGTGACCTTGCTTTGATACAGACCTTGGAGCTTTTCAGATGTAAATTTACCTAGTTAGCATGAGAAAAGCATTATTAACATATGAAAGGCAGAAAGGTTTGTATCAAAGCAAGGTCACCTGCAGCCTCGCTTCCACTCAAAGGCAAGGTTACCAAGCACACAACTGTAAAAAGGACTATTGCTAAGCACGCAATGCAGTTTTAGGAGGGGTAAACATCTTGAATCTTCAACCAGTTTTAACTCGATTCTTTGTTTGATTCTGTTTATGTCCTTTTCTACGCCCATTTTGTGATTTTGGCCTCTTCTTGTTGACTGGCTGTTTCTCACGGCTCACTCCAAACGTAACGCGTTTGTCACGCAATATATCGTTCACTGGATTACTATTATGCAATGTATTCCTTGGGTCACACAATACATGGCTTTTTGAGTTACTGTCGTACAAGACATCGGTTTTTTTATTACTGTCACGTGATGTATCGCTTTCAAATTTACTGCAAAGATTTTCAGAGCTCATTTCACGATTCATTGCATTCTGAGACATTTTCTCGTGACTTTCATTTTGTTGCAATGGAATCTTTATAACAGAACGCTTTTTGTATCTTAATGTTGTTTTATCTGTATTTTCAATAATTACAGTTTGTCCGTCACGTGACACTGGTGTGTACATATCAAGGTTGGAACCCTGGCCCGCTTTCCTTGATTTACTCTGTTTTACTTCCGTTATTTTTGCTTTAATGCTGCTGTCTCCATGTGCATGGACTCCTTCAACATTTTTATAACTTTTGCCGTTGATCGTAGGGTCGGGGCCTGGTACTGACACGTTGTGCCCTTCAACTGTCAGCTCCTCGGTTCTTATTTCAGCACCAGTCTCCGCTCCCCCAAGTGCTTTGCCACGTGTCCTTTTCAGTGTTATTTCAGCTTTTGTGATCGGCGCTAGTGAGGTAGTATTGACTTGATTTTTACCGTTCTTTTGCTGATTGCCGGTGGCACGCTTTAAGCGCTGTTCATTTATTTTCTTCACATCGTCAACATTATTGTTTCTATCTCCGCTAACGGGCTGTTTTGTTTTCTGAAGGGCACTTGATTTACCACACTTTTCCTTGTTTAATTTTGGAGTCAAACAGGACTTTTCCTGTTCCATTCTCACGTTGGTTTCTTTATCTAAAGGTTTTTCCTCCTTCTTCTTTCGCTGAAATTGATTTCCTCTGTTGGCCTTTAGGCTCTTTCCCTTGTTAGCTTCCAGTTTCTTTTTGCCATCGTCAGCATAGTAGGACTGAGTTTTCTTCTCTGTCTTGTGTCCAGCATGCCCGCTATTCTGCTTTGTAACGGCATCTCTTTCCAATGTTTTCGCCATTTCGTTTTCTAAGTCAAACATATTTTTGTCAAGTAGAGCGAGTTCACCTTTAGTTGGAGCAGAATAAAATGTCCACGCGCCAAGATGCCGGAGAACTTTACTGGGGAAATTTTCCGGGTAGTTCTTTTGTGGGGGGTTGTCAGCAAACAAGCGTTCATGCATGGTCGTATCATCCTTATTTGCAACAGTCAACGGTGGTAGAAGATTCAACACGTGATCACGGCGTGACGGGTGACGTGTTCTTATGGAGGTTGATATATGAAGCGCCATGACCACGCATGCGTACACGTTGATACAATGAGATTCAGTTTTCAGTTCCTGTAGGCAGTAAATACATTAATTATTAGTTTTTAACCTTCATAAACGCTTTAATTTTCCAAAAGTCATTAATGACACACAGTTGCAATGCGTTATCAAAAACCTTCATTGTCATCCGTCCACAATGAAAAGCATGTGTCATCGAAAAATTTCACTTTTCCATGGAGAAGAATATCGACAAGCGAAAAGCTATAAAACTACCAACAAAATATAAAATATAATCCACTATAGTGTCCTCAAATTTATAGAAAATCGTCCAATTTACGTACGCGGAATTTTCCTGGCATTTTCAGGAGCAAGCGCAAAAACGTGATACTGTAATTTCAATTTTTTATCCCATTTTAAAAGATCTAAATTTCGCCATCAGTGACTGATTTTTTTTGATAACCAATACAGCTGATATAAAAGCAATACCAGGCCACTGACTGCCAAACCATACACCAGATATATTACCAGTAGAGCAAGCTATGGATATACCATATACATACATACATACATACATACATACATACATACATACATACATACACACACACACACACACACATACATACATACATACATACATACATACATACATACATACATACATACATACATACATACATACTAGAAATACGTGTCTCGCAGAACCTCGCGAAGCTCGGGGCAGGATGCACTGCAAAATTTTAGCGATGTGGGCCTTTTTGAAGTTTGTGAGTGCCATCTCCCAAAATTAACCTGTTTCCTTTACATACTTCTGTAGCTGTTGTTCTATGTACTGTGTATCAAATAATTGCTAATTCAATTCACTATTCGCTTGAATGGTTGAGATTGCAGGAGTTAATAGGATACAGGTCATGAGAATTACGAAATTGATTACAAAAGTTAAACATGAATATTCAAGATGAAGCAACATATTATTCTTTATATACAACCGGGTTGTATATAAGCTTAAGATTGCTTGCCTTTAAATGTAGGTTGTTTCAATTGAAGAGCATTAAAGAGCGGATTAAAGTGCGGTGATTTGAGCTAGATTTCTTAATCGTTCTTCTTCTTTGAGCCTTTCCTAAAATCAGTAAACAGAATCATTTTGTCTATCACTTCCAGTCGGTGTCGCCTCTTCTGATCGGTTCCATTCAGAATTCTAATGGAGGCATTTGGTCAGGCTGTTCGAAGTCTTTGTAATCGATGCTGTCGTTGTTTCTTCGTTGCTCGAAAGCGTTGAATTTCAAGTCGCCGTTCTCGCTCCAGCGGAGTTTCGATGGTTAATTTTCTCGAGAAAGGATTTCAAGCCACTTGTTCAATCCAGCGTTGTTGTATTTGCTATTCTTTCTCATTTGCATCAGAAATTGGTCGTGTTTCACCGAGAGCAGGGGGGTTGGAAGCCTATCCCATGATGCAACGCAACGAGTTACCGGCGACATTTGAAGCGAATAAACAAACTTTTTGTAAAATCTCATATTTCGGTGATTTTGCCGGTAGTCTCATTTTATGGTTTTAATTATGGGAGACTTGGGAATCAGAGAATATAGTTCGTTGGTAACAGAAAAGAACTACAATGCAAGAATTTCATTTATATTTCTAAGTTTAATCCTCGTTTCTCGTCCTTAGAAAATATCATTTTCCGCTCGCAGGAAAATGGCGATCATCCCCGAAAATACCAGGAAAGTGCAGATGTACCTCCTTCTTAATCGAAGCATCACTAGCATTTTAACATTAATAACGTATTCCTTAATAATATCATAACGACTTAAAACATCAGATCCCTCCAGATCCCTCCAGGTTTTTCAAGCTGAATAAAACCATCAAAGTGTGGGTACTTTCAGTCAATGCTTTGAATTGACGGCGAGCTGATTTAGGAAATTCGCACACGTTTGTAGAGTTGAATATGAAAATTCTTTGAGGAATAAAACGAATTTAGACCGAAGCAAGTTCAAGTAAATGAGTATAAAAAGGGTTACATTGTATATTTCCAAAAGCCGTCTTGAACAAAGGTTATAGCGGAAAAAATCTTGGCAAATGCATCAGTGCTGAAAGCACAAATCAGTACAAAATACGCAACAAAATTAAATATATGCGCGCGCTATATCGCGCGCTATATCGCGCGTACAAGCTAGCTGTACGCGTCAGTTACAGTTTTTTCCTTTCGTTGACATCAGAACTACTGTGTCTAGCTAAAACCGTGGATAAAACAAATAGCTATTAAGAGAAGAACTTTTTTCCCAAAGGTTTTCAGTTTTTAGAGCACTTATTTGGTTAACACAGTGCAAGAGTGTCGTCATATGCGTGGACAAGCAGTTGGATGCTTACGCGTTCAAGCGCGCGCAAATTTCGTTTGTCGTGTCATCCTTCAAACAAATTTTCGAAAGCATGTATCTGTTCGTTGCAAGAGAAGTTTTCTTGACATTGCAAATCCTGACAAAAGAAGACCGACAGACAAGAGGCCTTGAAAAGGGTGTCTTGACAGCCACTGCTTGCCTCGGCGATCACTGGCAAATGCGAGGTCACGTGATGAGACATTATGGGATAGGCTTCCAACCCCCCCCCCCCCCCCCCCACACACCTCCTCTGCACCGAGAGTAAACACTTTTTCACGACGATGAGTAAACCGTCAGCCCGGCCGCCGCCGAATAAACATGAGAGCGCGCCATTGTCAGCGGTCGCGATTTTTGTTGCTAGGCAACTGCACGACATCTTCAGTATATATATATATATATATATATATATATATATATATATATATATATATATATATATATATATATATATATATATAAACTTTTCGCTCGATTGCGCGCGGCTCAGCTCCCGAGCACCCGAGCGGCCTTCGGCCGCCAAATTTATTAACCTCGCTTCGCGAGGAACAAACATACATACAAACATTTATTGTTGCTCCCTAAAACGGCTTTTCAGCACCAATCTTACAAGTTAAAAACAATATATCACTTGCATAGGCCCGCTAATCTGTTTCAAATTTACTGATTGCAAGATAAGTACGATGAGTTCAGACTAAGAGGTAGCTATAAATGTTTGGCATGCCAATCAGTTCCTCGGCTCTGCTGCCTGTGATGCTGGATCTTAGCCAATCTTTTACATGGAGCTGACCCTGCGCTATACCGACTGCGGGAAGTGAAGCAACTGACACGTGTTTGTTATATCCCTCAGTTTGAGGTATGGCCGTATTGGCAATAAATAAATAACCTAATATCTGTCACTCCCAACAGTGCCAAAAGCAAAGTTATAAAAAAGATCTTAATCTTTTGTAAAATATTGACAATTACGCATGAGTGCAACTGGAAAGTACAGCTCAAGAACTTTCATGGGAATGTTGTAATGTTCACAGTGAACGATTTCATCCACTGACTCAAACGTAAGAACCGCCTTGTAAATTCCAGGGTTTTAAGTTTAGTTTATAACCCGTTTTTGAACGGTAATTATAAAATTAATTAATAATTCATAAGGAAAATACAAAAGAAATGAACGTTTAATGAAGGTTTGTAAACCCCAATACAGATCAACTGAGTTGATGAATTATTAAACAGTAGCATTAACTTTTGATACAGATCTCTGCTGAGCTAATTAGTATGCATTAACTTTTGATACAGATCTCTGCTGAGCTAATTAGTATGCATTAACTTTTCATACAGATCTCTACTCATTGTTTCATTTCATAAGTCAGATAAAATATTCGCGTCCGATCTGTATGTGCGTTTACAATGGCTCGCCTTCGGCTCGCCATTGTAAACGCCCATACAGATCTCCCGCTCATATTTTATCTATCACTTAATCTTTTGAGATTTGATGGGTAGGTTGATGCCCAGACGCTCACGCAGTAGAATAAGTATGGGTAGACAAGGCTATCAAAGTGTTAGTAAAGAAGATTTGTTTGGGCAAAAACTTGATTTGTACAGCATAATAAAAGTACTGCTCAGCAGGTTTCATTTGAATGATCACACTTTAGGGTTTCATTCACAGAGTCAAAAGTTAGAACCACCTTGTACAGCATAATAAACAGCACCACAGGAAAGTACTGCTCAGCAGCTTTCATTTGAATGGTCACACTTTAGGGTTTCATTCACAGAGTCAAAAGTTAGAACCACCTTGTACAGCATAATAAACAGCACCACAGGAAAGTACTGCTCAGCAGCTTTCATTTGAACGGTCACACTTTAGGGTTTCATTCACAGAGTCTAAAGTTAGGACCTCAGCTTGTACAGCATAATAAACAGTACCAAGAAAGTACTGGGTCAGTACTGCTTTGTAGCTTTCATTTGAATGGTCACACTTGAGGATTTCATCCACAGATTCAAATTGTACAGCATAATAAACAGCATCACAGGAAAGTACTACTCGGTAGCTTTCAATATTAGAATGGTCACAGTGTTTGATTTCATCCTCAAACTGACCACAGAGTGGCCGGTTTGCCAGACCGAGCGAAGGGGTGAAAACAAAACTACTTTGCAATTCCGTTTAAAATGTTGCCATAACCGTAAAGTTACGAGGTAAAGATAACAAGAAATACAAGTTGTTTGCGGGTATACAGGATGTACTTTTTAAACAAAAGAAACTTGTGTTACCTACCGTTACACGTTTGTGTACAATGTCCTTGGCAACAGCAAGTTGATGTGTTATAGTAAAAACATTTGTCTACATTTCAATACGCGCCAAATACCAAAGTTTAGACTAAATCAAAGAAGATAGTATAAGGAACTTTGAATCTTAGAAAGTGCGTTTTATCCCTGTACTTGACAGGAAAATGCGAAAGTCAAAACGCAGAGTAACAAGTCTTGCGCAGGTATCGGCAAATAATAAACTCCGCTTGTGGCACTTTTTTTTTCAGTTCCCAAGAGTCAATTTTTGATGACAAGTAAGAATTTATTGTTTTTGTTAAACTTAGTAGGACTTATGGACTGAATAGCTCTTTTATTTGACTGTTAATCCTTTTGTCAATCGGGCTCTCTGTCGTGTGCTAATGAGCCGGTACTGATGGCTTGTTTGTCACGTGACTAATGCTAATATTGTTGGATAATCTTTCGATAGATGAATAGTCACTGTCTCTTCAGCCGAATGCTGAAGTAGGAAATTGCGACTTTCGATCTTTTTTAGTACCGTTGAAGTGGTTTTTGCTGCTCAAAGGCGGTAGATCTGAATTTATATAAAAAATAAAAATGAAAGCAAACTAACCCGGGTTGGTGATAGATGTTCGAGTGGACTTGCACAAAGCGAAATCTGTATTAAAGTTGATGTCGTTATTTTAGTTTGCTTTGACCTCAGTAAAGCCTTCCCTTTCAGCTACAAATAAAATTAGTAATATGCTCCGGGTTAACGCAGCTATTTTAAAAATCCTTTTTCGGAATTCGTAGTAATTTCGTGTAAGATTTCATTCGCGTCCCAAGATCCACGACCAACGCTAACTTATCAAGAAGGGCTAAGGGCTGGCTCAGTTCAGTTCTACATGATCGCCGACAATCACAATATTACTTGGGAATTATTGTTTGTTTTGGAACCAGCCATCTATTAAGTTTGTCTTCTCTACAAACGCGTGATCGTGATCGCCGGCCGAGTACAAGTTTCGCGGAAACGAACATTCATGTCATGTTTCTTTTTTTGCAAAACCGGAAGTACCTCGACTGTTTTCACAGACATCTGCTGCGAAATGAATTATTAAAAAGTTAAAGGACTTTGGGTAAGGGGCCGACCATTTAACTTTTGAGGGGTGCGGGGGGGGGGGGGGGGGGGTGTGGGGGTGTGGGTGATTTTGAAAAAAAATTTTCTGCAAGCGCTTGTCGGAAGAAAAAAATTGCATGCAGCACAAATGGAATAGAAAAAATTCTTGCAGTGCTGTAAGGAAGAAAAAAAATGTTACAAAGCTATTTTATTATTTAGACTGAGACCTGTACAAAATCACCAGCGAAACTGTAACTATTCTTCTCTTGCTTCCTTTTAAACTCTGGATTTGGTGGTATCTTTAATAGACCCATAGATATCCAGACAAGTGATGCTGACCCAGGTGTGTCATCTCATGAGAGGCTGGTTCAAATTAGGATGGCCGAATATTTCCAAGTTTTCAATTAAGATTTACAGGCTCGCATTCATTATGCACCTAAGACTCAAGGTCACACATTGCTGAACAGGTGACGAGAAGCTTGAATGAAGCAACTGGTGACGGCCGTTCCATTCCTGTTCCAAAGGTGCCTCTATTTGGGGGCCTTAATCAAGATCAGGTCTTATCACTTACTAAGAGGAAATATCAAAGCTGTGAGCAGAGGAAGTAGAAGGGCGGTATAGAGGGAAGAGGTGCTTGGGAACCTCTATACATTCTCGGTGCCCAAGCTATTCTCAGTCTGCCAATTTCTTCTTCGATGATGTATTCATGAAGAAAGTACATGATTCCTCACAAGCTAAACAGAGGTCTTGTGCAGGTAGTGCCTGAAAAGGTAGATTAACAACAGTAAAGAAAAGCACAAAGATGTGTGTGATGAGAATAGACCTTATAGAATAACTCAGGCCGGAATGATGTCAAAATGCAGGAAATGGCACTTGAGAGAACCTAAATTTGCAAAATTTCTCGGGGGACATGCCCCCGGACCCCTCTAGAAACTCGCGCCTTAGGCGCTCGGAATAGCGCCTGCGGCGCTAATAATTACTCCCTATTTTCCATCATGTGGGGTTGGAATCTCTGTTACATTTGCATGATGTGCATCACTTTATGATATGACAATATTATAATGACTTCATATGACATGAGTGTAAACAATGACTAAATACAAAAGCATAGCAGTGGAAACCTAAGGCTTGTGGGATGTGGCTAAAAGTGTAATGCACAGAGTACTGCACACTAAAGTGCACAATGTAAACTGTAGCCACAAATAGGGCACAAAGTCCACATAGGTAGCAAGTATTACACCTTAGCTACCAATAAAAGGAACTGAACCCAAGCATTAGCAGCCATGGACAGCTGTTTCAGCCTAACCCCATGTTAGGCCTCATCAGCATGGCATAGCTGATACTAATGGCCTCAAGTATCCCACAATACATAAAGATAACAAGCAGTGAAAATGTAGGGCTTGTGGGATATGACTAAAAGTGTGATACACAGAACACGAATGGTATTTGAACGGCAAAGAAGAAAGATTTTGTAAAGCTTACAAAATCTTAAGGCTCCATATCAGGACTATTGCTGCAATAGCCACAATGTAAATGTAAATCAATTTTTGGAAAACTTGGACTGACCCTTCTTCAGGAAAAAAAATGCTGCAGAGAACTGAGAAGGGAAAAAAATATCCTGCAAAGCATTGAGAAGGGAAAAAAAAAATCATGCACACCGGGTCTCTAGAAAAAAAAAATCTTGCTGACCAGATTTCTGGTCTTACAAAAGTTAAATGGTCGGCCCCTAACAACCATATGGGCCCCCGTCACACTGGTGTGGTTTCCGTTTGAGCTTTCCTTTGAATACGACGCATACTTTTGAAAAACATTTCCTTAGTGGAATCCAGCTTGAAAACGCCCAACTTTCGAAACTTTCTCATAACTTTTTCGTAACTTTCCGTGTGGACAGCGAAAACGCATTTCTCCCATTAATATTGTTTTGCATCACATTTTATGTCCCAGGCGAGAAAAAACAGAGATCAGAAAAATGACGATCGCGTGGGTCGGGCCACACAACTTGTACTGAAGCGTAAATAAAAGAGTAAAACAAAATATATATATTCAAACAAATTTGCACAATATTTCGGTTTGAAAACAAACCTTCTTCAGGGGCTAACAGAAAAATGAAGATAAAACTAAAAGTTCGTTACAAATAAGAGTTTGAAATTATGAAAATAAAAACAATAGATTATTATTGGTGCAGGAGTGTCGTATGTCAATGAGCTTCGTCACGTCTATTTATTCCTATAGAGGAGATGTTTTCCTTTGTGTGTCAAATGAGCCTCTCTCGCCTTTCTCACTGCGTCACGATTGCTGCGTATGAGTTCAAGTGGGATTAGAAGAACATCATTGATTGAATGTCCAGCTTGATTGAAATGTAGGGAGACAGGAGTGGGATCGCTGAGTTGATGATGGTTCATGATGGAACGGCGGTGTTCTCCAAATCGTTCATTAAGTTGCCGTTTGGTCTCTCCGATGTATTGGCATTATATTTACATTTCTTACATTCAATCAAGTAGATAAGATTTTTGGATTTGCAGGATAAGTTGTCGGTGATTTTTCTTTGTTCATTAGTTGCGGTAAAAATGTAATTTGTTTGGCCTTCTTGGAGAAAAGGACAGGTGAGGCAGCGTGGATGGTTGCAGATCTATAAACTCCTGTAGGTTGTTGCGCGTGATGTGTATTATCGTGGAGCGTGGAATGTACCAAAAGGTCACGAAGGCTTGCGTGACGTCTGTAAGCAGTAACTGGCGGTGAGTACCCTGAAGAAGTCAGGCCGTGCCTGACGAAATATTGGAAAGAATATTATAATCCCAGTTGTACAGTCAGCCTTGCTTTATTAGTTTTCGTGGCACAGGGAAGGCGTCTTTGCAGTTAGGGGAGGATTGAAGGATGTTAAGGTGTTTTTTTAGGACTGAAGATATTTTACGAAGAGCGGGGTTGAAGGTGATAACAAATGGCATGCAATATGTTGTGGAATTTGTGTGTTCCTGTTGCTTGAGTGTTTCGTGCCGGGGAATGGCGCGGACTCTGGTTACGGCTCTTTGTAGGGAGGGTCGGCTGTACCCTCGTTTTAGAAGAACATATCTGTCGGTGGAACATATGCGTATTCGGAGAAGGAGGTTGAATGGTATAGTTTTCTTGGTGTGGTTAGGGTGACAGGAAGACTTGAGAAGGTACTGATGTTTGTCAGTGGGTTTTGTATGTAGATCTGTGTGGATTTTGTTGTTGCTGAGGTGTACCAGTACATCTAGGAAGGGTAGGGGCAAGAGAACAAGCTACCCGTTATGTTCTCTTGGTAGGGACTGATGTTAGATGTTAGAGTGGATGGAATTTAAGTGTCCGATGAGGGTTTTAAGTTTCTCCTCTCCTTCTGTCCAAACCACGAAGATGTCGTCTATGAATATACGCTAGACGAGGGGCTTGAAGGGGACGTTGTCGATTACGTGTTGTTCAAATTTGCCCGTGAATAAGTTTGCGTATGAGAGTGCCATACGAGTTCCCATTGCAGTTCCGTGAATTTGTAAGAAATGCTCATTGTTGAAGGAAAAATTGTTCATGCCAAGTATCATTCTAATGAGATGACAGATGCGTTCAGTAGGTTGTGTTTTGTTTTGACGGGTGTAAAGGAAATGGCGGCAAGCTTCAATGCCTTCGTTGTGAGGAATGTTAGTGTATAGTGAAAAGACATCAAGGGTGACAAGAATGGCGTTGTCCGATAGAGGTCCCATTTGCTCAAGTTGAAGAAGAAAGTGTGTAGTATCTTTGATGCAAGAGGAAAGAGACTGTACGAGGGATTTGAAGTGGTGGTCGACAAATTCAGAAATTCACTCTGTAGGATGGCCATTGCTAGATATGATAGGACGTCCAGGGTTGCCTTTTTTATGGCTTTTAGGAAGAATGTAGAAGCGACCAACCTTAGGGTCGGGATTGGAAGTGAGGTATTTGAATGTGTCATCGTCGATTAAATCATCTTTGTGTAGGCGGTTAAGGTATTCTTTGACACGTTCCTGTTCCTGTTCCTGTTCCTGTATTCAATAAAATTCTAATTCTTCAGAAAAGAGCTCTTAGATTACTGTACCTTGCAGACTGGCATGATCATGCAATTCCTTTATTTCTCGAAGCTAACGTGCTTCCAATAACTTTTCTTTATTATGAGTCCGTATCAACCTTAATGCATGATATCAATTATGATAAAGCCCCAGCAAACATGCTCAATTTATTTCAGAAAACGTCTAATATTCACTCATACAATACACGATCGTCTACATCTGGAAAATTCTATGTTAAATGTTCCAGACTAGAAATACTAAACAATTCTTTCTCTCGGCTCGGAGTAAAGCTGTGGAATAAGATACGACGCTATATAACGGATCTTCCTAAGAATGCTTTTAAAAAAGCTCTCCGCAAATTGCTATTCAATATTTTAGAAAAGGAGGATGACTATATTCAAATCTCCATGATTATTAATAAAGTAAGTACATAGATACACTTACTATAGTCAGAGACTCCTTGTCTTAACTCAATTAGATCACTTAACGTCTGTGTTTTTATTCATTATTATGTGCAATCTGCAAGGCTTTTCAATAGTATAAGGTTTTTGATTTTGTAGATATCTGTATTATTCATGTACTTGTTTTGCCCCGCCCCGATTAGCTTTCCAGCTATTTGCAGGGCAAACAAACCATTCAACTCTTCCATTATTATACTAAGAATACATTGTTGTTGTTGTTTGTTGTTGAATAAATTGTTGTTGTTGTTGTTGTTCTCTTTGTTAAGTCAGTAAGTTGTTTCTGGTGGTACTTAGGGTTGTTGAGTTGTCTATAACATTCATTGATATACCAAGAGTAACCATTATCACGGTTCCTGAGCCCTTGTCTGCTGGTTTAATCACTATATCTGAACGTTTCCTGAGGTTTGAGAGGGCATTGCGTTCTTCCTTGGATAAGTTGTTGTTTATTTTGGAGGGTTTTCAAGACATTGTAAATACAATTGATATGTTAATTGAATTTTTAAATAAGCTATAAGATTTTTGATTTCTTAGGTTTTGTGATAGACTGTTCCCCGGCCAAAATTGTGCCCCTCTGTATTTTACCTCATTTCCTTGATCAAGTACTGGAGGGCATGGATCTTTGCGAAATTCCTTCAGAGTAAGAGTGAAAGAAGAAATGAAGTAAGAGAAGATGGAATTTGTTGCTCGGCCAGTACGTGTTGAGGCTGAAAAGGACAACACGAAATTTGAAATAAGTGATCGGACGCTTATTCAAGCGGAAATATTGTATTTCCCAAACATATCTTTTTCCATTTCAGCATCACTGAACAACTTCGATCAGTGTCCAACAATTTATGAACACTTTTCGTTTTTACGCCATTAAAACACAAGAAGGGGAGAATCGTGGGGGGGGGGGGGGGAGGGGAGAGGGGGCATTTTTTCATTCCCTGGTTTTAGGTTAGACAAATTCACTTTACCCAGTTCCTTTGTAAAAGAAGTAAATGGCTTACTGAAGACAAGCATCCATTGGTTGCTAAGAGTGTCGCGTTTCTTCTATCTGTATAAAAGCTTATAAAACCGTGTTATAAAGAAACGTGACTGATACGCGTGTTTCAGGATTAAACTATGCTATCTCTATGAAAACCGTCGAAGTACGTACAATAACATCCAAACAAACTTGCAGTGTTTTACTTACTAACGCTGTTAAAAGATTTTAGTTCAAGCCTAGACGCGTTATTATTGATATTAATATATTATTATTATTATTATTATTATTATTATTATTATTATTTATTATGTTCAGGGACGTGATCTGAAACGAGCCCATAGCAACAGCGCGATAAATAAACAATTTATGATTTATTTCAGATTTGATCTCAGTGCTTTCCATGTATTGGAGTAGAACACTTACGTCTGAACTTAACTTGTTAGGTGTCAGTTTACGTTGAGAGCTGAAAGGACGTGCAAATATTTTTAGAAACCAATGATAATGAAAGCTTTTTCGATATGTGCCGGATGCATCATGTCATGGCATGATTCTGTCGTAAACGTTCGAAGAATATTAATAATCCGCGAGAAGAAGCAAAGAAAAGGCAAGAAATTGTGCTTTATTGCATAACTCGTGAGCTCGAAATTAAGAATTCATTATATACGGACCACAAAACTTGATTCATTACATTCAGACGTGTTACAGAAAATACCAGAAAATACTCTTACAAAAATATATATGGAGACAACATGACCACCAGCTGATATTCTAAGGCCCGGTTCAAACGTCGAACTTCACATGTGCCGAACCTAATGCAAATAAGCAAGAACAATAGATTTTTCTCATTTGCATTAGGTTCGGCACATGTGAAGTTCGACATTTGAACCGGGCCTAAGTGTTCAACTTCTAATAAAAATATTCATATGACAAAAATGTTTGCGTGCGACAATAGCATACACATATGCTAGCACGAAAAACGTAAAATTTCAGGAATGCAATTTAAGAAACACTTATGTAAATAAATAAACTTATGTTAAGGCATCATATGAGGTTCAAACTATTTGGTTTGTAGCGCTTCGTCATTGGGTGTGGTTAACCCAGTCAATTTTAATCTAGGGGTTATCTCAAGTCCCGAGTCATGTTTCACTTTTGACGCAATTTGCTTGTGTTCATAAACTTGATTCAAAGGAAGTTGCGATCATTTTGCACCGTGCTCAGCATTCACATTTCCAACACCATGTCCAACAGCCAAGCAACCCTTACCATCGCCGAGGGTTACGATTTACCAACTCAGAAACACTTCATGATAGAGAGATGTTCTTGCTGTGACTGCTTCCACAAGCAATGCACTTTCCGAGTTTGGAAAATTCTCGTGTTTCTGCTCACAATAACATTCATTATAGGTGTGTTGTGTGTTCTGATCGCTATGTTTGGTCCTGGGAATACAAACCTGAAGTACTCGGAGAAGGAAGACAATGTTGGCATCCCAACCGTGGAGAATGGAGGTAACCTAATCACTTGCTTAGAAACTTATACCGTAACGAAACTACACAAACGTTGAAAAGTCTTTATCCGGGATGCCTCGCTGGTAATTCTTTTTTTACAACAATGTTGCAGTACATCTGCGCTATCACCTGTCTAGAGCCAGAAATGAGGGCAAGTAAATGTTACTTCAGAGAAGAAAAGTGGTTGCTCAAGTTGAAAACAAACATACATCGACTGATGAATGGGGTTAGTTTTTAGAGAAACTGTGGTGCTGCGTCGGTGGGGGGTGAAACACAAGAATTTGGTTTTATCGACTGAGTCGAAAATTAGCCACCGTTAAAAGATTCGAGACGGTGGCTAATTTACCTTATCGACTCAGTGGACTCAGTCGATAAAACCAAATTCTTGTGATACATCGACTGATGTTTGCGTTGATATAAAGCAAGCTCTGTCGGCCAACTAACCTCAGTTAACCCATGCATTTGTCTATTTTTTATCTGATTATTATCCGCTTTAGTTATTAAAGTTCGGGTCTAGATAGAATTTATTTGCAGCCTTCTTTTAATTTTTTGAGACAGTTTAGTTTACAGCTCTAGCCGACCGTTCGTCCAATGTGCACGGTGATAGAATCGGTAAAATGCTTGATTCATGCTACCACTTCACCACTGAGTTGTAAATCGCCCGTCAACACGAACAGCTTTAGTAAAGTATATTCCATGTAAATAGTCGAAGTTAGGATTACTAGGTCAAGCGGCTCTACCTTATTTTGCTAGATTAGTCTACATACTTTCTACCGAGTCCTGCAAATCTTTATCGAGGCATATGTAAATCGCAAAACCTATTTTTTTCTAAAGTTTTTGCAGACCAGGTAGGCCGACATCAACCGGAAATTACTCTCCCATCTTTAGGTCAGATATTTCCCTACACTTCTTTTTCAAGGATAAGTGGTCCTATGCCGAGCTCACAGTTGCTAGGCCAAGTTAAGCAAGGCTCTTAAGATCATTAGATGTTTCCATCAGCTTTTGAAGAAATTTAGAAAAATAAAGCAGACCACTTGAGTTCGATGTGGGTTGTCGAAGCAATATTATTTTTCTATAACTCTTAAAAATTAAATGATTGTTCCGAATCTGCTCACAGTTATTGAAAAACATATCTAGTGGTGGGAAATGTTTTGCGAACTTGAAGTATTTATTACATGCTTACAAAGGATAAGACAACAAGGAATGTTTAGTACCTGCTCGACGAAAGGAAGATGGATTGAAGAAAAAATAAACTACGACTTCCCCTGCAATTATTTTGTTAAAAACCATAATAATGTGCGTAACTATATCTCGGCATGTTTATTTTTTATCGAGCTCTTTTGTTATGAAGGTTATGTTTATATTTTGTTATGTGACGTACCCACATTTTGATAATTTTGAGCATATAATCTATAAGAAGCACTGACAAAACTCATCCGGCAGGAAATAGTTTATATATTTGGTCGCGTTGCATGAAAACAACACACATCTTGTTTATAGCACCATCCTAAAATATAAAGGTGACAAAAGAAACGGTTGTTTTGTGTTTGAAAACTGAAATTGTAGAGCAAAACTAAACTGCTAAGTATCTCAGAGTTCATCGTCATCTCACAAGGATGACGTCAGAGCGTTTTTGATCCGACTATGACGACTCTAAATAAATAAATAAATAAATAAATAAATAAATAAGCGAAAGAAACAGGCAAAAACTGAGACTACCATACAGCAAGTAGTCCAAGTAGGGCATCAGTATTCTATTCACATACATTCATATTCATGCTCAGTTGTAATAAGGTATGGGAAAAAGGATTTATCAGCGGACTAAGCCAAGATGGGACAGCTTGGCTTAGGAAGTGTTCAAGATACGACCCACGCGATTTTTGGGCGGGACTGGGTGGGCCGTCCACCTCTTCGTGGCTCCGCTGAAAAACTGAGCAAGAATGAATCATTTTCGCGCCAAACAAGAATTTATCATCGGCAATTACGTAATCGCACGTGAGACTGCTAAACTAGCTATGAAAAACCCATTATTAAATGTATTTTAACTTCGCATATCATTATGAGTGTTGCGAATAGTGGAGTATTTCACAGACAAGTTGCAGAAATTTCTCTTCCTTTTCTGGCTTTAAGCAGAACATCTCCCGAGAAGAATCCGCTGAAAACCACTTTACTTGGGAACAATATTGACTTTTGCAAGCCAAGTAATTAATAGCCCAATCTGACAAGGTGGTAGGCAACCAGAAATATTACCGACCTAGCCGCCGAAAGATGACGATCATTTACAGTGGTTATAGTAGCGTATTCACCTTTATCGAGTGCCACTTGCAGTTCGCCATTATGACGATCATCGACATAGAGCAAACAAGGGATTCCAGAAGCTCTAAAGAAATGACTAGCCAATAGACCAGTAGTATGGTATACAAACGGGGAGATCTTCCACCGAAAAGGAAGGGTATTATAAGTGAAATACCACCCTCCCCATTGAATCGCAAAATACGTGCGGCTGTCTTCAGAGAGAAGAATGTGGTCACAGCCAGATTTATCGTCTAGGACTGTTTGGTAGGTGTCCTTGCCCGCTTAACGCGGTAAATCTATCAGCCTGTCAAAGGGAAAGGCACATCACGCATCTATAAATTAAGATAACGCGCATCGTGACATAGCCTTAGCTTTGTTAGCTCAACTGTAAGGGGAAGAACAATAAACGGAGGGTCAACCACACCCACTCTCCCCAACAGCGAAATGGCTCCAAATTTCAAACGCGTAATTAGAGTCTCCTCCACAAATGACACAAAGGGCGTGCATGATACATTGTTCTTAAACACCTTCATCGGGGGCTCGCTTGAATCGAACAATTCTCCTTTAAAGCTTCCTTTAAAAAAGGTTGAAAAACGGCTTAATCGAGACCTTGTCCCTTATCCACCCGAGAATCTGTGCTTGTTGGGGAGAAGAGCTGTCCTGTGCAATGTACTGCCAATACTCGAAATGATTATGCAACTACCCAGCTCGAAAGCAATTTGGGTCACGGAACAATAACTCCGAAATATCACCAATTAATATAACTCTCCGTTTTGTATTCTCTGTAATCTAACACGGTCACGGGCTGTCATTTCTCCACCGACCTCGACGGGGTTACCGAGGCAGTCGACCCAGGATATTGGAAGCTCAAATGCTTTGCCTTGTAACTCCTGAACACTTATCCGCAGAAAATCGAAGACCATATTCAAAACCACCCCCGTCAAAGTCAGCAGAGAAATAACAGCTTTGACCAGCGAGGCTGGAGGGCCCTTGATTCAAGGATACCCCTTTTTCAAAGTCGTTACACTATGTTGACATAGACAGAGTAAAATATGCACGAGATTGATTAACACACACAAATGTTTGTTCAGTTATTAACGCAAAGAAGCAATATTACAACACACAGCCTTGCACAGGGGGCTATCGACCTATAACACCGGTGCGATGTATCGAGATCTAAGCACAACCTATTTGTCCGAATTGGGAGACGGTTTCCTTTGCCAGGACTTCAAATCAGGACAATCAGCTCTGATATGACCTCGCCTGTTACAAAAATAACATCGCAAAGAAAAAGGATGAGACGGACGTGCCACAGCGGCACCCCTATTCTCGTCCGCCTAAGATTTCTTCTATTTGATTTCTTTTCTACTTTACAAACGATGTCCAAGACCTTCTCGTGGTCCTTATCTCCTAATAAGCGCATAACAAGATCCTTGAAGTGGTATTTCGACAATTCCACCTTCTCCCTCGCTGTCTGATAAACGAGCCGATAGTAGTTCTTCTTTACATGAATTCGGCCTTGTTATGCAGAGTCTCCAACATCTCAAGCACCTCATACTTGTTAAACTCTGACAACGGGCGGGTAGCATAAGTCAAGATCCGTTCCACGAGGTTCTTAGGCGACGCGTTAGTCACCACCTCCACTGACTGCTTTAATTGTCTCACCTCCTCACGCAATCTCCGCAAAGAGACAAGAAGACTGCTAATCATCTCACACCTTAATGTGTGAAGGACTTAGTGTTATGCAGAAAAACCCTCATAACAGGCCTTATGAAAAACAGAAACACCAGCTCACTTCTCGCGTTACCATGTATAAACATCCTACGGCAAGCACAGCCGAAGGAGAAAATACAAGTAAGACGACCTAGCAACGTTCAACAATTAACGATGACCCATTGTCATAACTCATAACAAACATCCAAAGACCACATCAGCCGAAGGAAAAAACAAAACACAAATGACACCTCGCTTCTACCATTCCACGACGGCAAAAGCCGAAGGAAATACAAATAAGCGAGTCCACGGCGTTTCTCTAGCTGAAAGCTAGACCCCACCGCCGAACAAAAACGGCCACGTCGCTTGTACGGTTTGTAACCATCCAACGACCACAAAAGCCGAAGGAAATACAAATAAGCGAGTCCACAGCGTTCCTCTAGCTAAAAGCCAGACGCCGACCGCTAGTTGGATAACTAGCAACCGCCGAACAAATCGGCCACCCCGCTTGTACGGTTTGTAACCATCCAACGACCACAAAAGCCGAAGGAAATACAAATAAGCGAGTCCACAGCGTTCCTCTAGCTAAAAGCCAGACGCCGACCGCTAGTTGGATAACTAGCAACCGCCGAACAAATCGGCCACCCCGCTTGTACGGTTTGTAACCATCCAACGACCACAAAAGCCGAAGGAAATACAAATAAGCGAGTCCACGGCGTTCCTCTAGCTAAAAGCTAGACGCCGATCGCTAATTCGTCAACTAGCTACCACGGAACAAATCGGCCATCTCGCATGTACGGTTTGTAGCCATCCAACGACCACAAAAGCTGAAGGAAATACAAACAAGCGAGACTACGGCGTTCCTCTAGCAAAAAGCTAGACGCCGACTGCTAGTTCGTCAACTAGCCACGCGGAATAGCTCGACAATCTTTCCAAGAGGTTTCGATAACAGGCCGCGATCGGGCCAAAAACCTTTCATTATTCTTTCAACCTTACTGTATGAGGAACCTGAAAGATACGACAGACAAGGGAAATATACCACGAAAAGTCAATAACAACTGAAAGAGAACTACCTCCAGTTCTCGAGGCTGAGCGACATTCTCATTCTGATTTCCAACCGGTGAATTCACGACCGGTGGATTCACGACTGGTGGATTCACGGCTAGCTCTACAGGACCGACAAGTAGCAGAACGTTAGGCTCTGGAGGTTGACCTTCAGCCATCAGGAAATTCGTCAAGAAAATCGCGTGGGTCGTATCTTTGAAGGGAAAAAGTCCACCTCTTCGTGGCTCCGCTGAAAAACTGAGCAAGAATGAATCATTTTCGCGCCAAACAAGAATTTATCATCGGCAATTACGTAATCGCACGTGAGACGTCTGCTAAACTAGCCATGAAAAACCCATTATTAAATGTATTTTAACTTCGCACATCATTATGAGTGTTGCGAATAGTGTTGGTTTAATGTCTATAAAAAATAATAACAAAAACATAACAAAACATTACATTACATTAAATGAAGATTTAAATAAGAACACTAAGATAAGAGCAGTAAGACAATTCGGTAAATCCATGGATAAATGGTCTTCAAAAAAATATTACATAATATTATTTTAAATAGCGTCGGATAGGGAGTTGCTTTACAGTCTAAACAAAAGAATTATTGAGATTTCTCGTAACTCACTCATCGGATGCTTCATTGTAACAGGCAACGCAAACATTAACGGCAAACTAATTAAGTTTGTATCATGACCCATTGGATGGTGAATATTCCCAGAAATAGGATGCCTTATAGAACCATAATATATATAGATAGCCCCAACCTCGTTCCCAGGGTCTCCAGATGAGAGACCCTGGGAACGAGGTTGAGATAGCCCAAGCCTAACAGCGTCGCACTTTGAACAAGCTTAACTAAGGTGAAAGGTTGGAAGCACAAGAATTAAGATTGACGAACGGGCTATTTTCAATTTTAGCAATTCTCAAAAACAGTATTAAGCGACCGTCTGCACAGTACATTTTTATAGACCGTACAAAAGTTCACAAAAACAACTTTTCTCTGTCTAGAATAACTAGCACCACTAGTTTCCGAATAAAATACAGTTTATGTTTGTCAAAAATTGCCCGAGAAACTGATTTGAAAATCAAAAATTGCAAAAATACACAAACATATTTGCATAAGGCGATGCGAGTGAAGATAGAACTGTACTATAAAATCAAAGTCTTGTTTTGTTTCATAAAATCGCTTTTCAATCTATCTAATGAATGAACAAACACATAAAAATGGACAACACAATCTTCTTTCGAAAAAATTTATTCAAATCTCCATTTATAGTTTACGTTTAAAAGCAAAACGCGTACCATTTAATTATAGCTCATCGAGTTCAAGCTTTCTTCGATGAAATTCGAGAGATCCATACAACTGAATTTAAGCACGTTTTAAAATCAATTCTCCAAAACTAACAATAACACTAATAAAAAGTCACTCACAGATTGATATCAACATAAATTCTCATCGAAAACTGTAATCTGTTTTACCTTTAAGTCCCTCGCTTGCTTGGAAATTCAAATCTCCGCTTCTGGTTCTGAAATCCGTAGAAAACAAACATCTCCCGCATTGATAAAAACGTAATACATGAAGTTCCTCGAAGCAAGATTTTATCCCTGAAAGCTCGTCTTTTTCCACTTAAGCGGCTTCTGAGTATACCTTAATAAGTATCACTGTCTTGAGTAGCAAACCGCGAAAAATGCAGGAAAATAACGACTTTAATTTAAACCGTTTTCTGCGCTCAGTAAACACAGCAAAACATCAAAGTGTTGCTGACGTGACTTTCGGCCGTGTAACCGCTTTTTTCAAAAAGCCTCGCTTTGGTTTCAACATGACGTCGTACGCGCATGTTTTGCGACGTCATACGCGCCCGCGAGCTAGCCCGGTCCTGCGTGACGGCGGAGGGCACACGCGCGCCCGCGAAACATTCCGCTAGCCATGACCATGAAAAATGACGGCATAGGCTCTATGAGTATGGGGCTGTGCAGCCAGGCCTTCGGCCTGGCAAGTGCTCCGCTATTAGGTGCAGTTTTGCACATTTCTCCTGGAGTTCTGACCGACTTAGTGACGTCACATGGACAAACGGCCCCACCACAGCCAGGGGGCACTTGACGTACTAAATAAAGCTACAAAGGCCGGTGGATAGCATTCAATTCAAATGGACAGACTGCAAATCACAGTAGTTGCTAAAAAAATATATATCCTTGTGTCGTAACTGTTCATCAGTAGGATGCCCAAAATACGTGCAATTCCACAATTGGTTTCGGCTCCATTAAATCCTATACCAATTGCAGAACATTTTAAGAGGAGCCACCCACAATGTGAGCACAGTCACGGACAACACAAATAAGTAAGAAAAATAACGCAAAATGTTACAGTAAACATCCCCCGAATTATGATTCATTAAAGCTCTTTTTAGTACAGTTGTGCACAGGTCCGTGCGACTTCAATAACACCAAAACACATTGACCCTAGGAACTACGCAAAACACAGCTGTTTTACTGTTTTCATAAATTCTACAGTTTCTTTGAAAACCAATAAATAAACCTACGTTTATTTTCATTTGAAAATATTAATTTTTACTAAACGCGTATAAAAAAAATCCCCATTTTCTAATAAAGACGATCCAAACGCATACGTGAGAAGAGGCCCGTGTTGCATTTATTTGCGCGAGGGGAAGAAATAAAAATCCAAGTGCCTGACATTTTATTCTCAATACCAGATGATGGACATAGCTCTACAAAGACACCAATTAAACGTACGACAGAGCAAACTACCAAAGGAACCACAGGGAAACCAACAGCCACATCAGAACCAACCAGCATCCCAGGTCACGGAACATCTTTGCAGTGCGGAGTAGCTATAGTCGGAGGAGGTAAGGAAATACAATGGAAGTTTCCGTACGCGCACAATAGTATAATATCAATATCATTATATATTAATAGTACAAATGAAACAATCAGCCGCACATTAGACAAACTCAGTCGCACAAGAGACACAATTAGTCGCTTAAGAGATGCAATCGGTCGTACAGAAGAAAAATAAGTCACACAAGAGTTACAGTCGGTTGCAATCAGTCACACAAGAGACATATTCAGTCTGTTTCAAATGATATAATTAGTCGCAGAAGCGACACATTATCCGCAGGCTTTTCAGACTTGAGTGTTATTAAACAGGAATTATGTTGTACATTCCCAGGAACCGTTGGTCTGGTGATGGCGTATACACTACTAGTCAACAATAAAGAAAAAAACGTTTGTGTTTTTGAGAAAGAGAATCGCCTTGGGGGAAAAATGCTTGATCACCGTTTTCCCGCCGCTCCAAACGTCACCGTAGGTTAGTTTTTATTAGCTATGCACAAATCAGTGTTGTTGTTGATTCTCTTTCTTCTTAGACGTCTTATTTTATATTGGTATAGAGTCTCAGAATAAAGTTTTTGAAAGTCTGTAATTTTGCGCGTGCTCAAACGAAAGTGTAGGGTTTTTTTCGACTTTTCATGACGTTAGCAAAGCAAATTAAACCGCAGTTTTTTTCGCGTTTCTTTCAGTGGATTTTTCTAAAACGTCGCAAATGATACTAACGCTACCTTTTACATATTATATGTAGAATAAATATCCGTCGGAGCAATATATTAAAAAAGTTAAATATACATAAATGCATGATAATAGGAAAACCGTCTCAGCGGCCCTATGTTTTTTCCTTTCAAAAGTTGGCCTTAACCATTTCCGCAAGCCTAGCAAAGTTTAAAAAGAAAATTCACTGAAGGAAACTCGATATATTAAAGAATTGAGGTCAATTCTTGCACAATATTTGCCATTCATAAGGTACTCTGTTGCCATGGCAACGGCCTCTACTAAAAAATTGACAACTTGTAAATTAGCATTACTACATAATGGCACCCTTACTGTTAAATCTCGTCAGCTAAATTTGCAAGACAAGAAAATTAAACACAGCTTTGAATTACTCATGATAGTCAGTGGAGGTGCTTTTGGTAAAATAAGAAGGAATAATCTGATACTAAGTACTAAATTGGAAACTATATGTATGCTGCCTTCTTCAGGATATTTTTTAACAGTTTTGTAACCTGAAGAAGGCAGCATTTCTGGAACATCTATAATTAATTATGAACAGCGTCGAAATTCACATATAGTTTACATTTTATGCTTTTGTTAAAACTCAAATAAGTAAGGGGAAGTCCTTTATCGAATTAAGTGGTCTGAAATAAAGTAAACATTTTCCCATTTTGTCCTGAAAAGAGCAAGGCCTGTGAAAATAATAATATGGGATTTTACCATACAAAGCGATCATGAGAAACATCACCGTAGGCCTGATATAACTTTCTATGAAAAGAACAGCAACAAAGCCCTCATCATAGACATTGCGATGCCTGGCAGTGGCGATAGGAACGTTGAAAGCAAAGAGAGAGAGAAACAGGAAAAATATAAAGATCTTGCATGGGAAATATCTCGGCTTTGGAGAGTAAAGAAAAAAGTAGTACCAGTCGTTGTGGGAGCTCTGGGAGTGATACCAAAGAACTTAAAGGGTCACTTGAAGGAAATAGAAATTTCAAATAGGGTCAGAACTTTGCAAACATCTGCACTTCTTGGAACGGCCACCATTTAAAGACTTTTAAAAAAAGGACGTGCTTGAAGTCTAAGGTTTCGGGACGGGACCAGAATAAAAGTAGAAAATTTGTTGTTTCCAGGACAATAAACACCAATGAGAATTAATAATAATACTAAATAAGTAATAGTTATTGGACTGAGTGGAGTACAATTCAGGGTGTAATCGGGCGAGGTTATATAATTTTTTTTAGAGGTTATATAAGTGATTGTTAATTATCATTATTATTATTACTCCCTGCGTTGTACGGAATGAAGTTCAATTACTCATTACTCGCATCAATAACAAAAGACGAGATTAAAAAGTCTAGCTGAAATTGTTTCGTCAAGGATATTTTCCATTCAATTTGAAACCTGGGGGGAAACAGCAAAAAGAAAACCCCTTTAAGTTCATAAGATTGACGCGCGCGCAAAGTAGGGGTCCAATTGCAATATTGGACACCCACGTAAACGCGTGCCAATTACTAAAGAAACGGGACGCGGCCCGCACGCGGATGACCAATGACAATGAGGAATTTAGGTAAATAATGGATAATAGATAATGGACTTCTTCTTGGTAATAGCAATGTTGACATCAACAAGACTAAGCAAAGCAAATCAAAAGCTTTCCTTGCAATTGGTTTGGTCAAAGAAGCCTAATGTCTGTTTGACCAAATAGTAGTTTTGATAAAGAAATAACAATCTAAATTCCTCTTTATACACAATTGCAGGACTTGGAGAGTGGCATATTTATGGAGAAAACATTGATGAAATGTAAGAGACAAACTGCATAAGTAAATGACGGTTAAAATTTGTCTTTTAATGTTAACTGTGGTATGTCGATTTATTTATGTATCTCTTCTAAACTCGCTTTCCTTCCTAACGCCTAACGCTTCGACTAAAGTGGATAAACTTCCTAACCGTAATCGTTCAAGCTTTTGAGCAGAAGAGTCTATTTGTTTTGCCCATTGTTTTCATTTTCCATCTTCATGTTTGAGGTTCTTCTGTAAGAGGAGCTTAATTTTTTTTGCCATATTACACTGACATATGACATATATTTACATTAACGTCACAACTACCTACATAAATTAAATCATAGTTCTTCCAAAACTGGAGGTGACATGTTAAGAAATGTATATGGCTGTGACAATTCTTGCTACACAGCCAAAATTTCTTTTATTTATTATTATTATTTTATTTTTATTTACATTTTGCCACATAGAATAAATATATATAACAAAAAGAAAAAGACAAATTATTACTAAAATTGCAAATTTACAGGACAGTATCATGGCAAATTAATGTTTGTACTGAAATTTATTTTTCTAACTCGTAGTACGTTTATAATTATAGATGTGGTTTGTTGTTGGCAATTTTATAAAAAATCCAAAATAATACCTTTATGGAACTTGCTTGTCTGATCCGTATTGCAAATCATAATATTGGCCTCCTCCTCCTCCTCCTCCTCCTCCTCCTCCTCCTCCTCCTCCTCCTCCTTCTTCTTCTTCTTCTTCTTCTTCTTCTTCTTCTTCTTCTTCTTCTTCTTCTTCTTCTTCTTCTTCTTCTTCTTCTTTTATAAACCTTGAGACAATATTTTTCCAATCTGGACCCTATATGGTTTCCCGATGTTTTCCCAATATAAACATCTGCATATTTTTCAATACTTTCAGTGAGTTTTTCTCTCATTTTGTCCAAGAAGACTACTCTCCCTGGAAAAACAAAATGGTCCGTCGTGTTGAATCTCGCGGTGTATACGAAGACAGTTTCAATTCTCTGAAAGGAAAGGCATTTCCAACTGTGTTACATCGTCCTCCAACGAAAAATAAGACAATTGGTGAAACTGTAGAGCTTGTAGCTGGTAAAAATGTAAGTGATTACTCAACAGCAGGGAGATTCCTGTCCAGCTTTTTGTCCCCTGAGGGAGCTAAGTGGATGACTGATGCATACGGCTTCAAAGGTGGCTACATGGAAACAATAAACCCAGAAAGCTATAAAAAGTATATCGAAAACGAAAAGCTTCTTGCTGAATCGGGCAAAAGTGAAAATAACAGGCCTATCAAAGGAATGTCAGAGTTAATTGAAAGACTCAGACTAGAAGTACAAAACTCAAATGGAACTATTTATCTTCAAGAGGCAGTAACCTCTGTCAGCAAACAAGGAAACAAGTTTGTTCTTGTAACCAGGAACTTTACCGTTCAAGCAAATAAAACGGTCCTTACTGCTGGACCGAAAGCTCTGAAGAAAATGACAGGTGACGTCATTCAAAACATCACCGATCATGAAATCTTCAAGTCTATCGTAAGTGTGCCAGCATTCAGTGGAGCAGCGGTGTATCCATCTGCATGGTGGAATGATTCCGACGCTGCACAAAAGAACAATTCCCTGCAGCCTTTGCAAATGTTTGTTTCCAGCAGCAACTGCCTTGGAATTACTATGCCTTACGAGTAAGTGCTCTATAATTGTGGTATTTTAACCCTTTTCTTTCTGGAGTCAAAGTAACCAATTTGTTGAATAGTCAATTTGGTCTTCAAAGCGGTATAGGTATGTTATAAATTTAGGGTGTAATACGGTAAGATACCTACTTCCCTCATTTACAAGCAGGATATGGAAAAATAAAAGGTTTCTGACGGGAGCGGGATGGCGAGACAGTTCTATTATCTTTGATACCCTCTTACTACCGTCTTAGTTTTTTCTTTATTCTGTGGCAAATACGTTGGCGCGTCCATAGCTAAGTGTGGCGATCACGTTAATTGTCTGTTGTCTGTAATTTATACTCGGTAACCAAATCGATGCCAACTAGGTAAGTGCTTTCTCAAGGGAAAAGTATATACGTTAATGCCTACTTGCGTGGGTTCTGCACCACATGATTAAAAAATGCTTGGTTACCAAATGACTTTAACGAGTGGTCGACTTCGGAAGCGGAAATAAGCTGTTTTCCTACTTCGGATACTGCATGGATTGTTCACGAGATGCCAACTTATTAATTCACATACACTTAAGTAACAAGGTCCGTAAAGTGAGCGGTTGATGTAGCCTGTATAACAGGACCAGGGAAAACATTCCATATTAGGATGGCACTGACGAAAAAGGAATTTTTATCTAAATGTAAGGTTCTGGAGTGCAAAGTGTTTGCCTGTAAAAGCAAATTGGTTGAAATGAATGTTTATCTACGCGTAAGGTTCTCGAGTGAAAATTGTTTGCTAATAAAAGCAAATTGGTTAGAATAAATTAGTCCTGAGTAGGTTTCTTAGCTGTTGTCACCAAAATATTTAGTATTGAAAAAATGTTTGCCTATGAATACTTAATTAACTGAAACTGAAGTGAAACTTCCTCCATTCAACTGATAATCACGTTTGGTTACATCAGTGTTAACCCATTAAATTCCGCATAGAGTAATGTCCCATTTATTGCGCTGTAACATGTATCCCCTCACGTTAATTTTTTATAAATTACAGCGGTGTAAGCACTAATGGAAATGCCGTTCTGCACACAATAGCTAACAATGGTGGATGCAGCGACAGGTGGGGAAATATCCTGAAGATCAGTAAGGATGCTATTGACAAGGAAATGCAAAGAGCTTTGGAGTACAAGTTTCAGCGGCGAACAATTCCAGAACCTTTGGACACTGTTTACAAATATTGGGAAGAAGGATTCTGGTTAGAAAAACTGTTTCTGTCTATACCATTATATGTAGAGAGGGAGGCCTTACACCCCTAATATCGTTCACAGATCTCTTTTTCTCGAGTAGGTTGGCCGAGGGGGGTTAGGGACGACATTAACACCCTAATCACCCAGGTGAATTTTCTCCAGGTCCTCCATATCCAGACTGAATTTTTGGAATGTTGGATGATAACTGGAGTACATGGACATGCAGAAAGCCTTCGGACCAACGAAAAATAGCCTATACTTACTCCTGTGTAACCAACTCTTGTTATCCAGTTGATTGTAGTACGAGGATTTTGTCCTTTATGACCGAATCCGAACGTTTAACTGTCTTCATTGATATCCTACTGTAGGTATTTGCAGAAGCCTGGCGCCAATTTTTCCTTGACGGACCTCCGTAAATGGGCCAAGAAACCGTTGGCTAGAAATGACGTGTTCTTGGCGGGGAGAGCATTTTACAATTTCGGTGGAATGCTGGAGGATGACATTCTGTCTACCAAGAACGCCTTATGGCAGGGTTGGAGAATCAAAGAACTTCCATGGAGCCAGTGACAAGCCAGACGATAAAACAAATTAAACCCTGTTAAATAATATGAAAGCAGCCTTGTAAACCGGCATTCTTTCCGTCGCTCTTCTAGTGTACTATGTTTGTTATCTGCGGTCCTGGTTTTATCTCGACTTCCCATCTGCACTTTCTGTGTTTGCTGTACGCCTACCTCCCCCACCCCAAAACTAACACGTTATTTACGGCCCTAGGGCGGGTTCTATTTTAGTCGACTGAACGATCTGGTCTCACTGCTTCGATCTGTAATCCGACTTATCATAGACGTTCATCGGACGTTGGTAGCACCTGTCTAACTGGTCGTGTGCGAGTCTTAGGGTGGCTAATTTAGATTTCTTAGATGTCATACATTTCAAATGAAATGAAAAAAATGAAATACACCGCCGCAAGAAATAAGCCGGAAAAAAAGGTACTGCGGAGAACTACTGGAGTTTCAGAGTTTCAGCGAGTTTTGTCGAAATCACAGGAGCTGACTGGAAGGCTTCTAGGCCTAGAAGCCTTCCAGTCAGCTCTTGTGAAAACACTGAAAATTGTTCGGTAGGCCCGTGAGCCATAAAGCCTTTAGTTCGGCCGCGTTGTTGCGTGGTCGTCCTGGTGGTGTAGTGGTTAACACATCGACGGTAGAAAGAAAGCGACTGGTTTGGATAATGTTCTATCTAAGTTACTTAAAATTGCTGCACGCATTTTAGCACCTTCGTTAACATTTATTTTCAACCAGTCACTCTCTTCTGGTCTTAGACTGGAAGCTAGCTAGAGTTAAACGCCAATTTTTAAAAAGGGTAAAAGACAAGATGTCAACAATTATCGGCCAATCTCGATTATTCCTGTTGCTGCTAAGATTTTTGAAAGGATAATTTACGATCAATTCTAAAGGTACCTTAATGTTAACAAACTTCTAGCTAATTGACAATCTGGCTTTAGATCTCTTCACAGCACACTTACATCCTTGCTTGAAACTACTAACAGCTGGTCTGTCAATATAGACAATGGTTTCATCAACGGGATGATATCTATTGATTTAAAAAAAGCCTTTGACACGATCGATCATAAGATCCTTTTATGTAAATTAGTTAGCTATGGAGTTGATCAAAACGCCTTAAAGTGGTTTGATTCTTATCTTAGTGACCGCCACCAAAAGTGCTTAGTCAATGGTAAGCTATCTGGTGCACTTGCTGTCACCTGTGGAATCCCACAGGGAAGTCTAATTGGCCCACTTCTTTTTCTGATATACTCTAACGACCTGCCGAACTGTTTGAGTAAATCCATTCCACGAATGTATGCTGACGACACAAACATCAGTATTGCTGCCAGTAGCTTACCTGAAATTGAAACTGTAGTAAATAGCGAATTATCTAACCTTCATGAATGGCTCAGGTCGAATAGATTAAGCCTAAACATTGCCAAGACTGAGTTAATATTAATAGGTTCACATCAAAGGCTTGCTAATACCGCTACCTATTCACTTAATGTACAGATTAAAGGGCATGTGATCGCGTTCGAAGAACGCAATCCTAATTTCGTGTTGGAGACAAATTTGAGATTTTTTGGCAGACGGTCTTCCAAATGGCCGCCCCTATTGGTTTTTTTCAGGGGCTCATTTCCGCCGGAAATTCCTTCGAACGCGTCTCCATGATCTGTGATTACTGCTAGTTAATAGAGTGAGCGACATTAAATCATTGGGAATCTACATTGACCAAAATTTATCTTGGTCCAAACATGTTGTCGAAATCGCCAAGACCATTTCTTCTGGTATAGATGCACTTAAAAGGCTGAGTCCCTTTATAAGTGAAGAAACGGCTATTCTTCTATATCGAGCTCTTATCGAGCCGCACTTCGACTACTGTTGCCCTGTGTGGGACGGTCTAAGTATTGAATTGGCCGATAAGCTGCAAAAATTACAAAATCGTGCCATTAGGGTTATTACTAAGTCTGATTTTTATTTTAGTGCTACTACCCTTCGCACTAGTCTAGGATGGGATGATCTCTCTACCAGAAGGAAAAAAGTCAAAGCGAAACTAATGTTTAAAACTGTTACCAACCAAACTCCGGAGTATCTTCAAAGGAGCAGTATCACGAGGTTTCACGCGTGGCACTGTTCACTATTCTTGCACCGGAGTTTTGGACATATCACTGTTAAAAGTAATTTTTTCTTTCTTCCGGCTGTCAAAACGGATTTCTTGATTCAACAAATACGTCCACTTCTCGACGGCCTTTTTGAATTTGCCGAATCAAACTTGAAAACGTCGGCCCAACGTTTTCAAGTTTCGCCCTCATGATACTGCCCCTTCAGGGCCTGTTTACACCTTTCAGCACTGACTATGAACTCAGAGACAAGGAAAACAAATTCTGTCTGCCTAAGCCCTATACAGATTTTTTAAAACGCAGTTTTTGCTATAGTGGGGCACTGTTGTGGAATAATCTTCCACAGAATGTCAGAGCTATTAGATCTTATAAAAAGTTTAATATCGAGATCAATCGCCTTATGTCCACCTTGTACTCCCACACGGCAAACATGTAAACCAGTTTTTATCTTGCTTTGTGACTGATATTTTTACCGTGTTTAAATAAAGGTATGTATGTATGTATGTATGTCGGGGACGCGGGTTCAAATCCCGATCAGGACAATTTTTAGGGTTTTCACTTTGTGTTTATTTATTCTTTATTTGACTGGTTTAAGTTCATTTGTGTTATATATAGAAATTAAGCGCAGGAGCCGCAGTTTAACGTAGTGATGTATAATATATACATAAATATAGCAGTAGATATAAAACGATGATTCTGCGCCAAAAGACAAAACCCAAAGCCAGTAGAAGGGAAAGAAGGGTTCTGGCACACTCTACGGCCGCCCCTTTTTAGCATAAAAAAACTTTTCCACTCATTTTACCCTACTTTTAGCCAAACCCACTCATTTACATGCGATTGCATGTAAATTGCATCAAATTTACATATCCCGACTCATAGAAAATCGTTTCATCCATCTGCATAATTTCAAGCGTTTTCTAATTAAAAGTCCAGAAAATTAACGTAAATTATCACAAAATCAAAAATAAAACTCACGTTCACCAAAAATTCCCACAAAATTCATCAGAAAAACTTTTTTATTTGAAAAACAGCGGCCTCCGAGTTGCGCCAGAACCCTTCTTTCCCTTCTACTGAGGGTGGAGATAAAGATGGGGAAAAAATCTTTCTCCAAATCAATTTCAGGAAAAAATCTTTTCCAAATCAATTTCAGGGAAAAATCTTTCTCCAAATGAAATTGATTTGGAAAAGATTTTTCTCCAAAATCCATTTCATTTGGAAAAAAAAAATTTATTTTCCAAATCAATTTCAGGAAAATAGATTTTTATTTCCAAATCAATTTCATTTCAGGAAAATAGATTTTTCTCCAATGAAATTGATTTGGAGATAGATTTTTTCCCCAATTTCATTTCAGGAGAAGATCTTTTCCAAATCAATTTCATTTGGAAAAGATCTTTTTCCAAATCAATTTCATTTGAAAAAAAAAAAATTATTTTCAAATGAAATGGATTTTGGAAAAAGATCTTTTCCAAATGAAATGGATTTTGGAAAAGATCTTTTTCCAAAATCCATTTCATTTCAGGAAAAATAGATTTTTACTCATGCGCGTAGCGGCATGAGGTAAGGTTTCGGCTCCGTTTTTCTTGTTATTTTTATTATTATTATTATTATTATTTTTATTTTTTGTGTCACGATTTTGCATGCAAATTTATGCACGCATATTTTAAATTGTACACTTCCGGTTCATAGCTTTGCCACTACACTTCCTGTTTAGTAACTTCCGGCTACTCTCACTTCCGGTAAAAGAGCGTTACTCAAGTGTCACGACAGCGTCTCCTACAACCCTACTTACATTAGCAACGTTCATGTTTGGTATATATAAGTCTTAGAAGAATCATTCCCTTCATTGTGGTACAGCCTGCTTACGCATGCGCATGAGTGTAGGCTGCTAGGAGCCTCTTGTTATCTCCAAATCAATTTCATTTGGAGATAGATTTTTTTTTTTAACTAAAATCCATTTTTTCAAGAAGTTTTATGTTAAAGATAGGCTTATTTCTCTTTTTTCCCCTCTGTCTATTGTAGATAATTTAGTTAACTTAAATCAGGAAATAAATGTATAAAATGTAATTTTATTTTTTTATTTTTATTTTTTATATAAATAAAATGTCGAAACAATCAGCTAAGCAGTTTACAATCTCAGATGGGAAAAAAACTAAAACATTCACCTCTGTGAATTCTGCTGCGAAAGAATATAACATTTCAAATTGTGCCATCACCAATGCTTTGAAAAAAGGAAACTCATCCATCACCCGGAGATCGGATAAGAAAAAATTCTTTCTCGGAGAACCAAAAGTGGAAGAGCCAAAGGCAAAGGGATCAGATTCTCCCCAGATAGATTTTTCTTCACTCCCAATGGATGAGGAATGGTTTGATAAATTCAAGATCGTCGCTTCAAACCAAGATGAGTTTTGCAAAGGGATCGTTAATAAATTATTCGTGGATGAGGACGTCACATTTGATTGGAAAAAAAAGGGAAATTTTCTACAATGATGAAACTGTTTCATTTTTCAAGATTATCTCCGTTATCTGCAAAGTGGCGTTTCCGATTAACAGAGATCATTATCTTGCAGAAATGCAGAAGAATTGCACTGCTGGAAAAAACCCCGTTGACATGAAACGAATGAAATTCATTGCTAATATGAGGAAAAATGAAAGAACATTTCAAGTGGATATGTTCAATAAAATCAGGAAATATAAATGAATTTTTCCCCTGATTCCTTGCATGATTTTTCATTTCCGAGAAATGAAAATTCTCTCCCTTCGGTCGCTCAGCCCTCAAATCTTTTCTCCCATTCCGCTTCAAATTTTTCAAAGTTCAACCCCAGATCAATCACGATTGAATCTATCGCCTCCATTGCAGGGAGAAACGATTCTCTTTCAAAATTTCCTCCCCTGAGGGCGAATCTCAAGTTGCTCAAAGTTTTCTGGTTTTGCATTCCTATGCTTTTTGCTTGGTTAAGAAGACTTGCACCACTTTTTCGACCAATCAGAAGTTAGGCCAAAACCAATCATGGCTTGCTGGTTTGAAATTAATTTGTGTTTGCATTAGTTTTGCATTCCTGCACTTTACTATATTGGTAAAAAAAAGTTGTGCCATTTTTTCAACCACATAGTTCTTGCTACATTTTTTGTTCCAAGTTCTGATTGGTTCATTGTGTTGCTTGTGATTTATCAGAGTGACAACATTATTTTTAATATTGTGGGTCTTGATTGAAAACTGCTCAAATCATGGAGAGTTGTGTTCAGTCATTGTAGTTTTAGGAAATGGGCGAAAACACTTTGCTCATGTATGACTTTGTCACTTTGTTTGAGAAATTATAACCCAAACACCTATCTGCCCCTTTGAGGCATTTTGTGTTGTAAATACCTGTTTTAAAATATTTTAAATGATTTTGTAAGTAAAAGAAAATATGTTGATTTGATGTTATTCTTTTCTTTTTGCGGAAATTTATAATCAAATAAACTGCCATGTTATATGAGGTCTTTAGTCTTAATTATTTTAATGACATTAAATTATACTGCTGGATAACTACTAAAACAGTAAAATTCTTATTTACATTGAATACTTGTCATGTTTCATGGGTCTTCAGAAATTCTCTAACCCATTGACAGGCCATCTTTGTATAGAGGGGAGGGGAAGGACAGTAATTTCCTGCCTCTCTTATCCAGTTAAATAAGCATAAAAATTCCCATCCTTGTTCCTGAAAACAAGGTTCTGATTACCAGTGTTATAGCCTCACATGTCACTAATTGCTAAGCATGCAATGCAGTTTTAGGAGGGGTAAACATCTTGAATCTTCAACCAGTTTTAACTCGATTCTTTGTTTGATTCTGTTTATAACCTTTTCTACGCCCATTTTGTGATTTTGGCCTCTTCTTGTTGACTGGCTGTTTCTCACGGCTCACTCCAAACGTAACACGTTTGTCACGCAATATATCGTTCACTGGATTACTATTATGCAATGTATCCCTTGTGTCACACAATACATGGCTTTTTGAGTTACTGTCGTACAACATATCGGTTTTTTTATTACTGTCACGTGATGTATCGCTTTCAAATTTACTGCAAAGATTTTCAGAGCTCATTTCACGATTCATTGCATTCTGAGACATTTTCTCGTGACTTTCATTTTGTTGCAATGGAATCTTTATAACAGAACGCTTTTTGTATCTTAATGTTGTTTTATCTGTATTTTCAATAATTACAGTTTGTCCGTCACGTGACACTGGTGTGTACATATCAAGGTTGGAACCCTGGCTCGCTTTCCTTGATTTACTCTGTTTTACTTCCGTTATTTTTGCTTTAATGCTGCTGTCTCCATGTGCATGGACTCCTTCAACATTTTTATAACTTTTGCCGTTGATCGTAGGGTCGGGGCCTGGTACTGACACGTTGTGCCCTTCAACTGTCAGCTCCTCGGTTCTTATTTCAGCACCAGTCTCCGCTCCCCCAAGTACTTTGCCACGTGTCCTTTTCAGTGTTATTTCAGCTTTTGCGATCGGCGCTAGTGAGGTAGTATTGACTTGATTTTTACCGTTCTTTTGCTGATTGCCGGTGGCACGCTTTAAGCGCTGTTCATTTATTTTCTTCACATCGTCAACATTATTGTTTCTATCTCCGCTAACGGGCTGTTTTGTTTTCTGAAGGGCACTTGATTTACCACACTTTTCCTTGTTTAATTTTGGAGTCAAACAGGACTTTTCCTGTTCCATTCTCACGTTGGTTTCTTTATCTAAAGGTTTTTCCTCCTTCTTCTTTCGCTGAAATTGATTTCCTCTGTTGGCCTTTAGGCTCTTTCCCTTGTTAGCTTCCAGTTTCTTTTTGCCATCGTCAGCATAGTAGGATTGAGTTTTCTTCTCTGTCTTGTGTCCAGCATGCCCGCTATTCTGCTTTGTAACGGCATCTCTTTCCAATGTTTTCGCCATTTCGTTTTCTAAGTCAAACATATTTTTGTCAAGTAGAGCGAGTTCACCTTTAGTTGGAGCAGAATAAAATGTCCACGCGCCAAGATGCCGGAGAACTTTACTGGGGAAATTTTCCGGGTAGTTCTTTTGTGGGGGGTTGTCAGCAAACAAGCGTTCATGCATGGTCGTATCATCCTTATTTGCAACAGTCAACGGTGGTAGAAGATTCAACACGTGATCACGGCGTGACGGGTGACGTGTTCTTATGGAGGTTGATATATGAAGCGCCATGACCACGCATGCGTACACGTTGATGCAATGAGATTCAGTTTTCCTGTAGGCAGTAAATACATTAATTATTAGTTTTTAACCTTCATAAACGCTTTAATTTTCCAAAAGTCATTAATGACACACAGTTGCAATGCGTTATCAAAAACCTTCATTGTCATCCGTCCACAATGAAAAGCATGTGTCATCGAAAAATTTCACTTTTCCATGGAGAAGAATATCGACAAGCGAAAAGCTATAAAACTACCAACAAAATATAAAATATAATCCACTATAGTGTCCTTAAATTTATAGAAAATCGTCCAATTTACGTACGCGAATTTTCCTGGCATTTTCAGGAGCAAGCGCAAAAACGTGATACTGTAATTTCAATTTTTTATCCCATTTTAAAAGATCTAAATTTCGCCATCAGTGACTGATTTTTTTTGATAACCAATACAGCTGATATAAAAGCAATACCGTCCAAACCGAAAATGGGAAGTCTGTGCATACACCAAAGAAATAACACCACTCAAACAGAAAATGGGAATCCTGTGCATACACCAAGAAACACAACTCAAACAATAAATGGGAAGCCTATGCATGCACCTTGCGTGGTTAGAGTAATCTGGAACGCAAAGCAAACGTCCAGTTCACAAAAACTTAACAGGCCACTGACTGCCAAACCATACACCAGATATATTACCAGTAGAGCAAGCTATGGATATACCATATACATACATACATACATACATACATACATAATACACACATACATAATACATACATACATACATACATACACACATACATACATACATACATACATACAAACATACATACAAACATTTATTGTTGCTCCCTAAAACGGCTTTTCAGCACCAATCTTACAAGTTAAAAACAATATATCACTTGCATAGGCCCGCTAATCTGTTTCAAATTTACTGATTGCAAGATAAGTACGATGAGTTCAGACTAAGAGGTAGCTATAAATGTTTGGCATGCCAATCAGTTCCTCGGCTCTGCTGCCTGTGATGCTGGATCTTAGCCAATCTTTTACATGGAGCTGACCCTGCGCTATACCTACTGCGGGAAGTGAAGCAACTGACACGTGTTTGTTATATCCCTCAGTTTGAGGTATGGCCGTATTGGCAATAAATAAATAACCTAATAACTGTCACTCCCAACAGTGCCAAAAGCAAAGTTATAAAAAAGATCTTAATCTTTTGTAAAATATTGACAATTACGCATGAGTGCAACTGGAAAGTACAGCTCAAGAACTTTCATGGGAATGTTGTAATGTTCACAGTGAACGATTTCATCCACTGACTCAAACGTAAGAACCGCCTTGTAAATTCCAGGGTTTTAAGTTTAGTTTATAACCCGTTTTTGGTAATTAATCTTTTGAGATTTGATGGGTAGGTTGATGCCCAGACGCTCACGCAGTAGAATAAGTATGGGTAGACAAGGCTATCAAAGTGTTAGTAAAGAAGATTTGTTTGGGCAAAAACTTGATTTGTACAGCATAATAAAAGTACTGCTCAGCAGGTTTCATTTGAATGATCACACTTTAGGGTTTCATTCACAGAGTCAAAAGTTAGAACCACCTTGTACAGCATAATAAACAGCACCACAGGAAAGTACTGCTCAGTAGCTTTCATTTGAATGGTCACACTTTAGGGTTTCATTCACAGAGTCAAAAGTTAGAACCACCTTGTACAGCATAATAAACAGCACCACAGGAAAGTACTGCTCAGCAGCTTTCATTTGAATGGTCACACTTTAGGGTTTCATTCACAGAGTCAAAAGTTAGGACCTCAGCTTGTACAGCATAATAAACAGTACCAAGAAAGTACTGGGTCAGTACTGCTTTGTAGCTTTCATTTGAATGGTCACACTTGAGGATTTCATCCACAGATTCAAATTGTACAGCATAATAAACAGCATCACAGGAAAGTACTACTCGGTAGCTTTCAATATTAGAATGGTCACAGTGTTTGATTTCATCCTCAAACTGACCACAGAGTGGCCGGTTTGCCAGACCGAGCGAAGGGGTGAAAACAAAACTACTTTGCAATTCCGTTTAAAATGTTGCCATAACCGTAAAGTTACGAGGTAAAGATAAACAAGAAATACAAGTTGTTTGCGGGTATACAGGATGTACTTTTTAAACAAAAGAAACGTGTGTTACCTACCGTTACACGTTTGTGTACAATGTCCTTGGCAACAGCAAGTTGATGTGTTATAGTAAAAACATTTGTCTACATTTCAATACGCGCCAAATACCAAAGTTTAGACTAAATCAAAGAAGATAGTATAAGGAACTTTGAATCTTAGAAAGTGCGTTTTATCCCTGTACTTGACAGGAAAATGCGAAAGTCAAAACGCAGAGTAACAAGTCTTGCGCAGGTATCGGCAAATAATAAACTCCGCTTGTGGCACTTTTTTTTTCAGTTCCCAAGAGTCAATTTTTGATGACAAGTAAGAATTTATTGTTTTTGTTAAACTTAGTAGGACTTATGGACTGAATAGCTCTTTTATTTGACTGTTAATCCTTTTGTCAATCGGGCTCTCTGTCGTGTGCTTATGAGCCGGTACTGATGGCTTGTTTGTCACGTGACTAATGCTAATATTGTTGGATAATCTTTCGATAGATGAATAGTCACTGTCTCTTCAGCCGAATGCTGAAGTAGGAAATTGCGACTTTCGATCTTTTTTAGTACCGTTGAAGTGGTTTTTGCTGCTCAAAGGCGGTAGATCTGAATTTATATAAAAAATAAAAACGAAAGCAAACTAACCCGGGTTGGTGATAGATGTTCGAGTGGACTTGCACAAAGCGAAATCTGTATTAAAGTTGATGCCGTTATTTTAGTTTGCTTTGACCTCAGTAAAGCCTTCCCTTTCAGCTACAAATAAAATTAGTAATATGCTCCGGGTTAACGCAGCTATTTTAAAAATCCTTTTTCGGAATTCGTAGTAATTTCGTGTAAGATTTCATTCGCGTCCCAAGATCCACGACCAACGCTAACTTATCAAGAAGGGCTAAGGGCTGGCTCAGTTCAGTTTCTACATGATCGCCGACAATCACAATATTACTTGGGAATGATTGTTTGTTTTGGAACCAGCCATCTATTAAGTTTGTCTTCTCTACAAACGCGTGATCGTGATCGCCGGCCGAGTACAAGTTTCGCGGAAACGAACATTCGTGTCATGTTTCTTTTTTTGCAAAACCTCAGTACCTCGACTGTTTTCTGCTGCGAAATGAATTATTAAAAAGTTAAAGGACTTTGGGTAAGGGGCCGACCATTTAACTTTTGAGGGGTGTGGGGGGGGGGGGCTGGGGGTGTGGGTGATTTTGAAAAAAAATTTCCTACAAGCGCTTGTCGGAAGAAAAAAATTGCATGCAGCACAAATGGAATAGAAAAAATTCTTGCAGTGCTGTAGGAAGAAAAAAAATGTTACAAAGCTATTTTATTATTTAGACTGAGACCTGTACAAAATCACCAGCGAAACTGTAACTATTCTTCTCTTGCTTCCTTTTAAACTCTGGATTTGGTGGTATCTTTAATAGACCCATAGATATCCAGACAAGTGATGCTGACCCAGGTGTGTCATCTCATGAGAGGCTGGTTCAAATTAGGATGGCCGAATATTTCCAAGTTTTCAATTAAGATTTACAGGCTCGCATTCATTATGCACCTAAGACTCAAGGTCACACATTGCTGAACAGGTGACGAGAAGCTTGAATGAAGCAACTGGTGACGGCCGTTCCATTCCTGTTCCAAAGGTGCCTCTATTTGGGGGCCTTAATCAAGATCAGGTCTTATCACTTACTCAAGATGAGTTTAATGCCCTTGAATCCAAGCGCCAAGAGGAAATATCAAAGCTGTGAGCAGAGGAAGTAGAAAGGCGGTATAGAGGGAAGAGGTGCTTGGGAACCTCTATACATTCTCGGTGCCCAAGCTATTCTCAGTCTGCCAATTTCTTCTTCGACGATGTATTCATGAAGAAAGTACATGATTCTTCACAAGCTAAACAGAGGTCTTGTGCAGGTAGTGCCTGAAAAGGTAGATTAACAACAGTAAAGAAAAGCACAAAGATGTGTGTGATGAGAATAGACCTTATAGAATAACTCAGGCCGGAATGATGTCAAAATGCAGGAAATGGCACTTGAGAGAACCTAAATTTGCAAAATTTCCCGGGGGACATGCCCCCGGACCCCTCTAGAAACTCGCGCCTTAGGCGCTCGGAATAGCGCCTGGATGCGGCGCTAATAATTACTCCCTATTTTCCATCATGTGGGGTTGGAATCTCTGTTACATTTGCATGATGTGCATCACTTTATGATATGACAATATTATAATGACTTCATATGACATGAGTGTAAACAATGACTAAATACAAAAGCATAGCAGTGAAAACCTAAGGCTTGTGGGATGTGGCTAAAAGTGTAATGCACAGAGTACTGCACACTAAAGTGCACAATGTAAACTGTAGCCACAAATAGGGCACAAAGTCCACATAGGTAGCAAGTATTACACCTTAGCTACCAGTAAAAGGAACTGAACCCAAGCATTAGCAGCCATGGACAGCTGTTTCAGCCTAAGCCCTTGTTAGGCCTCATCATCAAGACATAGCTGATACTAATGGCCTCAAGTATCCCACAATACATAAAGATAACAAGCAGTGAAAATGTAGGGCTTGTGGGATATGACTAAAAGTGTGATACACAGAACACGAATGGTATTTGAACGGCAAAGAAGAAAGATTTTGTAAAGCTTACAAAATCTTAAGGCTCCATATCAGGACTATTGCTGCAATAGCCACAATGTAAATGTAAATCAATGTTTCGAAAACTTGGACTGACCCTTCTTCAGGAAAAAAAATGCTGCAGAGAACTGAGAAGGGAAAAAAAATATCCTGCAAGGCATTGAGAAGGGGAAAAAAAATCATGCACACCGGGTCTCTAGAAAAAAATTCTTGCTGACCAGAAATCCCCCCCCCCTCAAAAGTTAAATGGTCGGCCCCTAACAACCATATGGGCCCCCGTCACACTGGTGTGGTTTCCGTTTGAGCTTTCCTTTGAATACGACGCATACTTTTGAAAAACATTTCCTTAGTGGAATCCAGCTTGAAAACGCCCAACTTTCGAAACTTTCTCATAACTTTTTCGTAACTTTCCGTGTGGACAGCGAAAACGCATTTCTCCCATTAATATTGTTTTGCATCACATTTTATGTCCCAGGCGAGAAAAAACAGAGATCAGAAAAATGACGATCGCGTGGGTCGGGCCACACAACTTGTACTGAAGCGTAAATAAAAGAGTAAAACAAAATATATATATTCAAACAAATTTGCACAATATTTCGGTTTGAAAACAAACCTTCTTCAGGGGCTAACAGAAAAATGAAGATAAAACTAAAAGTTCGTTACAAATAAGAGTTTGAAATTATGAAAATAAAAACAATAGATTATTATTGGTGCAGGAGTGTCGTATGTCAATGAGCTTCGTCACGTCTATTTATTCCTATAGAGGAGATGTTTCCCTTTGTGTGTCAAATGAGCCTCTCTCGCCTTTCTCACTGCGTCACGATTGCTGCGTATGAGTTCAAGTGGGATTAGAAGAACATCATTGATTGAATGTCCAGCTTGATTGAAATGTAGGGAGACAGGAGTGGGATCGCTGAGTTGATGATGGTTCATGATGGAACGGCGGTGTTCTCCAAATCGTTCATTGAGTTGCCGTTTGGTCTCTCCACAGGTAGCCCAAGCTGAAGTGATGTTTACCGGTAACTGTTGCGAAATAGCGAATTTATAAGGATTTGTATGGGGAAAATTCACTTCGAATTTGAGCGTAAAATTAGGAAAGATATTTGAATAAAACTGGCTCACCTGAAATTATTTGTGTGTTTACTTGTGTTTTGAGTAGTTTTGGGGTCGATTCGAAGCGATTCCAGCGAGTTTTAGTTCAACTGTCTCTTCCTAGGCCTCCCTAAAAGAGAGACTCTCTCTCTCTTTTAGGGAGGAAGAGACAGTTGAACTAAAACTCGCTGGAATCGCTTCGAATCGACCCCAATAGTGTATAGTGAAAAGACATCAAGGGTGACAAGAATGGCGTTGTCCGATAGAGGTCCCATTTGCTCAAGTTGAAGAAGAAAGTGTGTAGTATCTTTGATGCAAGAGGAAAGAGACTGTATGAGGGATTTGAAGTGGTGGTCGACAAATTCAGAAATTCACTCGTCCAGGGTTGCCTTTTTTATGGCTTTTAGGAAGAATGTAGAAGCGACCAACCTTAGGGTCGGGATTGGAAGTGAGGTATTTGAATGTGTCATCGTCGGTTAAGGTATTCTTTGACACGTTCCTGTATTCTCAAGACCTATTTCAATAAAATTCTAATTCTTCAGAAAAGAGCTCTTAGATTTACTGTACCTTGCAGACTGGCATGATCATGCAATTCCTTTATTTCTCGAAGCTAACGTGCTTCCAATAACTTTTCTTTATTATGAGTCCGTATCAACCTTAATGCATGATATCAATTATGATACATGCTCAATTTATTTCAGAAAACGTCTAATATTCACTCATACAATACACGATCGTCTACATCTGGAAAATTCTATGTTAAATGTTCCAGACTAGAAATACTAAACAATTCTTTCTCTCGGCTCGGAGTAAAGCTGTGGAATAAGATACGACGCTATATAACGGATCTTCCTAAGAATGCTTTTAAAAAAGCTCTCCGCAAATTGCTATTCAATATTTTAGAAAAGGAGGATGACTATATTCAAATCTCCATGATTATTAATAAAGTAAGTACATAGATACACTTACTATAGTCAGAGACTCCTTGTCTTAACTCAATTAGATCACTTAACGTCTGTGTTTTTATTCATTATTATGTGCAATCTGCAAGGCTTTTCAATAGTATAAGGTTTTTGATTTTGTAGATATTTGTATTTTTCATGTACTTGTTTTGCCCCGCCCCGATTAGCTTTCCAGCTATTTGCAGGGCAAACAAACCATTCAACTCTTCCATTATTATACTAAGAGTACATTGTTGTTGTTGTTTGTTGTTGAATAAATTGTTGTTGTTGTTGTTGTTCTCTTTGTTAAGTCAGTAGGTTGTTTCTGGTGGTACTTAGGGTTGTTGAGTTGTCTATTCATTGATATACCAAGAGTAACCATTATCACGGTTCCTGAGCCCTTGTCTGCTGGTTTAATCACTATATCTGAACGTTTCCTGAGGTTTGAGAGGGCATTGCGTTCTTCCTTGGATAAGTTGTTGTTTATTTTGGAGGGTTTTCAAGACATTGTAAATACAATTGATATGTTAATTGAATTTTTAAATAAGCTATAAGATTTTTGATTTCTTAGGTTTTGTGATAGACTGTTCCCCGGCCAAAATTGTGCCCCTCTGTATTTTACCTCATTTCCTTGATCAAGTACTGGAGGGCATGGATCTTTGCGAAATTCCTTCAGAGTAAGAGTGAAAGAAGAAATGAAGTAAGAGAAGATGGAATTTGTTGCTCGGCCAGTACGCGTTGAGGCTGAAAAGGACAACACGAAATTTGAAATAAGTGATCGGGCGCTTATTCAAGCGGAAATATTGTATTTCCCAAACATATCTTTTTCCATTTCAGCATCACTGAACAACTTCGATCAGTGTCCAACAATTTATGAACACTTTTCGTTTTTACGCCATTAAAACACAAGAAGGGGGGAATCGTGGGGGGGGGGGGGGGGAGAGGGGGCATTTTTTCATTCCCTGGTTTTAGGTTAGACAAATTCACTTTACCCAGTTCCTTTGTAAAAGAAGTAAATGGCTTACTGAAGACAAGCATCCATTGGTTGCTAAGAGTGTCGCGTTTCATCTATCTGTATAAAAGCTTATAAAACCGTGTTATAAAGAAACGTGACTGATACGCGTGTTTCAGGATTAAACTATGCTATCTCTATGAAAACCGTCGAAGTACGTACAATAACATCCAAACAAACTTGCAGTGTTTTACTTACTAACGCTGTTAAAAGATATTAGTTCAAGCCTAGACGCGTTATTATTGATATTAATATATTATTATTATTATTATTTATTATGTTCAGGGACGTGATCTGAAACGAGCCCATAGCAACAGCGCGATAAATAAACAATTTATGATTTATTTCAGATTTGATCTCAGTGCTTTCCATGTATTGGAGTAGAACACTTACGTCTGAACTTAACTTGTTAGGTGTCAGTTTACGTTGAGAGCTGAAAGGACGTGCAAATATTTTTAGAAACCAATGATAATGAAAGCTTTTTCGATATGTGCCGGATGCATCATGTCATGGCATGATTCTGTCGTAAACGTTCGAAGAATATTAATAATCCGCGAGAAGAAGCAAAGAAAAGGCAAGAAATTGTGCTTTATTGCATAACTCGTGAGCTCGAAATTAAGAATTCATTATATACGGACCACAAAACTTGATTCATTACATTCAGACGTGTTACAGAAAATACCAGAAAATACTCTTACAAAAATATATATGGAGACAACATGACCACCAGCTGATATTCTAAGGCCCGGTTCAAACGTCGAACTTCACATGTGCCGAACCTAATGCAAATAAGCAAGAACAATAGATTTTTCTCATTTGCATTAGGTTCGGCACATGTGAAGTTCGACATTTGAACCGGGCCTAAGTGTTCAACTTCTAATAAAAATATTCATATGACAAAAATGTTTGCGTGCGACAATAGCATACACATATGCTAGCACGAAAAACGTAAAATTTCAGGAATGCAATTTAAGAAACACTTATGTAAATAAATAAACTTATGTTAAGGCATCATATGAGGTTCAAACTATTTGGTTTGTAGCGATAGGCACGGCACTTCGTCATTGGGTGTGGTTAACCCAGTCAATTTTAATCTAGAGGTTATCTCAAGTCCCGAGTCATGTTTCACTTTTGACGCAATTTGCTTGTGTTCATAAACTTGATTCAAAGGAAGTTGCGATCATTTTGCACCGTGCTCAGCATTCACATTTCCAACATCATGTTCAACAGCCAAGCAACCCTTACCATCGCCGAGGGTTACGATTTACCAACTCAGAAACACTTCATGATAGAGAGATGTTCTTGCTGTGACTGCTTCCACAAGCAATGCACTTTCCGAGTTTGGAAAATTCTCGTGTTTCTGCTCACAATAACATTCATTATAGGTGTGTTGTGTGTTCTGATCGCTATGTTTGGTCCTGGGAATACAAACCTGAAGTACTCGGAGAAGGAAGACAATGTTGGCATCCCAACCGTGGAGAATGGAGGTAACCTAATCACTTGCTTAGAAACTTATACCGTAACGAAACTACACAAACGTTGAATAGTCTTTATCCGGGATGCCTCGCTGGTAATTCTTTTTTTACAACAATGTTGCAGTACATCTGCGCTATCACCTGTCTAGAGCCAGAAATGAGGGCAAGTAAATGTTACTTCAGAGAAGAAAAGTGGTTGCTCAAGTTGAAAACAAACATACATCGACTGATGAATGGGGTTAGTTTCTAGAGAAACTGTGGTGCTGCGTCGGTGGGGGGTGAAACACAAGAATTTGGTTTTATCGACTGAGTCGAAAATTAGCTACCGTTAAAAGATTCGAGACGGTGGCTAATTTACCTTATCGACTCAGTGGACTCAGTCGATAAAACCAAATTCTTGTGATACATCGACTGATGTTTGCGTTGATATAAAGCAAGCTCTGTCGGCCAACTAACCTCAGTTAACCCATGCATTTGTCTATTTTTTATCTGATTATTATCCGCTTTAGTTATTAAAGTTCGGGTCTAGATAGAATTTATTTGCAGCCTTCTTTTAATTTTTTGAGACAGTTTAGTTTACAGCTCTAGCCGACCGTTCGTCCAATGTGCACGGTGATAGAATCGGTAAAATGCTTGATTCATGCTACCACTTCACCACTGAGTTGCAAATCGCCCGTCAACACGAACAGCTTTAGTAAAGTATATTCCATGTAAATAGTCGAAGTTAGGATTACTAGGTCAAGCGGCTCTACCTTATTTTGCTAGATTAGTCTACATACTTTCTACTGAGTCCTGCAAATCTTTATCGAGGCATATGTAAATCGCAAAACCTATTTTTTTCTAAAGTTTTTGCAGACCAGGTAGGCCGACATCAACCGGAAATTACTCTCCCATCTTTAGGTCAGATATTTCCCTACACTTCTTTTTCAAGGATAAGTGGTCCTATGCCGAGCTCACAGTTGCTAGGCCAAGTTAAGCAAGGCTCTTAAGATCATTAGATGTTTCCATCAGCTTTTGAAGAAATTTAGAAAAATAAAGCAGACCACTTGAGTTCGCTGTGGGTTGTCGAAGCAATATTATTTTTCTATAACTCTTAAAAACTAAATGATTGTTCCGAATCTGCTCACAGTTATTGAAAAACATATCTAGTGGTGGGAAATGTTTTGCGAACTTGAAGTATTTATTACATGCTTACAAAGGATAAGACAACAAGGAATGTTTAGTACCTGCTCGACGAAAGGAAGATGGATTGAAGAAAAAATAAACTACGACTTCCCCTGCAATTATTTTGTTAAAAACCATAATAATGTGCGTAACTATATCTCGGCATGTTTATTTTTTATCGAGCTCTTTTGTTATGAAGGTTATGTTTATATTTTGTTATGTGACGTACCCACATTTTGATAATTTTGAGCATATAATCTATAAGAAGCACTGACAAAACTCATCCGGCAGGAAATAGTTTATATATTTGGTCGCGTTGCATGAAAATAACACACATCTTGTTTATAGCACCATCCTAAAATATAAAGGTGACAAAAGAAACGGTTGTTTTGTGTTTGAAAACTGAAATTGTAGAGCAAAACTAAACTGCTAAGTATCTCAGAGTTCATCGTCATCTCACAAGGATGACGTCAGAGCGTTTTTGATCCGACTATGACGACTCTAAATAAATAAATAAATAAATAAATAAGCGAAAGAAACAGGCAAAAACTGAGACTACCATACAGCAAGTAGTCCAAGTAGGGCATCAGTATTCTATTCACATACATTCATATTCATGCTCAGTTGTAATAAGGTATGGGAAAAAGGATTTATCAGCGGACTAAGCCAAGATGGGACAGCTTGACTTAGGAAGTGTTCAAGATACGACCCACGCGATTTTTGGGCGTGATTGGGTGGGCCGTCCACCTCTTCGTGGCTCCGCTGAAAAACTGAGCAAGAATGAATCATTTTCGCGCCAAACAAGAATTTATCATCGGCAATTACGTAATCGCACGTGAGACTGCTAAACTAGCTATGAAAAACCCATTATTAAATGTATTTTAACTTCGCATATCATTATGAGTGTTGCGAATAGTGGAGTATTTCACAGACAAGTTGCAGAAATTTCTCTTCCTTTTCTGGCTTTAAGCAGAACATCTCCCGAGAAGAATCCGCTGAAAACCACTTTACTTGGGAACAATATTGACTTTTGCAAGCCAAGTAATTAATAGCCCAATCTGACAAGGTGGTAGGCAACCAGAAATATTACCGACCTAGCCGCCGAAAGATGACGATCATTTACAGTGGTTATAGTAGCGTATTCACCTTTATCGAGTGCCACTTGCAGTTCGCCATTATGACGATCATCGATAGAGCAAACAAGGGATTCCAAAGCTCTAAAGAAATGACTAGCCAATAGACCAGTAGTATGGTATACAAACGGGGAGATCTTCCACCGAAAAGGAAGGGTATTATAAGTGAAATACCACCCTCCCCATTGAATCGCAAAATACGTGCGGCTGTCTTCAGAGAGAAGAATGTGGTCACAGCCAGATTTATCGTCTAGGACTGTTTGGTAGGTGTCCTTGCCCGCTTAACGCGGTAAATCTATCAGCCTGTCAAAGGGAAAGGCACATCACGCATCTATAAATTAAGATAACGCGCATCGTGACATAGCCTTAGCTTTGTTAGCTCAACTGTAAGGGGAAGAACAATAAACGGAGGGTCAACCACACCCACTCTCCCCAACAGCGAAATGGCTCCAAATTTCAAACGCGTAATTAGAGTCTCCTCCACAAATGACACAAAGGGCGTGCATGATACATTGTTCTTAAACACCTTCATCGGGGGCTCGCTTGAATCGAACAATTCTCCTTTAAAGCTTCCTTTAAAAAAGGTTGAAAAACGGCTTAATCGAGACCTTGTCCCTTATCCACCCGAGAATCTGTGCTTGTTGGGGAGAAGAGCTGTCCTGTGTAATGTACTGCCAATACTCGAAATGATTATGCAACTACCCAGCTCGAAAGCAATTTGGGTCACGGAACAATAACTCCGAAATATCACCAATTAATATAACTCTCCGTTTTGTATTCTCTGTAATCTAACACCGTCACAGGCTGTCATTTCTCCACCGACCTCGACGGGGTTACCGAGACAGTCGACCCAGGATATTGGAAGCTCAAATGCTTTGCCTTGTAACTCCTGAACACTTATCCGCAGAAAATCGAAGACCATATTCAAAACCACCCCCGTCAAAGTCAGCAGAGAAATAACAGCTTTGACCAGCGAGGCTGGAGGGCCCTTGATTCAAGGATACCCCTTTTTCAAAGTCGTTACAACTATGTTGACAAAGACCACAGGCTTCCCAAGCTACATACGTGGTGTATGCGACAGCTTGTGTATACAGAGAAATGTATGGGAAAATCACGGATTCTCTAAACTTGGGTAAATAACTATCTATTTTGAAATAAAGTTTACCTACCTCAAATGTGTTGTTTACTTGCGTCTTGTACCGAATTTGAAGCCATTCCGACGCCATTTAGCGAAGTTATTCGAAGTCGTTGTCTCCCCTTCTAAAAAGAAGGAAAGGCAGACCACTGCATCGATCGCTGGCCAGAGGTCACTCCACAAATCGCTCTCTCCTCAAAAGGAAAAGTCCCGAATCGCAATAAAACCAACAGTTCCATAGAGCCCAATAAATTTCACTCCACATACGTGCGCTTCGGCGGTCGAAAGACTCGTAAAGAACGAGATATTTTGCTTTAAATTCGCCTATTCGGCTTTCCAGATATGCTTGTGACCGACCTGGCGGCAACGGTCGTTGCGCAACGACACGTATCTGGTTTCATCCTCAACTCTGATTGGTCCATTTTAACCAAGTCACGCGCTGACAACACGACCCTCCACCGGAAGGAAAGGTACATTTTGTCACGAATCAAGTGTCACACTAGGACTCCGAATGTTGAACTATTCTTCTGATGGCCGTTGTCGATTCGTACTTAAACTGGTAATGAGAAATCAGCCAAAGCTTCCATTTCGCATAAAGTGCATCATCTTTTTCAGACACAGGCGACCCTCTTTTTCTGTTTACGTTTTTACGTTTAGCGCGTGACTTGGTTCAAATGGACCAATCAGAGTTGAGGATGAAACCAGATACGTGTCGTTGCGCAACGACCGTTGCCGCCAGGTCGGTCACAAGCATATCTGGAAAGCCGAATAGGCGAATTTAAAGCAAAATATCTCGTTCTTTACGAGTCTTTCGACCGCCGAAGCGCACGTATGTGGAGTGAAATTTATTGGGCTCTATGGAACTGTTGGTTTTATTGCGATTCGGGACTTTTCCTTTTGAGGAGAGAGCGATTTGTGGAGTGACCTCTGGCCAGCGATCGATGCAGTGGTCTGCCTTTCCTTCTTTTTAGAAGGGGAGACAACGACTTCGAATAACTTCGCTAAATGGCGTCGGAATGGCTTCAAATTCGGTACAAGACGCAAGTAAACAACACATTTGAGGTAGGTAAACTTTATTTCAAAATAGATAGTTATTTACCCAAGTTTAGAGAATCCGTGATTTTCCCATACATTTCTCTGTATACACAAGCTGTCGCATACACCACGTATGTAGCTTGGGAAGCCTGTGCCTCCACTGACTGCTTTAATTGTCTCACCTCCTCACGCAATCTCCGCAAAGAGACAAGAAGACTGCTAATCATCTCACACCTTAATGTGTGAAGGACTTAGTGTTATGCAGAAAAACCCTCATAACAGGCCTTATGAAAAACATAAACACCAGCTCACTTCTCGCGTTACCATGTATAAACATCCTACGGCAAGCACAGCCGAAGGAGAAAATACAAGTAAGACAACCTAGCAACGTTCAACAATTAAGGATGACCCATTGTCATAACTCATAACAAACATCCAAAGACCACATCAGCCGAAGGAAAAAACAAAACACAAATGACACCTCGCTTCTACCATTCCACGACGGCAAAAGCCGAAGGAAATACAAATAAGCGAGTCCAGGCGTTTCTCTAGCTGAAAGCTAGACCCCACCGCCGAACAAAAACGGCCACGTCGCTTGTACGGTTTGTAACCATCCAACGACCACAAAAGCCGAAGGAAATACAAATAAGCGAGTCTACAGCGTTCCTCTAGCTAAAAGCCAGACGCCGACCGCTAGTTGGATAACTAGCAACCGCCGAACAAATCGGCCACCCCGCTTGTACGGTTTGTAACCATCCAACGACCACAAAGGCCGAAGGAAATACAAATAAGCGAGTCCACGGCGTTCCTCTAGCTAAAAGCTAGACGCGATCGCTAATTCGTCAACTAGCTACCACGGAACAAATCGGCCATCTCGCATGTACGGTTTGTAGCCATCCAACGACCACAAAAGCTGAAGGAAATACAAACAAGCGAGACTACGGCGTTCCTCTAGCAAAAAGCTAGACGCCGACTGCTAGTTCGTCAACTAGCCACGCGGAATAGCTCGACAATCTTTCCAAGAGGTTTCGATAACAGGCCGCGATCGGGCCAAAAACCTTTCATTATTCTTTCAACCTTACTGTATGAGGAACCTGAAAGATACGACAGACAAGGGAAATATACCACGAAAAGTCAATAACAACTGAAAGAGAACTACCTCCAGTTCTCGAGGCTGAGCGACATTCTCATTCTGATTTCCAACCGGTGAATTCACGACGGGTTTATTCACGACTGGTGGATTCACGGCTAGCTCTACAGGACCGACAAGTAGCAGAACGTTAGGCTCTGGAGGTTGACCTTCAGCCATCAGGAAATTCGTCAAGAAAATCGCGTGGGTCGTATCTTTGAAGGGAAAAAGTCCACCTCTTCGTGGCTCCGCTGAAAAACTGAGCAAGAATGAATCATTTTCGCGCCAAACAAGAATTTATCATCGGCAATTACGTAATCGCACGTGAGACGTCTGCTAAACTAGCCATGAAAAACCCATTATTAAATGTATTTTAACTTCGCATATCATTATGAGTGTTGCGAATAGTGTTGGTTTAATGTCTATAAAAAATAATAACAAAAACATAACAAAACATTACATTACATTAAATGAAGATTTAAATAAGAACACTAAGATAAGAGCAGTAAGACAATTTGGTAAATCCATGGATAAATGGTCTTCAAAAAAATATTACATAATATTATTTTAAATAGCGTCGGATAGGGAGTTGCTTTACAGTCTAAACAAAAGAATTATTGAGATTTCTCGTAACTCACTCATCGGATGCTTCATTGTAACAGGCAACGCAAACATTAACGGCAAACTAATTAAGTTTGTATCATGACCCATTGGATGGTGAATATTCCCAGAAATAGGATGCCTTATAGAACCATAATATATATAGATAGCCCCAACCTCGTTCCCAGGGTCTCCAGATGAGAGACCCTGGGAACGAGGTTGAGATAGCCCAAGCCTAACAGCGTCGCACTTTGAACAAGCTTAACTAAGGTGAAAGGTTGGAAGCACAAGAATTAAGATTGACGAACGGGCTATTTTCAATTTTAGCAATTCTCAAAAACAGTATTACGCGACCGTCTGCACAGTACATTTTTATAGACCGTACAAAAGTTCACAAAAACAACTTTTCTCTGTCTAGAATAAATAGTACCACTAGTTTCCGAATAAAATACAGTTTATGTTTGTCAAAAATTGCCCGAGAAACTGATTTGAAAATCAAAAATTGCAAAAATACACAAACATATTTGCATAAGGCGATGCGAGTGAAGATGGAACTGTACTATAAAATCAAAGTCTTGTTTTGTTTCATAAAATCGCTTTTCAATCTATCTAATGAATGAACAAACACATAAAAATGGACAACACAATCTTCTTTCGAAAAAATTTATTCAAATCTCCATTTATAGTTTACGTTTAAAAGCAAAACGCGTACCATTTAATTATAGCTCATCGAGTTCAAGCTTTCTTCGATGAAATTCGAGAGATCCATACAACTGAATTTAAGCACGTTCTCCAAAACTAACAATAACACTAATAAAAAGTCACTCACAGATTGATATCAACATACATTCTCATCGAAAACTGTAATCTGTTTTACCTTTAAGTCCCTCGCTTGCTTGGAAATTCAAATCTCCGCTTCTGGTTCTGAAATCCGTAGAAAACAAACATCTCCCGCATTGCTAAAAACGTAATACATGAAGTTCCTCGAAGCAAGATTTTATCCCTGAAAGCTCGTCTTTTTCCACTTAAGCGGCTTCTGAGTATACCTTAATAAGTATCACTGTCTTGAGTAGCAAACCGCGAAAAAATGCAGGAAAATAACGACTTTAATTTAAACCGTTTTCTGCGCTCAGTAAACACAGCAAAACATCAAAGTGTTGCTGACGTGACTTTCGGCCGTGTAACCGCTTTTTTTAAAAAGCCTCGCTTTGGTTTCAACATGACGTCGTACGCGCATGTTTTGCGACGTCATACGCGCCCGCGAGCTAGCCCGGTCCTGCGTGACGGCGGAGGGCACACGCGCGCCCGCGAAACATTCCGCTAGCCATGACCATGAAAAATGACGGCATAGGCTCTATGAGTATGGGGCTGCGCAGCCAGGCCTTCGGCCTGGCAAATGCTCCGCTATTAGGTGCAGTTTTGCACATTTCTCCTGGAGTTCTGACCGACTTAGTGACGTCACATGGACAAACGGCCCCACCACAGCCAGGGGGCACTTGACGTACATAAATAAAGCTACAAAGGCCGGTGGATAGCATTCAATTCAAATGGACAGACTGCAAATCACAGTAGTTGCTAAAAATATATATATCCTTGTGTCGTAACTGTTCATCAGTAGGATGCCCAAAATACGTGCAATTCCACAATTGGTTTCGGCTCCATTAAATCCTATACAAATTGCAGAACATTTTAAGAGGAGCCACCCACAATGTGAGCACAGTCACGGACAACACAAATAAGTAAGAAAAATAATGCAAAATGTTACAGTAAACATCCCCCGAATTATGATTCATTAAAGCTCTTTTTAGTACAGTTGTGCACAGGTCCGTGCGACTTCAATAACACCAAAACACATTGACCCTAGGAACTACGCAAAACACAGCTGTTTTACTGTTTTCATAAATTCTACAGTTTCTTTGAAAACCAATAAATAAACCTATGTTTATTTTTATTTGAAAATATTAATTTTTACTAAACGCGTATAAAAAAATCCCCATTTTCTAATAAAGACGATCCAAACGCATACGTGAGAAAAGGCCCGTGTTGCGTTTATTTGCGCGAGGGGAAGAAATGAAAATCCAAGTGCCTGACATTTTATTCTCAATACCAGATGATGGACATAGCTCTACAAAGACACCAATTAAACGTACGACAGAGCAAACTACCAAAGGAACCACAGGGAAACCAACAGCCACATCAGAACCAACCAGCATCCCAGGTCACGGAACATCTTTGCAGTGCGGAGTAGCTATAGTCGGAGGAGGTAAGGAAATACAATGGAAGTTTCCGTACGCGCACAATAGTATAATATCAATATCATTATAATATTAATAGTACAAATGAAACAATCAGCCGCACATTAGACAAACTCAGTCGCACAAGAGACACAATTAGTCGCTTAAGAGATGCAATCGGTCGTACAGAAGAAAAATAAGTCGCACAAGAGTTACAGTCGGTTGCAATCAGTCACACAAGAGACATATTCAGTCTGTTTCAAATGATATAATTAGTCGCAGAAGCGACACATTATCCGCAGGCTTTTCAGACTTGAGTGTTATTAAACAGGAATTATGTTGTACATTCCCAGGAACCGTTGGTCTGGTGATGGCGTATACACTACTAGTCAACAATAAAGAAAAAAACGTTTGTGTTTTTGAGAAAGAGAATCGCCTTGGGGGAAAAAATGCTTGATCACCGTTTTCCCCGCCGCTCCAAACGTCACCGTAGGTTAGTTTTTATTAGCTATGCACAAATCAGTGTTGTTGTTGTTGATTCTCTTTCTTCTTAGACGTCTTATTTTATATTGGTATAGAGTCTCAGAATAAAGTTTTTGAAAGTCTGTAATTTTGCGCGTGCTCAAACGAAAGTGTAGGGTTTTTTTCGACTTTTCATGACGTTAGCAAAGCAAATTAAACCGCAGTTTTTTTCGCGTTTCTTTCAGTGGATTTTTCTAAAACTTCGCAAATGATACTAACGCTACCTTTTACATATTATATGTAGAATAAATATCCGTCGGAGCAATATATTAAAAAAGTTAAATATACATAAATGCATGATAATACGAAAACCGTCTCAGCGGCCCTTTGTTTTTTCCTTTCAAAAGTTGGCCTTAACCATTTCCGCAAGCCTAGCAAAGTTTAAAAAGAAAATTCACTGAAGGAAACTCGATATATTAAAGAATTGAGGTCAATTCTTGCACAATATTTGCCATTCATAAGGTACTCTGTTGCCATGGCAACGGCCTCTACTAAAAAATTGACAACTTGTAAATTAGCATTACTATAATGGCACCCTTACTGTTAAATCTTGTCAGCTAAATTTGCAAGACAAGAAAATTAAACACAGCTTTGAATTACTCATGATAGTCAGTGGAGGTGCTTTTGGTAAATTAAGAAGGAATTCTCCATGCGCGGAATCTGATACTAAGTACTAAATTGGAAACTATATGTATGCTGCCTTCTTCAGGATATTTTTTAACAGTTTTGTAACCTGAAGAAGGCAGCATTTCTGGAACATCTATAATTAATTATGAACAGCGTCGAAATTCACATATAGTTTACATTTTATGCTTTTGTTAAAACTCAAATAAGTAAGGGGAAGTCCTTTATCGAATTAAGTGGTCTGAAATAAAGTAAACATTTTCCCATTTTGTCCTGAAAAGAGCAAGGCCTGTGAAAATAATAATATGGGATTTTACCATACAAAGCGATCATGAGACACATCACCGTAGGCCTGATATAACTTTCTATGAAAAGAACAGCAACAAAGCCCTCATCATAGACATTGCGATGCCTGTCAGTGGCGATAGGAACGTTGAAAGCAAAGAGAGAGAGAAACAGGAAAAATATAAAGATCTTGCATGGGAAATATCTCGGCTTTGGAGAGTAAAGAAAAAAGTAGTACCAGTCGTTGTGGGAGCTCTGGGAGTGATACCAAAGAACTTAAAGGGTCACTTGAAGGAAATAGAAATTTCAAATAGGGTCAGAACTTTGCAAACATCTGCACTTCTTGGAACGGCCACCATTTAAAGACCTTTAAAGAAAGGACGTGCTTGAAGTCTAAGGTTTCGGGACGAGACCAGAATAAAAGTAGAAAATTTGTTGTTTCCAGGACAATAAACACCAATGAGAATTAATAATAATACTAAATAAGTAATAGTTATTGGACTGAGTGGAGTACAATTCAGGGTGTAATCGGGCGAGGTTATATAATTTTTTTTAGAGGTTATATAAGTGATTGTTAATTATCATTATTATTATTACTCCCTGCGTTGTACGGAACGAAGTTCAATTACTCATTACTCGCATCAATAACAAAAGACGAGATTAAAAAGTCTAGCTGAAATTGTTTCGTCAAGGATATTTTCCATTCAATTTGAAACCTGGGGGGAAACAGCAAAAAGAAAACCCCTTTAAGTTCATAAGATTGACGCGCGCGCAAAGTAGGGGTCCAACTGCAATATTGGACACCCACGTAAACGCGCGCCAATTACTAAAGAAACGGGACGCGGCCCGCACGCGGATGACCAATGACAATGAGGAATTTAGGTAAATAATGGATAATAGATAATGGACTTCTTCTTGGTAATAGCAATGTTGACATCAACAAGACTAAGCAAAGCAAACCAAAAGCTTTCCTTGCAATTGGTTTGGTCAAAGAAGCCTAATGTCTGTTTGACCAAATAGTAGTTTTGATAAAGAAATAACAATCTAAATTCCTCTTTATACACAATTGCAGGACTTGGAGAGTGGCATATTTATGGAGAAAACAATGATGAAATGTAAGAGACAAACTGAATAAGTAAATGACGGTTAAAATTTGTCTTTTAATGTTAACTGTGGTATGTCGATTTATTTATGTATCTCTTCTAAACTCGCTTTCCTTCCTAACGCCTAACGCTTTGACTAAAGTGGATAAACTTCCTTACCGTAATCGTTCAAGCTTTTGAGCAGAAGAGTCTATTTGTTTTGCCCATTGTTTTCATTTTCCATCTTCATGTTTGAGGTTCTTCTGTAAGAGGAGCTTAATTTTTTTTGCCATATTACACTGACATATGACATATATTTACATTAACGTCACAACTACCCACATAAATTAAATCATAGTTCTTCCAAAACTGGAGGTGACATGTTAAGAAATGTATATGGCTGTGACAATTCTTGCTACACAGCCAAAATTTCTTTTATTTATTATTATTATTTTATTTTTATTTACATTTTGCCACATAGAATAAATATATATAACAAAAAGAAAAAGACAAATTATTACTAAAATTGCAAATTTACAGGACAGTATCATGGCAAATTAATGTTTGTACTGAATTTTATTTTTCTAACTCGTAGTACGTTTATAATTATAGATGTGGTTTGTTGTTGGCAATTTTATAAAAAATCCAAAAAAATACCTTTATGGAACTTGCTTGTCTGATCCGTATTGCAAATCATAATATTGGCCTCCTCCTCCTCCTCCTCCTCCTCCTCCTCCTCCTCCTTCTTCTTCTTCTTCTTCTTCTTCTTCTTCTTCTTCTTCTTTTATAAACCTTGAGACAATATTTTTCCAATCTGGACCCTATATGGTTTCCCGATGTTTTCCCAATATAAACATCTGCATATTTTTCAATACTTTCAGTGAGTTTTTCTCTCATTTTGTCCAAGAAGACTACTCTCCCTGGAAAAACAAAATGGTCCGTCGTGTTGAATCTCGCGGTGTATACGAAGACAGTTTCAATTCTCTGAAAGGAAAGGCATTTCCAACTGTGTTACATCGTCCTCCAACGAAAAATAAGACAATTGGTGAAACTGTAGAGCTTGTAGCTGGTAAAAATGTAAGTGATTACTCAACAGCAGGGAGATTCCTGTCCAGCTTTTTGTCCCCTGAGGGAGCTAAGTGGATGACTGATGCATACGGCTTCAAAGGTGGCTACATGGAAACAATAAACCCAGAAAGCTATAAAAAGTATATCGAAAACGAAAAGCTTCTTGCTGAATCGGGCAAAAGTGAAAATAACAGGCCTATCAAAGGAATGTCAGAGTTAATTGAAAGACTCAGACTAGAAGTACAAAACTCAAATGGAACTATTTATCTTCAAGAGGCAGTAACCTCTGTCAGCAAACAAGGAAACAAGTTTGTTCTTGTAACCAGGAACTTTACCGTTCAAGCAAATAAAACGGTCCTTACTGCTGGACCGAAAGCTCTGAAGAAAATGACAGGTGACGTCATTCAAAACATCACCGATCATGAAATCTTCAAGTCTATCGTAAGTGTGCCAGCATTCAGTGGAGCAGCGGTGTATCCATCTGCATGGTGGAATGATTCCGACGCTGCACAAAAGAACAATTCCCTGCAGCCTTTGCAAATGTTTGTTTCCAGCAGCAACTGCCTTGGAATTACTATGCCTTACGAGTAAGTGCTCTATAATTGTGGTATTTTAACCCTTTTCTTTCTGGAGTCAAAGTAACCAATTTGTTGAATAGTCAATTTGGTCTTCAAAGCGGTATAGGTATGTTATAAATTTAGGGTGTAATACGGTAAGATACCTACTTCCCTCATTTACAAGCAGGATATGGAAAAATAAAAGGTTTCTGACGGGAGCGGGATGGCGAGACAGTTCTATTATCTTTGATACCCTCTTACTACCGTCTTAGTTTTTTCTTTATTCTGTGGCAAATACGTTGGCGCGTCCATAGCTAAGTGTGGCGATCACGTTAATTGTCTGTTGTCTGTAATTTATACTCGGTAACCAAATCGATGCCAACTAGGTAAGTGCTTTCTCAAGGGAAAAGTATATACGTTAATGCCTACTTGCGTGGGTTCTGCACCACATGATTAAAAAATGCTTGGTTACCAAATGACTTTAACGAGTGGTCGACTTCGGAAGCGGAAATAAGCTGTTTTCCTACTTCGGATACTGCATGGATTGTTCACGAGATGCCAACTTATTAATTCACATACACTTAAGTAACAAGGTCCGTAAAGTGAGCGGTTGATGTAGCCTGTATAACAGGACCAGGGAAAACATTCCATATTAGGATGGCACTGACGAAAAAGGAATTTTTATCTAAATGTAAGGTTCTGGAGTGCAAAGTGTTTGCCTGTAAAAGCAAATTGGTTGAAATGAATGTTTATCTACGCGTAAGGTTCTCGAGTGAAAATTGTTTGCTAATAAAAGCAAATTGGTTAGAATAAATTAGTCCTGAGTAGGTTTCTTAGCTGTTGTCACCAAAATATTTAGTATTGAAAAAATGTTTGCCTATGAATACTTAATTAACTGAAACTGAAGTGAAACTTCCTCCATTCAACTGATAATCACGTTTGGTTACATCAGTGTTAACCCATTAAATTCCGCATAGAGTAATGTCCCATTTATTGCGCTGTAACATGTATCCCCTCACGTTAATTTTTTATAAATTACAGCGGTGTAAGCACTAATGGAAATGCCGTTCTGCACACAATAGCTAACAATGGTGGATGCAGCGACAGGTGGGGAAATATCCTGAAGATCAGTAAGGATGCTATTGACAAGGAAATGCAAAGAGCTTTGGAGTACAAGTTTCAGCGGCGAACAATTCCAGAACCTTTGGACACTGTTTACAAATATTGGGAAGAAGGATTCTGGTTAGAAAAACTGTTTCTGTCTATACCATTATATGTAGAGAGGGAGGCCTTACACCCCTAATATCGTTCACAGATCTCTTTTTCTCGAGTAGGTTGGCCGAGGGGGGTTAGGGACGACATTAACACCCTAATCACCCAGGTGAATTTTCTCCAGGTCCTCCATATCCAGACTGAATTTTTGGAATGTTGGATGATAACTGGAGTACATGGACATGCAGAAAGCCTTCGGACCAACGAAAAATAGCCTATACTTACTCCTGTGTAACCAACTCTTGTTATCCAGTTGATTGTAGTACGAGGATTTTGTCCTTTATGACCGAATCCGAACGTTTAACTGTCTTCATTGATATCCTACTGTAGGTATTTGCAGAAGCCTGGCGCCAATTTTTCCTTGACGGACCTCCGTAAATGGGCCAAGAAACCGTTGGCTAGAAATGACGTGTTCTTGGCGGGGAGAGCATTTTACAATTTCGGTGGAATGCTGGAGGATGACATTCTGTCTACCAAGAACGCCTTATGGCAGGGTTGGAGAATCAAAGAACTTCCATGGAGCCAGTGACAAGCCAGACGATAAAACAAATTAAACCCTGTTAAATAATATGAAAGCAGCCTTGTAAACCGGCATTCTTTCCGTCGCTCTTCTAGTGTACTATGTTTGTTATCTGCGGTCCTGGTTTTATCTCGACTTCCCATCTGCACTTTCTGTGTTTGCTGTACGCCTACCTCCCCCACCCCAAAACTAACACGTTATTTACGGCCCTAGGGCGGGTTCTATTTTAGTCGACTGAACGATCTGGTCTCACTGCTTCGATCTGTAATCCGACTTATCATAGACGTTCATCGGACGTTGGTAGCACCTGTCTAACTGGTCGTGTGCGAGTCTTAGGGTGGCTAATTTAGATTTCTTAGATGTCATACATTTCAAATGAAATGAAAAAAATGAAATACACCGCCGCAAGAAATAAGCCGGAAAAAAAGGTACTGCGGAGAACTACTGGAGTTTCAGAGTTTCAGCGAGTTTTGTCGAAATCACAGGAGCTGACTGGAAGGCTTCTAGGCCTAGAAGCCTTCCAGTCAGCTCTTGTGAAAACACTGAAAATTGTTCGGTAGGCCCGTGAGCCATAAAGCCTTTAGTTCGGCCGCGTTGTTGCGTGGTCGTCCTGGTGGTGTAGTGGTTAACACATCGACGGTAGAAAGAAAGCGACTGGTTTGGATAATGTTCTATCTAAGTTACTTAAAATTGCTGCACGCATTTTAGCACCTTCGTTAACATTTATTTTCAACCAGTCACTCTCTTCTGGTCTTAGACTGGAAGCTAGCTAGAGTTAAACGCCAATTTTTAAAAAGGGTAAAAGACAAGATGTCAACAATTATCGGCCAATCTCGATTATTCCTGTTGCTGCTAAGATTTTTGAAAGGATAATTTACGATCAATTCTAAAGGTACCTTAATGTTAACAAACTTCTAGCTAATTGACAATCTGGCTTTAGATCTCTTCACAGCACACTTACATCCTTGCTTGAAACTACTAACAGCTGGTCTGTCAATATAGACAATGGTTTCATCAACGGGATGATATCTATTGATTTAAAAAAAGCCTTTGACACGATCGATCATAAGATCCTTTTATGTAAATTAGTTAGCTATGGAGTTGATCAAAACGCCTTAAAGTGGTTTGATTCTTATCTTAGTGACCGCCACCAAAAGTGCTTAGTCAATGGTAAGCTATCTGGTGCACTTGCTGTCACCTGTGGAATCCCACAGGGAAGTCTAATTGGCCCACTTCTTTTTCTGATATACTCTAACGACCTGCCGAACTGTTTGAGTAAATCCATTCCACGAATGTATGCTGACGACACAAACATCAGTATTGCTGCCAGTAGCTTACCTGAAATTGAAACTGTAGTAAATAGCGAATTATCTAACCTTCATGAATGGCTCAGGTCGAATAGATTAAGCCTAAACATTGCCAAGACTGAGTTAATATTAATAGGTTCACATCAAAGGCTTGCTAATACCGCTACCTATTCACTTAATGTACAGATTAAAGGGCATGTGATCGCGTTCGAAGAACGCAATCCTAATTTCGTGTTGGAGACAAATTTGAGATTTTTTGGCAGACGGTCTTCCAAATGGCCGCCCCTATTGGTTTTTTTCAGGGGCTCATTTCCGCCGGAAATTCCTTCGAACGCGTCTCCATGATCTGTGATTACTGCTAGTTAATAGAGTGAGCGACATTAAATCATTGGGAATCTACATTGACCAAAATTTATCTTGGTCCAAACATGTTGTCGAAATCGCCAAGACCATTTCTTCTGGTATAGATGCACTTAAAAGGCTGAGTCCCTTTATAAGTGAAGAAAACGGCTATTCTTCTATATCGAGCTCTTATCGAGCCGCACTTCGACTACTGTTGCCCTGTGTGGGACGGTCTAAGTATTGAATTGGCCGATAAGCTGCAAAAATTACAAAATCGTGCCATTAGGGTTATTACTAAGTCTGATTTTTATTTTAGTGCTACTACCCTTCGCACTAGTCTAGGATGGGATGATCTCTCTACCAGAAGGAAAAAAGTCAAAGCGAAACTAATGTTTAAAACTGTTACCAACCAAACTCCGGAGTATCTTCAAAGGAGCAGTATCACGAGGTTTCACGCGTGGCACTGTTCACTATTCTTGCACCGGAGTTTTGGACATATCACTGTTAAAAGTAATTTTTTCTTTCTTCCGGCTGTCAAAACGGATTTCTTGATTCAACAAATACGTCCACTTCTCGACGGCCTTTTTGAATTTGCCGAATCAAACTTGAAAACGTCGGCCCAACGTTTTCAAGTTTCGCCCTCATGATACTGCCCCTTCAGGGCCTGTTTACACCTTTCAGCACTGACTATGAACTCAGAGACAAGGAAAACAAATTCTGTCTGCCTAAGCCCTATACAGATTTTTTAAAACGCAGTTTTTGCTATAGTGGGGCACTGTTGTGGAATAATCTTCCACAGAATGTCAGAGCTATTAGATCTTATAAAAAGTTTAATATCGAGATCAATCGCCTTATGTCCACCTTGTACTCCCACACGGCAAACATGTAAACCAGTTTTTATCTTGCTTTGTGACTGATATTTTTACCGTGTTTAAATAAAGGTATGTATGTATGTATGTATGTCGGGGACGCGGGTTCAAATCCCGATCAGGACAATTTTTAGGGTTTTCACTTTGTGTTTATTTATTCTTTATTTGACTGGTTTAAGTTCATTTGTGTTATATATAGAAATTAAGCGCAGGAGCCGCAGTTTAACGTAGTGATGTATAATATATACATAAATATAGCAGTAGATATAAAACGATGATTCTGCGCCAAAAGACAAAACCCAAAGCCAGTAGAAGGGAAAGAAGGGTTCTGGCACACTCTACGGCCGCCCCTTTTTAGCATAAAAAAACTTTTCCACTCATTTTACCCTACTTTTAGCCAAACCCACTCATTTACATGCGATTGCATGTAAATTGCATCAAATTTACATATCCCGACTCATAGAAAATCGTTTCATCCATCTGCATAATTTCAAGCGTTTTCTAATTAAAAGTCCAGAAAATTAACGTAAATTATCACAAAATCAAAAATAAAACTCACGTTCACCAAAAATTCCCACAAAATTCATCAGAAAAACTTTTTTATTTGAAAAACAGCGGCCTCCGAGTTGCGCCAGAACCCTTCTTTCCCTTCTACTGAGGGTGGAGATAAAGATGGGGAAAAAATCTTTCTCCAAATCAATTTCAGGAAAAAATCTTTTCCAAATCAATTTCAGGGAAAAATCTTTCTCCAAATGAAATTGATTTGGAAAAGATTTTTCTCCAAAATCCATTTCATTTGGAAAAAAAAAATTTATTTTCCAAATCAATTTCAGGAAAATAGATTTTTATTTCCAAATCAATTTCATTTCAGGAAAATAGATTTTTCTCCAATGAAATTGATTTGGAGATAGATTTTTTCCCCAATTTCATTTCAGGAGAAGATCTTTTCCAAATCAATTTCATTTGGAAAAGATCTTTTTCCAAATCAATTTCATTTGAAAAAAAAAAAATTATTTTCAAATGAAATGGATTTTGGAAAAAGATCTTTTCCAAATGAAATGGATTTTGGAAAAGATCTTTTTCCAAAATCCATTTCATTTCAGGAAAAATAGATTTTTACTCATGCGCGTAGCGGCATGAGGTAAGGTTTCGGCTCCGTTTTTCTTGTTATTTTTATTATTATTATTATTATTATTTTTATTTTTTGTGTCACGATTTTGCATGCAAATTTATGCACGCATATTTTAAATTGTACACTTCCGGTTCATAGCTTTGCCACTACACTTCCTGTTTAGTAACTTCCGGCTACTCTCACTTCCGGTAAAAGAGCGTTACTCAAGTGTCACGACAGCGTCTCCTACAACCCTACTTACATTAGCAACGTTCATGTTTGGTATATATAAGTCTTAGAAGAATCATTCCCTTCATTGTGGTACAGCCTGCTTACGCATGCGCATGAGTGTAGGCTGCTAGGAGCCTCTTGTTATCTCCAAATCAATTTCATTTGGAGATAGATTTTTTTTTTTAACTAAAATCCATTTTTTCAAGAAGTTTTATGTTAAAGATAGGCTTATTTCTCTTTTTTTCCCCTCTGTCTATTGTAGATAATTTAGTTAACTTAAATCAGGAAATAAATGTATAAAATGTAATTTTATTTTTTTATTTTTATTTTTTATATAAATAAAATGTCGAAACAATCAGCTAAGCAGTTTACAATCTCAGATGGGAAAAAAACTAAAACATTCACCTCTGTGAATTCTGCTGCGAAAGAATATAACATTTCAAATTGTGCCATCACCAATGCTTTGAAAAAAGGAAACTCATCCATCACCCGGAGATCGGATAAGAAAAAATTCTTTCTCGGAGAACCAAAAGTGGAAGAGCCAAAGGCAAAGGGATCAGATTCTCCCCAGATAGATTTTTCTTCACTCCCAATGGATGAGGAATGGTTTGATAAATTCAAGATCGTCGCTTCAAACCAAGATGAGTTTTGCAAAGGGATCGTTAATAAATTATTCGTGGATGAGGACGTCACATTTGATTGGAAAAAAAGGGAAATTTTCTACAATGATGAAACTGTTTCATTTTTCAAGATTATCTCCGTTATCTGCAAAGTGGCGTTTCCGATTAACAGAGATCATTATCTTGCAGAAATGCAGAAGAATTGCACTGCTGGAAAAAACCCCGTTGACATGAAACGAATGAAATTCATTGCTAATATGAGGAAAAATGAAAGAACATTTCAAGTGGATATGTTCAATAAAATCAGGAAATATAAATGAATTTTTCCCCTGATTCCTTGCATGATTTTTCATTTCCGAGAAATGAAAATTCTCTCCCTTCGGTCGCTCAGCCCTCAAATCTTTTCTCCCATTCCGCTTCAAATTTTTCAAAGTTCAACCCCAGATCAATCACGATTGAATCTATCGCCTCCATTGCAGGGAGAAACGATTCTCTTTCAAAATTTCCTCCCCTGAGGGCGAATCTCAAGTTGCTCAAAGTTTTCTGGTTTTGCATTCCTATGCTTTTTGCTTGGTTAAGAAGACTTGCACCACTTTTTCGACCAATCAGAAGTTAGGCCAAAACCAATCATGGCTTGCTGGTTTGAATTAATTTGTGTTTGCATTAGTTTTGCATTCCTGCACTTTACTATATTGGTAAAAAAAAGTTGTGCCATTTTTTCAACCACATAGTTCTTGCTACATTTTTTGTTCCAAGTTCTGATTGGTTCATTGTGTTGCTTGTGATTTATCAGAGTGACAACATTATTTTTAATATTGTGGGTCTTGATTGAAAACTGCTCAAATCATGGAGAGTTGTGTTCAGTCATTGTAGTTTTAGGAAATGGGCGAAAACACTTTGCTCATGTATGACTTTGTCACTTTGTTTGAGAAATTATAACCCAAACACCTATCTGCCCCTTTGAGGCATTTTGTGTTGTAAATACCTGTTTTAAAATATTTTAAATGATTTTGTAAGTAAAAGAAAATATGTTGATTTGATGTTATTCTTTTCTTTTTGCGGAAATTTATAATCAAATAAACTGCCATGTTATATGAGGTCTTTAGTCTTAATTATTTTAATGACATTAAATTATACTGCTGGATAACTACTAAAACAGTAAAATTCTTATTTACATTGAATACTTGTCATGTTTCATGGGTCTTCAGAAATTCTCTAACCCATTGACAGGCCATCTTTGTATAGAGGGGAGGGGAAGGACAGTAATTTCCTGCCTCTCTTATCCAGTTAAATAAGCATAAAAATTCCCATCCTTGTTCCTGAAAACAAGGTTCTGATTACCAGTGTTATAGCCTCACATGTCACTAATTGCTAAGCATGCAATGCAGTTTTAGGAGGGGTAAACATCTTGAATCTTCAACCAGTTTTAACTCGATTCTTTGTTTGATTCTGTTTATAACCTTTTCTACGCCCATTTTGTGATTTTGGCCTCTTCTTGTTGACTGGCTGTTTCTCACGGCTCACTCCAAACGTAACACGTTTGTCACGCAATATATCGTTCACTGGATTACTATTATGCAATGTATCCCTTGTGTCACACAATACATGGCTTTTTGAGTTACTGTCGTACAACATATCGGTTTTTTTATTACTGTCACGTGATGTATCGCTTTCAAATTTACTGCAAAGATTTTCAGAGCTCATTTCACGATTCATTGCATTCTGAGACATTTTCTCGTGACTTTCATTTTGTTGCAATGGAATCTTTATAACAGAACGCTTTTTGTATCTTAATGTTGTTTTATCTGTATTTTCAATAATTACAGTTTGTCCGTCACGTGACACTGGTGTGTACATATCAAGGTTGGAACCCTGGCTCGCTTTCCTTGATTTACTCTGTTTTACTTCCGTTATTTTTGCTTTAATGCTGCTGTCTCCATGTGCATGGACTCCTTCAACATTTTTATAACTTTTGCCGTTGATCGTAGGGTCGGGGCCTGGTACTGACACGTTGTGCCCTTCAACTGTCAGCTCCTCGGTTCTTATTTCAGCACCAGTCTCCGCTCCCCCAAGTACTTTGCCACGTGTCCTTTTCAGTGTTATTTCAGCTTTTGCGATCGGCGCTAGTGAGGTAGTATTGACTTGATTTTTACCGTTCTTTTGCTGATTGCCGGTGGCACGCTTTAAGCGCTGTTCATTTATTTTCTTCACATCGTCAACATTATTGTTTCTATCTCCGCTAACGGGCTGTTTTGTTTTCTGAAGGGCACTTGATTTACCACACTTTTCCTTGTTTAATTTTGGAGTCAAACAGGACTTTTCCTGTTCCATTCTCACGTTGGTTTCTTTATCTAAAGGTTTTTCCTCCTTCTTCTTTCGCTGAAATTGATTTCCTCTGTTGGCCTTTAGGCTCTTTCCCTTGTTAGCTTCCAGTTTCTTTTTGCCATCGTCAGCATAGTAGGATTGAGTTTTCTTCTCTGTCTTGTGTCCAGCATGCCCGCTATTCTGCTTTGTAACGGCATCTCTTTCCAATGTTTTCGCCATTTCGTTTTCTAAGTCAAACATATTTTTGTCAAGTAGAGCGAGTTCACCTTTAGTTGGAGCAGAATAAAATGTCCACGCGCCAAGATGCCGGAGAACTTTACTGGGGAAATTTTCCGGGTAGTTCTTTTGTGGGGGGTTGTCAGCAAACAAGCGTTCATGCATGGTCGTATCATCCTTATTTGCAACAGTCAACGGTGGTAGAAGATTCAACACGTGATCACGGCGTGACGGGTGACGTGTTCTTATGGAGGTTGATATATGAAGCGCCATGACCACGCATGCGTACACGTTGATGCAATGAGATTCAGTTTTCCTGTAGGCAGTAAATACATTAATTATTAGTTTTTAACCTTCATAAACGCTTTAATTTTCCAAAAGTCATTAATGACACACAGTTGCAATGCGTTATCAAAAACCTTCATTGTCATCCGTCCACAATGAAAAGCATGTGTCATCGAAAAATTTCACTTTTCCATGGAGAAGAATATCGACAAGCGAAAAGCTATAAAACTACCAACAAAATATAAAATATAATCCACTATAGTGTCCTTAAATTTATAGAAAATCGTCCAATTTACGTACGCGAATTTTCCTGGCATTTTCAGGAGCAAGCGCAAAAACGTGATACTGTAATTTCAATTTTTTATCCCATTTTAAAAGATCTAAATTTCGCCATCAGTGACTGATTTTTTTTGATAACCAATACAGCTGATATAAAAGCAATACCGTCCAAACCGAAAATGGGAAGTCTGTGCATACACCAAAGAAATAACACCACTCAAACAGAAAATGGGAATCCTGTGCATACACCAAGAAACACAACTCAAACAATAAATGGGAAGCCTATGCATGCACCTTGCGTGGTTAGAGTAATCTGGAACGCAAAGCAAACGTCCAGTTCACAAAAACTTAACAGGCCACTGACTGCCAAACCATACACCAGATATATTACCAGTAGAGCAAGCTATGGATATACCATATACATACATACATACATACATACATACATACATACACACATACATACATACATACATACATACATACATACACACATACATACATACATACATACATACAAACATACATACAAACATTTATTGTTGCTCCCTAAAACGGCTTTTCAGCACCAATCTTACAAGTTAAAAACAATATATCACTTGCATAGGCCCGCTAATCTGTTTCAAATTTACTGATTGCAAGATAAGTACGATGAGTTCAGACTAAGAGGTAGCTATAAATGTTTGGCATGCCAATCAGTTCCTCGGCTCTGCTGCCTGTGATGCTGGATCTTAGCCAATCTTTTACATGGAGCTGACCCTGCGCTATACCTACTGCGGGAAGTGAAGCAACTGACACGTGTTTGTTATATCCCTCAGTTTGAGGTATGGCCGTATTGGCAATAAATAAATAACCTAATAACTGTCACTCCCAACAGTGCCAAAAGCAAAGTTATAAAAAAGATCTTAATCTTTTGTAAAATATTGACAATTACGCATGAGTGCAACTGGAAAGTACAGCTCAAGAACTTTCATGGGAATGTTGTAATGTTCACAGTGAACGATTTCATCCACTGACTCAAACGTAAGAACCGCCTTGTAAATTCCAGGGTTTTAAGTTTAGTTTATAACCCGTTTTTGAACGGTAATTAATCTTTTGAGATTTGATGGGTAGGTTGATGCCCAGACGCTCACGCAGTAGAATAAGTATGGGTAGACAAGGCTATCAAAGTGTTAGTAAAGAAGATTTGTTTGGGCAAAAACTTGATTTGTACAGCATAATAAAAGTACTGCTCAGCAGGTTTCATTTGAATGATCACACTTTAGGGTTTCATTCACAGAGTCAAAAGTTAGAACCACCTTGTACAGCATAATAAACAGCACCACAGGAAAGTACTGCTCAGTAGCTTTCATTTGAATGGTCACACTTTAGGGTTTCATTCACAGAGTCAAAAGTTAGAACCACCTTGTACAGCATAATAAACAGCACCACAGGAAAGTACTGCTCAGCAGCTTTCATTTGAATGGTCACACTTTAGGGTTTCATTCACAGAGTCAAAAGTTAGGACCTCAGCTTGTACAGCATAATAAACAGTACCAAGAAAGTACTGGGTCAGTACTGCTTTGTAGCTTTCATTTGAATGGTCACACTTGAGGATTTCATCCACAGATTCAAATTGTACAGCATAATAAACAGCATCACAGGAAAGTACTACTCGGTAGCTTTCAATATTAGAATGGTCACAGTGTTTGATTTCATCCTCAAACTGACCACAGAGTGGCCGGTTTGCCAGACCGAGCGAAGGGGTGAAAACAAAACTACTTTGCAATTCCGTTTAAAATGTTGCCATAACCGTAAAGTTACGAGGTAAAGATAAACAAGAAATACAAGTTGTTTGCGGGTATACAGGATGTACTTTTTAAACAAAAGAAACGTGTGTTACCTACCGTTACACGTTTGTGTACAATGTCCTTGGCAACAGCAAGTTGATGTGTTATAGTAAAAACATTTGTCTACATTTCAATACGCGCCAAATACCAAAGTTTAGACTAAATCAAAGAAGATAGTATAAGGAACTTTGAATCTTAGAAAGTGCGTTTTATCCCTGTACTTGACAGGAAAATGCGAAAGTCAAAACGCAGAGTAACAAGTCTTGCGCAGGTATCGGCAAATAATAAACTCCGCTTGTGGCACTTTTTTTTTCAGTTCCCAAGAGTCAATTTTTGATGACAAGTAAGAATTTATTGTTTTTGTTAAACTTAGTAGGACTTATGGACTGAATAGCTCTTTTATTTGACTGTTAATCCTTTTGTCAATCGGGCTCTCTGTCGTGTGCTTATGAGCCGGTACTGATGGCTTGTTTGTCACGTGACTAATGCTAATATTGTTGGATAATCTTTCGATAGATGAATAGTCACTGTCTCTTCAGCCGAATGCTGAAGTAGGAAATTGCGACTTTCGATCTTTTTTAGTACCGTTGAAGTGGTTTTTGCTGCTCAAAGGCGGTAGATCTGAATTTATATAAAAAAAAAAACGAAAGCAAACTAACCCGGGTTGGTGATAGATGTTCGAGTGGACTTGCACAAAGCGAAATCTGTATTAAAGTTGATGCCGTTATTTTAGTTTGCTTTGACCTCAGTAAAGCCTTCCCTTTCAGCTACAAATAAAATTAGTAATATGCTCCGGGTTAACGCAGCTATTTTAAAAATCCTTTTTCGGAATTCGTAGTAATTTCGTGTAAGATTTCATTCGCGTCCCAAGATCCACGACCAACGCTAACTTATCAAGAAGGGCTAAGGGCTGGCTCAGTTCAGTTTCTACATGATCGCCGACAATCACAATATTACTTGGGAATGATTGTTTGTTTTGGAACCAGCCATCTATTAAGTTTGTCTTCTCTACAAACGCGTGATCGTGATCGCCGGCCGAGTACAAGTTTCGCGGAAACGAACATTCGTGTCATGTTTCTTTTTTTGCAAAACCTCAGTACCTCGACTGTTTTCTGCTGCGAAATGAATTATTAAAAAGTTAAAGGACTTTGGGTAAGGGGCCGACCATTTAACTTTTGAGGGGTGTGGGGGCGGGGGGGGGCTGGGGGTGTGGGTGATTTTGAAAAAAAATTTCCTACAAGCGCTTGTCGGAAGAAAAAAATTGCATGCAGCACAAATGGAATAGAAAAAATTCTTGCAGTGCTGTAGGGAAGAAAAAAAATGTTACAAAGCTATTTTATTATTTAGACTGAGACCTGTACAAAATCACCAGCGAAACTGTAACTATTCTTCTCTTGCTTCCTTTTAAACTCTGGATTTGGTGGTATCTTTAATAGACCCATAGATATCCAGACAAGTGATGCTGACCCAGGTGTGTCATCTCATGAGAGGCTGGTTCAAATTAGGATGGCCGAATATTTCCAAGTTTTCAATTAAGATTTACAGGCTCGCATTCATTATGCACCTAAGACTCAAGGTCACACATTGCTGAACAGGTGACGAGAAGCTTGAATGAAGCAACTGGTGACGGCCGTTCCATTCCTGTTCCAAAGGTGCCTCTATTTGGGGGCCTTAATCAAGATCAGGTCTTATCACTTACTCAAGATGAGTTTAATGCCCTTGAATCCAAGCGCCAAGAGGAAATATCAAAGCTGTGAGCAGAGGAAGTAGAAAGGCGGTATAGAGGGAAGAGGTGCTTGGGAACCTCTATACATTCTCGGTGCCCAAGCTATTCTCAGTCTGCCAATTTCTTCTTCGACGATGTATTCATGAAGAAAGTACATGATTCTTCACAAGCTAAACAGAGGTCTTGTGCAGGTAGTGCCTGAAAAGGTAGATTAACAACAGTAAAGAAAAGCACAAAGATGTGTGTGATGAGAATAGACCTTATAGAATAACTCAGGCCGGAATGATGTCAAAATGCAGGAAATGGCACTTGAGAGAACCTAAATTTGCAAAATTTCCCGGGGGACATGCCCCCGGACCCCTCTAGAAACTCGCGCCTTAGGCGCTCGGAATAGCGCCTGGATGCGGCGCTAATAATTACTCCCTATTTTCCATCATGTGGGGTTGGAATCTCTGTTACATTTGCATGATGTGCATCACTTTATGATATGACAATATTATAATGACTTCATATGACATGAGTGTAAACAATGACTAAATACAAAAGCATAGCAGTGAAAACCTAAGGCTTGTGGGATGTGGCTAAAAGTGTAATGCACAGAGTACTGCACACTAAAGTGCACAATGTAAACTGTAGCCACAAATAGGGCACAAAGTCCACATAGGTAGCAAGTATTACACCTTAGCTACCAGTAAAAGGAACTGAACCCAAGCATTAGCAGCCATGGACAGCTGTTTCAGCCTAAGCCCTTGTTAGGCCTCATCATCAAGACATAGCTGATACTAATGGCCTCAAGTATCCCACAATACATAAAGATAACAAGCAGTGAAAATGTAGGGCTTGTGGGATATGACTAAAAGTGTGATACACAGAACACGAATGGTATTTGAACGGCAAAGAAGAAAGATTTTGTAAAGCTTACAAAATCTTAAGGCTCCATATCAGGACTATTGCTGCAATAGCCACAATGTAAATGTAAATCAATGTTTCGAAAACTTGGACTGACCCTTCTTCAGGAAAAAAAATGCTGCAGAGAACTGAGAAGGGAAAAAAAATATCCTGCAAGGCATTGAGAAGGGGAAAAAAAATCATGCACACCGGGTCTCTAGAAAAAAATTCTTGCTGACCAGAAATCCCCCCCCCCCTCAAAAGTTAAATGGTCGGCCCCTAACAACCATATGGGCCCCCGTCACACTGGTGTGGTTTCCGTTTGAGCTTTCCTTTGAATACGACGCATACTTTTGAAAAACATTTCCTTAGTGGAATCCAGCTTGAAAACGCCCAACTTTCGAAACTTTCTCATAACTTTTTCGTAACTTTCCGTGTGGACAGCGAAAACGCATTTCTCCCATTAATATTGTTTTGCATCACATTTTATGTCCCAGGCGAGAAAAAACAGAGATCAGAAAAATGACGATCGCGTGGGTCGGGCCACACAACTTGTACTGAAGCGTAAATAAAAGAGTAAAACAAAATATATATATTCAAACAAATTTGCACAATATTTCGGTTTGAAAACAAACCTTCTTCAGGGGCTAACAGAAAAATGAAGATAAAACTAAAAGTTCGTTACAAATAAGAGTTTGAAATTATGAAAATAAAAACAATAGATTATTATTGGTGCAGGAGTGTCGTATGTCAATGAGCTTCGTCACGTCTATTTATTCCTATAGAGGAGATGTTTCCCTTTGTGTGTCAAATGAGCCTCTCTCGCCTTTCTCACTGCGTCACGATTGCTGCGTATGAGTTCAAGTGGGATTAGAAGAACATCATTGATTGAATGTCCAGCTTGATTGAAATGTAGGGAGACAGGAGTGGGATCGCTGAGTTGATGATGGTTCATGATGGAACGGCGGTGTTCTCCAAATCGTTCATTGAGTTGCCGTTTGGTCTCTCCACAGGTAGCCCAAGCTGAAGTGATGTTTACCGGTAACTGTTGCGAAATAGCGAATTTATAAGGATTTGTATGGGAAAATTCACTTCGAATTTGAGCGTAAAATTAGGAAAGATATTTGAATAAAACTGGCTCACCTGAAATTATTTGTGTGTTTACTTGTGTTTTGAGTAGTTTTGGGGTCGATTCGAAGCGATTCCAGCGAGTTTTAGTTCAACTGTCTCTTCCTAGGCCTCCCTAAAAGAGAGACTCTCTCTCTCTTTTAGGGAGGAAGAGACAGTTGAACTAAAACTCGCTGGAATCGCTTCGAATCGACCCCAATAGTGTATAGTGAAAAGACATCAAGGGTGACAAGAATGGCGTTGTCCGATAGAGGTCCCATTTGCTCAAGTTGAAGAAGAAAGTGTGTAGTATCTTTGATGCAAGAGGAAAGAGACTGTATGAGGGATTTGAAGTGGTGGTCGACAAATTCAGAAATTCACTCGTCCAGGGTTGCCTTTTTTATGGCTTTTAGGAAGAATGTAGAAGCGACCAACCTTAGGGTCGGGATTGGAAGTGAGGTATTTGAATGTGTCATCGTCGGTTAAGGTATTCTTTGACACGTTCCTGTATTCTCAAGACCTATTTCAATAAAATTCTAATTCTTCAGAAAAGAGCTCTTAGATTTACTGTACCTTGCAGACTGGCATGATCATGCAATTCCTTTATTTCTCGAAGCTAACGTGCTTCCAATAACTTTTCTTTATTATGAGTCCGTATCAACCTTAATGCATGATATCAATTATGATACATGCTCAATTTATTTCAGAAAACGTCTAATATTCACTCATACAATACACGATCGTCTACATCTGGAAAATTCTATGTTAAATGTTCCAGACTAGAAATACTAAACAATTCTTTCTCTCGGCTCGGAGTAAAGCTGTGGAATAAGATACGACGCTATATAACGGATCTTCCTAAGAATGCTTTTAAAAAAGCTCTCCGCAAATTGCTATTCAATATTTTAGAAAAGGAGGATGACTATATTCAAATCTCCATGATTATTAATAAAGTAAGTACATAGATACACTTACTATAGTCAGAGACTCCTTGTCTTAACTCAATTAGATCACTTAACGTCTGTGTTTTTATTCATTATTATGTGCAATCTGCAAGGCTTTTCAATAGTATAAGGTTTTTGATTTTGTAGATATTTGTATTTTTCATGTACTTGTTTTGCCCCGCCCCGATTAGCTTTCCAGCTATTTGCAGGGCAAACAAACCATTCAACTCTTCCATTATTATACTAAGAGTACATTGTTGTTGTTGTTTGTTGTTGAATAAATTGTTGTTGTTGTTGTTGTTCTCTTTGTTAAGTCAGTAGGTTGTTTCTGGTGGTACTTAGGGTTGTTGAGTTGTCTATTCATTGATATACCAAGAGTAACCATTATCACGGTTCCTGAGCCCTTGTCTGCTGGTTTAATCACTATATCTGAACGTTTCCTGAGGTTTGAGAGGGCATTGCGTTCTTCCTTGGATAAGTTGTTGTTTATTTTGGAGGGTTTTCAAGACATTGTAAATACAATTGATATGTTAATTGAATTTTTAAATAAGCTATAAGATTTTTGATTTCTTAGGTTTTGTGATAGACTGTTCCCCGGCCAAAATTGTGCCCCTCTGTATTTTACCTCATTTCCTTGATCAAGTACTGGAGGGCATGGATCTTTGCGAAATTCCTTCAGAGTAAGAGTGAAAGAAGAAATGAAGTAAGAGAAGATGGAATTTGTTGCTCGGCCAGTACGCGTTGAGGCTGAAAAGGACAACACGAAATTTGAAATAAGTGATCGGGCTTATTCAAGCGGAAATATTGTATTTCCCAAACATATCTTTTTCCATTTCAGCATCACTGAACAACTTCGATCAGTGTCCAACAATTTATGAACACTTTTCGTTTTTACGCCATTAAAACACAAGAAGGGGGAATCGTGGGGGGGGGGGGGGGAGAGGGGGCATTTTTTCATTCCCTGGTTTTAGGTTAGACAAATTCACTTTACCCAGTTCCTTTGTAAAAGAAGTAAATGGCTTACTGAAGACAAGCATCCATTGGTTGCTAAGAGTGTCGCGTTTCATCTATCTGTATAAAAGCTTATAAAACCGTGTTATAAAGAAACGTGACTGATACGCGTGTTTCAGGATTAAACTATGCTATCTCTATGAAAACCGTCGAAGTACGTACAATAACATCCAAACAAACTTGCAGTGTTTTACTTACTAACGCTGTTAAAAGATATTAGTTCAAGCCTAGACGCGTTATTATTGATATATTATATTATTATTATTATTATTATTTATTATGTTCAGGGACGTGATCTGAAACGAGCCCATAGCAACAGCGCGATAAATAAACAATTTATGATTTATTTCAGATTTGATCTCAGTGCTTTCCATGTATTGGAGTAGAACACTTACGTCTGAACTTAACTTGTTAGGTGTCAGTTTACGTTGAGAGCTGAAAGGACGTGCAAATATTTTTAGAAACCAATGATAATGAAAGCTTTTTCGATATGTGCCGGATGCATCATGTCATGGCATGATTCTGTCGTAAACGTTCGAAGAATATTAATAATCCGCGAGAAGAAGCAAAGAAAAGGCAAGAAATTGTGCTTTATTGCATAACTCGTGAGCTCGAAATTAAGAATTCATTATATACGGACCACAAAACTTGATTCATTACATTCAGACGTGTTACAGAAAATACCAGAAAATACTCTTACAAAAATATATATGGAGACAACATGACCACCAGCTGATATTCTAAGGCCCGGTTCAAACGTCGAACTTCACATGTGCCGAACCTAATGCAAATAAGCAAGAACAATAGATTTTTCTCATTTGCATTAGGTTCGGCACATGTGAAGTTCGACATTTGAACCGGGCCTAAGTGTTCAACTTCTAATAAAAATATTCATATGACAAAAATGTTTGCGTGCGACAATAGCATACACATATGCTAGCACGAAAAACGTAAAATTTCAGGAATGCAATTTAAGAAACACTTATGTAAATAAATAAACTTATGTTAAGGCATCATATGAGGTTCAAACTATTTGGTTTGTAGCGATAGGCACGGCACTTCGTCATTGGGTGTGGTTAACCCAGTCAATTTTAATCTAGAGGTTATCTCAAGTCCCGAGTCATGTTTCACTTTTGACGCAATTTGCTTGTGTTCATAAACTTGATTCAAAGGAAGTTGCGATCATTTTGCACCGTGCTCAGCATTCACATTTCCAACATCATGTTCAACAGCCAAGCAACCCTTACCATCGCCGAGGGTTACGATTTACCAACTCAGAAACACTTCATGATAGAGAGATGTTCTTGCTGTGACTGCTTCCACAAGCAATGCACTTTCCGAGTTTGGAAAATTCTCGTGTTTCTGCTCACAATAACATTCATTATAGGTGTGTTGTGTGTTCTGATCGCTATGTTTGGTCCTGGGAATACAAACCTGAAGTACTCGGAGAAGGAAGACAATGTTGGCATCCCAACCGTGGAGAATGGAGGTAACCTAATCACTTGCTTAGAAACTTATACCGTAACGAAACTACACAAACGTTGAATAGTCTTTATCCGGGATGCCTCGCTGGTAATTCTTTTTTTACAACAATGTTGCAGTACATCTGCGCTATCACCTGTCTAGAGCCAGAAATGAGGGCAAGTAAATGTTACTTCAGAGAAGAAAAGTGGTTGCTCAAGTTGAAAACAAACATACATCGACTGATGAATGGGGTTAGTTTCTAGAGAAACTGTGGTGCTGCGTCGGTGGGGGGTGAAACACAAGAATTTGGTTTTATCGACTGAGTCGAAAATTAGCTACCGTTAAAAGATTCGAGACGGTGGCTAATTTACCTTATCGACTCAGTGGACTCAGTCGATAAAACCAAATTCTTGTGATACATCGACTGATGTTTGCGTTGATATAAAGCAAGCTCTGTCGGCCAACTAACCTCAGTTAACCCATGCATTTGTCTATTTTTTATCTGATTATTATCCGCTTTAGTTATTAAAGTTCGGGTCTAGATAGAATTTATTTGCAGCCTTCTTTTAATTTTTTGAGACAGTTTAGTTTACAGCTCTAGCCGACCGTTCGTCCAATGTGCACGGTGATAGAATCGGTAAAATGCTTGATTCATGCTACCACTTCACCACTGAGTTGCAAATCGCCCGTCAACACGAACAGCTTTAGTAAAGTATATTCCATGTAAATAGTCGAAGTTAGGATTACTAGGTCAAGCGGCTCTACCTTATTTTGCTAGATTAGTCTACATACTTTCTACTGAGTCCTGCAAATCTTTATCGAGGCATATGTAAATCGCAAAACCTATTTTTTTCTAAAGTTTTTGCAGACCAGGTAGGCCGACATCAACCGGAAATTACTCTCCCATCTTTAGGTCAGATATTTCCCTACACTTCTTTTTCAAGGATAAGTGGTCCTATGCCGAGCTCACAGTTGCTAGGCCAAGTTAAGCAAGGCTCTTAAGATCATTAGATGTTTCCATCAGCTTTTGAAGAAATTTAGAAAAATAAAGCAGACCACTTGAGTTCGCTGTGGGTTGTCGAAGCAATATTATTTTTCTATAACTCTTAAAAACTAAATGATTGTTCCGAATCTGCTCACAGTTATTGAAAAACATATCTAGTGGTGGGAAATGTTTTGCGAACTTGAAGTATTTATTACATGCTTACAAAGGATAAGACAACAAGGAATGTTTAGTACCTGCTCGACGAAAGGAAGATGGATTGAAGAAAAAATAAACTACGACTTCCCCTGCAATTATTTTGTTAAAAACCATAATAATGTGCGTAACTATATCTCGGCATGTTTATTTTTTATCGAGCTCTTTTGTTATGAAGGTTATGTTTATATTTTGTTATGTGACGTACCCACATTTTGATAATTTTGAGCATATAATCTATAAGAAGCACTGACAAAACTCATCCGGCAGGAAATAGTTTATATATTTGGTCGCGTTGCATGAAAATAACACACATCTTGTTTATAGCACCATCCTAAAATATAAAGGTGACAAAAGAAACGGTTGTTTTGTGTTTGAAAACTGAAATTGTAGAGCAAAACTAAACTGCTAAGTATCTCAGAGTTCATCGTCATCTCACAAGGATGACGTCAGAGCGTTTTTGATCCGACTATGACGACTCTAAATAAATAAATAAATAAATAAATAAGCGAAAGAAACAGGCAAAAACTGAGACTACCATACAGCAAGTAGTCCAAGTAGGGCATCAGTATTCTATTCACATACATTCATATTCATGCTCAGTTGTAATAAGGTATGGGAAAAAGGATTTATCAGCGGACTAAGCCAAGATGGGACAGCTTGACTTAGGAAGTGTTCAAGATACGACCCACGCGATTTTTGGGCGTGATTGGGTGGGCCGTCCACCTCTTCGTGGCTCCGCTGAAAAACTGAGCAAGAATGAATCATTTTCGCGCCAAACAAGAATTTATCATCGGCAATTACGTAATCGCACGTGAGACTGCTAAACTAGCTATGAAAAACCCATTATTAAATGTATTTTAACTTCGCATATCATTATGAGTGTTGCGAATAGTGGAGTATTTCACAGACAAGTTGCAGAAATTTCTCTTCCTTTTCTGGCTTTAAGCAGAACATCTCCCGAGAAGAATCCGCTGAAAACCACTTTACTTGGGAACAATATTGACTTTTGCAAGCCAAGTAATTAATAGCCCAATCTGACAAGGTGGTAGGCAACCAGAAATATTACCGACCTAGCCGCCGAAAGATGACGATCATTTACAGTGGTTATAGTAGCGTATTCACCTTTATCGAGTGCCACTTGCAGTTCGCCATTATGACGATCATCGATATAGAGCAAACAAGGGATTCCAAAAGCTCTAAAGAAATGACTAGCCAATAGACCAGTAGTATGGTATACAAACGGGGAGATCTTCCACCGAAAAGGAAGGGTATTATAAGTGAAATACCACCCTCCCCATTGAATCGCAAAATACGTGCGGCTGTCTTCAGAGAGAAGAATGTGGTCACAGCCAGATTTATCGTCTAGGACTGTTTGGTAGGTGTCCTTGCCCGCTTAACGCGGTAAATCTATCAGCCTGTCAAAGGGAAAGGCACATCACGCATCTATAAATTAAGATAACGCGCATCGTGACATAGCCTTAGCTTTGTTAGCTCAACTGTAAGGGGAAGAACAATAAACGGAGGGTCAACCACACCCACTCTCCCCAACAGCGAAATGGCTCCAAATTTCAAACGCGTAATTAGAGTCTCCTCCACAAATGACACAAAGGGCGTGCATGATACATTGTTCTTAAACACCTTCATCGGGGGCTCGCTTGAATCGAACAATTCTCCTTTAAAGCTTCCTTTAAAAAAGGTTGAAAAACGGCTTAATCGAGACCTTGTCCCTTATCCACCCGAGAATCTGTGCTTGTTGGGGAGAAGAGCTGTCCTGTGTAATGTACTGCCAATACTCGAAATGATTATGCAACTACCCAGCTCGAAAGCAATTTGGGTCACGGAACAATAACTCCGAAATATCACCAATTAATATAACTCTCCGTTTTGTATTCTCTGTAATCTAACACCGTCACAGGCTGTCATTTCTCCACCGACCTCGACGGGGTTACCGAGACAGTCGACCCAGGATATTGGAAGCTCAAATGCTTTGCCTTGTAACTCCTGAACACTTATCCGCAGAAAATCGAAGACCATATTCAAAACCACCCCCGTCAAAGTCAGCAGAGAAATAACAGCTTTGACCAGCGAGGCTGGAGGGCCCTTGATTCAAGGATACCCCTTTTTCAAAGTCGTTACAACTATGTTGACAAAGACCACAGGCTTCCCAAGCTACATACGTGGTGTATGCGACAGCTTGTGTATACAGAGAAATGTATGGGAAAATCACGGATTCTCTAAACTTGGGTAAATAACTATCTATTTTGAAATAAAGTTTACCTACCTCAAATGTGTTGTTTACTTGCGTCTTGTACCGAATTTGAAGCCATTCCGACGCCATTTAGCGAAGTTATTCGAAGTCGTTGTCTCCCCTTCTAAAAAGAAGGAAAGGCAGACCACTGCATCGATCGCTGGCCAGAGGTCACTCCACAAATCGCTCTCTCCTCAAAAGGAAAAGTCCCGAATCGCAATAAAACCAACAGTTCCATAGAGCCCAATAAATTTCACTCCACATACGTGCGCTTCGGCGGTCGAAAGACTCGTAAAGAACGAGATATTTTGCTTTAAATTCGCCTATTCGGCTTTCCAGATATGCTTGTGACCGACCTGGCGGCAACGGTCGTTGCGCAACGACACGTATCTGGTTTCATCCTCAACTCTGATTGGTCCATTTTAACCAAGTCACGCGCTGACAACACGACCCTCCACCGGAAGGAAAGGTACATTTTGTCACGAATCAAGTGTCACACTAGGACTCCGAATGTTGAACTATTCTTCTGATGGCCGTTGTCGATTCGTACTTAAACTGGTAATGAGAAATCAGCCAAAGCTTCCATTTCGCATAAAGTGCATCATCTTTTTCAGACACAGGCGACCCTCTTTTTCTGTTTACGTTTTTACGTTTAGCGCGTGACTTGGTTCAAATGGACCAATCAGAGTTGAGGATGAAACCAGATACGTGTCGTTGCGCAACGACCGTTGCCGCCAGGTCGGTCACAAGCATATCTGGAAAGCCGAATAGGCGAATTTAAAGCAAAATATCTCGTTCTTTACGAGTCTTTCGACCGCCGAAGCGCACGTATGTGGAGTGAAATTTATTGGGCTCTATGGAACTGTTGGTTTTATTGCGATTCGGGACTTTTCCTTTTGAGGAGAGAGCGATTTGTGGAGTGACCTCTGGCCAGCGATCGATGCAGTGGTCTGCCTTTCCTTCTTTTTAGAAGGGGAGACAACGACTTCGAATAACTTCGCTAAATGGCGTCGGAATGGCTTCAAATTCGGTACAAGACGCAAGTAAACAACACATTTGAGGTAGGTAAACTTATTTCAAAATAGATAGTTATTTACCCAAGTTTAGAGAATCCGTGATTTTCCCATACATTTCTCTGTATACACAAGCTGTCGCATACACCACGTATGTAGCTTGGGAAGCCTGTGCCTCCACTGACTGCTTTAATTGTCTCACCTCCTCACGCAATCTCCGCAAAGAGACAAGAAGACTGCTAATCATCTCACACCTTAATGTGTGAAGGACTTAGTGTTATGCAGAAAAACCCTCATAACAGGCCTTATGAAAAACATAAACACCAGCTCACTTCTCGCGTTACCATGTATAAACATCCTACGGCAAGCACAGCCGAAGGAGAAAATACAAGTAAGACAACCTAGCAACGTTCAACAATTAAGGATGACCCATTGTCATAACTCATAACAAACATCCAAAGACCACATCAGCCGAAGGAAAAAACAAAACACAAATGACACCTCGCTTCTACCATTCCACGACGGCAAAAGCCGAAGGAAATACAAATAAGCGAGTCCAGGCGTTTCTCTAGCTGAAAGCTAGACCCCACCGCCGAACAAAAACGGCCACGTCGCTTGTACGGTTTGTAACCATCCAACGACCACAAAAGCCGAAGGAAATACAAATAAGCGAGTCTACAGCGTTCCTCTAGCTAAAAGCCAGACGCCGACCGCTAGTTGGATAACTAGCAACCGCCGAACAAATCGGCCACCCCGCTTGTACGGTTTGTAACCATCCAACGACCACAAAGGCCGAAGGAAATACAAATAAGCGAGTCCACGGCGTTCCTCTAGCTAAAAGCTAGACGCGATCGCTAATTCGTCAACTAGCTACCACGGAACAAATCGGCCATCTCGCATGTACGGTTTGTAGCCATCCAACGACCACAAAAGCTGAAGGAAATACAAACAAGCGAGACTACGGCGTTCCTCTAGCAAAAAGCTAGACGCCGACTGCTAGTTCGTCAACTAGCCACGCGGAATAGCTCGACAATCTTTCCAAGAGGTTTCGATAACAGGCCGCGATCGGGCCAAAAACCTTTCATTATTCTTTCAACCTTACTGTATGAGGAACCTGAAAGATACGACAGACAAGGGAAATATACCACGAAAAGTCAATAACAACTGAAAGAGAACTACCTCCAGTTCTCGAGGCTGAGCGACATTCTCATTCTGATTTCCAACCGGTGAATTCACGACGGGTTTATTCACGACTGGTGGATTCACGGCTAGCTCTACAGGACCGACAAGTAGCAGAACGTTAGGCTCTGGAGGTTGACCTTCAGCCATCAGAAATTCGTCAAGAAAATCGCGTGGGTCGTATCTTTGAAGGGAAAAAGTCCACCTCTTCGTGGCTCCGCTGAAAAACTGAGCAAGAATGAATCATTTTCGCGCCAAACAAGAATTTATCATCGGCAATTACGTAATCGCACGTGAGACGTCTGCTAAACTAGCCATGAAAAACCCATTATTAAATGTATTTTAACTTCGCATATCATTATGAGTGTTGCGAATAGTGTTGGTTTAATGTCTATAAAAAATAATAACAAAAACATAACAAAACATTACATTACATTAAATGAAGATTTAAATAAGAACACTAAGATAAGAGCAGTAAGACAATTTGGTAAATCCATGGATAAATGGTCTTCAAAAAAATATTACATAATATTATTTTAAATAGCGTCGGATAGGGAGTTGCTTTACAGTCTAAACAAAAGAATTATTGAGATTTCTCGTAACTCACTCATCGGATGCTTCATTGTAACAGGCAACGCAAACATTAACGGCAAACTAATTAAGTTTGTATCATGACCCATTGGATGGTGAATATTCCCAGAAATAGGATGCCTTATAGAACCATAATATATATAGATAGCCCCAACCTCGTTCCCAGGGTCTCCAGATGAGAGACCCTGGGAACGAGGTTGAGATAGCCCAAGCCTAACAGCGTCGCACTTTGAACAAGCTTAACTAAGGTGAAAGGTTGGAAGCACAAGAATTAAGATTGACGAACGGGCTATTTTCAATTTTAGCAATTCTCAAAAACAGTATTACGCGACCGTCTGCACAGTACATTTTATAGACCGTACAAAAGTTCACAAAAACAACTTTTCTCTGTCTAGAATAAATAGTACCACTAGTTTCCGAATAAAATACAGTTTATGTTTGTCAAAAATTGCCCGAGAAACTGATTTGAAAATCAAAAATTGCAAAAATACACAAACATATTTGCATAAGGCGATGCGAGTGAAGATGGAACTGTACTATAAAAATCAAAGTCTTGTTTTGTTTCATAAAATCGCTTTTCAATCTATCTAATGAATGAACAAACACATAAAATGGACAACACAATCTTCTTTCGAAAAAATTTATTCAAATCTCCATTTATAGTTTACGTTTAAAAGCAAAACGCGTACCATTTAATTATAGCTCATCGAGTTCAAGCTTTCTTCGATGAAATTCGAGAGATCCATACAACTGAATTTAAGCACGTTCTCCAAAACTAACAATAACACTAATAAAAAGTCACTCACAGATTGATATCAACATACATTCTCATCGAAAACTGTAATCTGTTTTACCTTTAAGTCCCTCGCTTGCTTGGAAATTCAAATCTCCGCTTCTGGTTCTGAAATCCGTAGAAAACAAACATCTCCCGCATTGCTAAAAACGTAATACATGAAGTTCCTCGAAGCAAGATTTTATCCCTGAAAGCTCGTCTTTTTCCACTTAAGCGGCTTCTGAGTATACCTTAATAAGTATCACTGTCTTGAGTAGCAAACCGCGAAAAATGCAGGAAAATAACGACTTTAATTTAAACCGTTTTCTGCGCTCAGTAAACACAGCAAAACATCAAAGTGTTGCTGACGTGACTTTCGGCCGTGTAACCGCTTTTTTTAAAAAGCCTCGCTTTGGTTTCAACATGACGTCATACGCGCATGTTTTGCGACGTCATACGCGCCCGCGAGCTAGCCCGGTCCTGCGTGACGGCGGAGGGCACACGCGCGCCCGCGAAACATTCCGCTAGCCATGACCATGAAAAATGACGGCATAGGCTCTATGAGTATGGGGCTGCGCAGCCAGGCCTTCGGCCTGGCAAATGCTCCGCTATTAGGTGCAGTTTTGCACATTTCTCCTGGAGTTCTGACCGACTTAGTGACGTCACATGGACAAACGGCCCCACCACAGCCAGGGGGCACTTGACGTACATAAATAAAGCTACAAAGGCCGGTGGATAGCATTCAATTCAAATGGACAGACTGCAAATCACAGTAGTTGCTAAAAAAATATATATCCTTGTGTCGTAACTGTTCATCAGTAGGATGCCCAAAATACGTGCAATTCCACAATTGGTTTCGGCTCCATTAAATCCTATACAAATTGCAGAACATTTTAAGAGGAGCCACCCACAATGTGAGCACAGTCACGGACAACACAAATAAGTAAGAAAAATAATGCAAAATGTTACAGTAAACATCCCCCGAATTATGATTCATTAAAGCTCTTTTTAGTACAGTTGTGCACAGGTCCGTGCGACTTCAATAACACCAAAACACATTGACCCTAGGAACTACGCAAAACACAGCTGTTTTACTGTTTTCATAAATTCTACAGTTTCTTTGAAAACCAATAAATAAACCTATGTTTATTTTTATTTGAAAATATTAATTTTTACTAAACGCGTATAAAAAAATCCCCATTTTCTAATAAAGACGATCCAAACGCATACGTGAGAAAAGGCCCGTGTTGCGTTTATTTGCGCGAGGGGAAGAAATGAAAATCCAAGTGCCTGACATTTTATTCTCAATACCAGATGATGGACATAGCTCTACAAAGACACCAATTAAACGTACGACAGAGCAAACTACCAAAGGAACCACAGGGAAACCAACAGCCACATCAGAACCAACCAGCATCCCAGGTCACGGAACATCTTTGCAGTGCGGAGTAGCTATAGTCGGAGGAGGTAAGGAAATACAATGGAAGTTTCCGTACGCGCACAATAGTATAATATCAATATCATTATAATATTAATAGTACAAATGAAACAATCAGCCGCACATTAGACAAACTCAGTCGCACAAGAGACACAATTAGTCGCTTAAGAGATGCAATCGGTCGTACAGAAGAAAAATAAGTCGCACAAGAGTTACAGTCGGTTGCAATCAGTCACACAAGAGACATATTCAGTCTGTTTCAAATGATATAATTAGTCGCAGAAGCGACACATTATCCGCAGGCTTTTCAGACTTGAGTGTTATTAAACAGGAATTATGTTGTACATTCCCAGGAACCGTTGGTCTGGTGATGGCGTATACACTACTAGTCAACAATAAAGAAAAAAACGTTTGTGTTTTTGAGAAAGAGAATCGCCTTGGGGGAAAAATGCTTGATCACCGTTTTCCCGCCGCTCCAAACGTCACCGTAGGTTAGTTTTTATTAGCTATGCACAAATCAGTGTTGTTGTTGTTGATTCTCTTTCTTCTTAGACGTCTTATTTTATATTGGTATAGAGTCTCAGAATAAAGTTTTTGAAAGTCTGTAATTTTGCGCGTGCTCAAACGAAAGTGTAGGGTTTTTTTCGACTTTTCATGACGTTAGCAAAGCAAATTAAACCGCAGTTTTTTTCGCGTTTCTTTCAGTGGATTTTTCTAAAACTTCGCAAATGATACTAACACTACCTTTTACATATTATATGTAGAATAAATATCCGTCGGAGCAATATATTAAAAAAGTTAAATATACATAAATGCATGATAATACGAAAACCGTCTCAGCGGCCCTTTGTTTTTTCCTTTCAAAAGTTGGCCTTAACCATTTCCGCAAGCCTAGCAAAGTTTAAAAAGAAAATTCACTGAAGGAAACTCGATATATTAAAGAATTGAGGTCAATTCTTGCACAATATTTGCCATTCATAAGGTACTCTGTTGCCATGGCAACGGCCTCTACTAAAAAATTGACAACTTGTAAATTAGCATTACTATAATGGCACCCTTACTGTTAAATCTTGTCAGCTAAATTTGCAAGACAAGAAAATTAAACACAGCTTTGAATTACTCATGATAGTCAGTGGAGGTGCTTTTGGTAAATTAAGAAGGAATTCTCCATGCGCGGAATCTGATACTAAGTACTAAATTGGAAACTATATGTATGCTGCCTTCTTCAGGATATTTTTTAACAGTTTTGTAACCTGAAGAAGGCAGCATTTCTGGAACATCTATAATTAATTATGAACAGCGTCGAAATTCACATATAGTTTACATTTTATGCTTTTGTTAAAACTCAAATAAGTAAGGGGAAGTCCTTTATCGAATTAAGTGGTCTGAAATAAAGTAAACATTTTCCCATTTTGTCCTGAAAAGAGCAAGGCCTGTGAAAATAATAATATGGGATTTTACCATACAAAGCGATCATGAGACACATCACCGTAGGCCTGATATAACTTTCTATGAAAAGAACAGCAACAAAGCCCTCATCATAGACATTGCGATGCCTGTCAGTGGCGATAGGAACGTTGAAAGCAAAGAGAGAGAGAAACAGGAAAAATATAAAGATCTTGCATGGGAAATATCTCGGCTTTGGAGAGTAAAGAAAAAAGTAGTACCAGTCGTTGTGGGAGCTCTGGGAGTGATACCAAAGAACTTAAAGGGTCACTTGAAGGAAATAGAAATTTCAAATAGGGTCAGAACTTTGCAAACATCTGCACTTCTTGGAACGGCCACCATTTAAAGACCTTTAAAGAAAGGACGTGCTTGAAGTCTAAGGTTTCGGGACGAGACCAGAATAAAAGTAGAAAATTTGTTGTTTCCAGGACAATAAACACCAATGAGAATTAATAATAATACTAAATAAGTAATAGTTATTGGACTGAGTGGAGTACAATTCAGGGTGTAATCGGGCGAGGTTATATAATTTTTTTTAGAGGTTATATAAGTGATTGTTAATTATCATTATTATTATTACTCCCTGCGTTGTACGGAACGAAGTTCAATTACTCATTACTCGCATCAATAACAAAAGACGAGATTAAAAAGTCTAGCTGAAATTGTTTCGTCAAGGATATTTTCCATTCAATTTGAAACCTGGGGGGAAACAGCAAAAAGAAAACCCCTTTAAGTTCATAAGATTGACGCGCGCGCAAAGTAGGGGTCCAACTGCAATATTGGACACCCACGTAAACGCGCGCCAATTACTAAAGAAACGGGACGCGGCCCGCACGCGGATGACCAATGACAATGAGGAATTTAGGTAAATAATGGATAATAGATAATGGACTTCTTCTTGGTAATAGCAATGTTGACATCAACAAGACTAAGCAAAGCAAACCAAAAGCTTTCCTTGCAATTGGTTTGGTCAAAGAAGCCTAATGTCTGTTTGACCAAATAGTAGTTTTGATAAAGAAATAACAATCTAAATTCCTCTTTATACACAATTGCAGGACTTGGAGAGTGGCATATTTATGGAGAAAACAATGATGAAATGTAAGAGACAAACTGAATAAGTAAATGACGGTTAAAATTTGTCTTTTAATGTTAACTGTGGTATGTCGATTTATTTATGTATCTCTTCTAAACTCGCTTTCCTTCCTAACGCCTAACGCTTTGACTAAAGTGGATAAACTTCCTTACCGTAATCGTTCAAGCTTTTGAGCAGAAGAGTCTATTTGTTTTGCCCATTGTTTTCATTTTCCATCTTCATGTTTGAGGTTCTTCTGTAAGAGGAGCTTAATTTTTTTTGCCATATTACACTGACATATGACATATATTTACATTAACGTCACAACTACCCACATAAATTAAATCATAGTTCTTCCAAAACTGGAGGTGACATGTTAAGAAATGTATATGGCTGTGACAATTCTTGCTACACAGCCAAAATTTCTTTTATTTATTATTATTATTTTATTTTTATTTACATTTTGCCACATAGAATAAATATATATAACAAAAAGAAAAAGACAAATTATTACTAAAATTGCAAATTTACAGGACAGTATCATGGCAAATTAATGTTTGTACTGAATTTTATTTTTCTAACTCGTAGTACGTTTATAATTATAGATGTGGTTTGTTGTTGGCAATTTTATAAAAAATCCAAAAAAATACCTTTATGGAACTTGCTTGTCTGATCCGTATTGCAAATCATAATATTGGCCTCCTCCTCCTCCTCCTCCTCCTCCTCCTCCTCCTCCTTCTTCTTCTTCTTCTTCTTCTTCTTCTTCTTCTTCTTCTTTTATAAACCTTGAGACAATATTTTTCCAATCTGGACCCTATATGGTTTCCCGATGTTTTCCCAATATAAACATCTGCATATTTTTCAATACTTTCAGTGAGTTTTTCTCTCATTTTGTCCAAGAAGACTACTCTCCCTGGAAAAACAAAATGGTCCGTCGTGTTGAATCTCGCGGTGTATACGAAGACAGTTTCAATTCTCTGAAAGGAAAGGCATTTCCAACTGTGTTACATCGTCCTCCAACGAAAAATAAGACAATTGGTGAAACTGTAGAGCTTGTAGCTGGTAAAAATGTAAGTGATTACTCAACAGCAGGGAGATTCCTGTCCAGCTTTTTGTCCCCTGAGGGAGCTAAGTGGATGACTGATGCATACGGCTTCAAAGGTGGCTACATGGAAACAATAAACCCAGAAAGCTATAAAAAGTATATCGAAAACGAAAAGCTTCTTGCTGAATCGGGCAAAAGTGAAAATAACAGGCCTATCAAAGGAATGTCAGAGTTAATTGAAAGACTCAGACTAGAAGTACAAAACTCAAATGGAACTATTTATCTTCAAGAGGCAGTAACCTCTGTCAGCAAACAAGGAAACAAGTTTGTTCTTGTAACCAGGAACTTTACCGTTCAAGCAAATAAAACGGTCCTTACTGCTGGACCGAAAGCTCTGAAGAAAATGACAGGTGACGTCATTCAAAACATCACCGATCATGAAATCTTCAAGTCTATCGTAAGTGTGCCAGCATTCAGTGGAGCAGCGGTGTATCCATCTGCATGGTGGAATGATTCCGACGCTGCACAAAAGAACAATTCCCTGCAGCCTTTGCAAATGTTTGTTTCCAGCAGCAACTGCCTTGGAATTACTATGCCTTACGAGTAAGTGCTCTATAATTGTGGTATTTTAACCCTTTTCTTTCTGGAGTCAAAGTAACCAATTTGTTGAATAGTCAATTTGGTCTTCAAAGCGGTATAGGTATGTTATAAATTTAGGGTGTAATACGGTAAGATACCTACTTCCCTCATTTACAAGCAGGATATGGAAAAATAAAAGGTTTCTGACGGGAGCGGGATGGCGAGACAGTTCTATTATCTTTGATACCCTCTTACTACCGTCTTAGTTTTTTCTTTATTCTGTGGCAAATACGTTGGCGCGTCCATAGCTAAGTGTGGCGATCACGTTAATTGTCTGTTGGCTGTAATTTATACTCGGTAACCAAATCGATGCCAACTAGGTAAGTGCTTTCTCAAGGGAAAAGTATATACGTTAATGCCTACTTGCGTGGGTTCTGCACCACATGATTAAAAAATGCTTGGTAACCAAATGACTTTAACGAGTGGTCGACTTCGGAAGCGGAAATAAGCTGTTTTCCTACTTCGGATACTGCATGGATTGTTCACGAGATGCCAACTTATTAATTCACATACACTTAAGTAACAAGGTCCGTAAAGTGAGCGGTTGATGTAGCCTGTATAACAGGACCAGGGAAAACATTCCATATTAGGATGGCACTGACGAAAAAGGAATTTTTATCTAAATGTAAGGTTCTGGAGTGCAAAGTGTTTGCCTGTAAAAGCAAATTGGTTGAAATGAATGTTTATCTACGCGTAAGGTTCTCGAGTGAAAATTGTTTGCTAATAAAAGCAAATTGGTTAGAATAAATTAGTCCTGAGTAGGTTTCTTAGCTGTTGTCACCAAAATATTTAGTATTGAAAAAATGTTTGCCTATGAATACTTAATTAACTGAAACTGAAGTGAAACTTCCTCCATTCAACTGATAATCACGTTTGGTTACATCAGTGTTAACCCATTAAATTCCGCATAGAGTAATGTCCCATTTATTGCGCTGTAACATGTATCCCCTCACGTTAATTTTTTATAAATTACAGCGGTGTAAGCACTAATGGAAATGCCGTTCTGCACACAATAGCTAACAATGGTGGATGTAGCGACAGGTGGGGAAATATCCTGAAGATCAGTAAGGATGGTATTGACAAGGAAATGCAAAGAGCTTTGGAGTACAAGTTTCAGCGGCGAACAATTCCAGAACCTTTGGACACTGTTTACAAATATTGGGAAGAAGGATTCTGGTTAGAAAAACTGTTTCTGTCTATACCATTATATGTAGAGAGGGAGGCCTTACACCCCTAATATCGTTCACAGATCTCTTTTTCTCGAGTAGGTTGGCCGAGGGGGGTTAGGGACGACATTAACACCCTAATCACCCAGGTGAATTTTCTCCAGGTCCTCCATATCCAGACTGAATTTTTGGAATGTTGGATGATAACTGGAGTACATGGACATGCAGAAAGCCTTCGGACCAACGAAAAATAGCCTATACTTACTCCTGTGTAACCAACTCTTGTTATCCAATTGATTGTAGTACGAGGATTTTGTCCTTTATGACCGAATCCGAAAGTTTAACTGTCTTCATTGATATCCTACTGTAGGTATTTGCAGAAGCCTGGCGCCAATTTTTCCTTGACGGACCTCCGTAAATGGGCCAAGAAACCGTTGGCTAGAAATGACGTGTTCTTGGCGGGGAGAGCATTTTACAATTTCGGTGGAATGCTGGAGGATGACATTCTGTCTACCAAGAACGCCTTATGGCAGGGTTGGAGAATCAAAGAACTTCCATGGAGCCAGTGACAAGCCAGACGATAAAACAAATTAAACCCTGTTAAATAATATGAAAGCAGCCTTGTAAACCGGCATTCTTTCCGTCGCTCTTCTAGTGTACTATGTTTGTTATCTGCGGTCCTGGTTTTATCTCGACTTCCCATCTGCACTTTCTGTGTTTGCTGTACGCCTACCTCCCCCACCCCAAAACTAACACGTTATTTACGGCCCTAGGGCGGGTTCTATTTTAGTCGACTGAACGATCTGGTATCACTGCTTCGATCTGTAATCCGACTTATCATAGACGTTCATCGGACGTTGGTAGCACCTGTCTAACTGGTCGTGTGCGAGTCTTAGGGTGGCTAATTTAGATTTCTTAGATGTCATACATTTCAAATGAAATAAAAAAAATGAAATACACCGCCGCAAGAAATAAGCCGGAAAAAAAGGTACTGCGGAGAACTACTGGAGTTTCAGAGTTTCAGCGAGTTTTGTCGAAATCACAGGAGCTGACTGGAAGGCTTCTAGGCCTAGAAGCCTTCCAGTCAGCTCTTGTGAAAACACTGAAAATTGTTCGGGAGGCCCGTGAGCCATAAAGCCTTTAGTTCGGCCGCGTTGTTGCGTGGTCGTCCTGGTGGTGTAGTGGTTAACACATCGACGGTAGAAAGAAAGCGACTGGTTTGGATAATGTTCCATCTAAGTTACTTAAAATTGCTGCACGCATTTTAGCACCTTCGTTAACATTTATTTTCAACCAGTCACTCTCTTCTGGTCTTAGACTGGCAGCTAGCTAGAGTTAAACGCCAATTTTTAAAAAGGGTAAAAGACAAGATGTCAACAATTATCGGCCAATCTCGATTATTCCTGTTGCTGCTAAGATTTTTGAAAGGATAATTTACGATCAATTCTAAAGGTACCTTAATGTTAACAAACTTCTAGCTAATTGACAATCTGGCTTTAGATCTCTTCACAGCACACTTACATCCTTGCTTGAAACTACTAACAGCTGGTCTGTCAATATAGACAATGGTTTCATCAACGGGATGATATCTATTGATTTAAAAAAAGCCTTTGACACGATCGATCATAAGATCCTTTTATGTAAATTAGTTAGCTATGGAGTTGATCAAAACGCCTTAAAGTGGTTTGATTCTTATCTTTGTGACCGCCACCAAAAGTGCTTAGTCAATGGTAAGCTATCTGGTGCACTTGCTGTCACCTGTGGAATCCCACAGGGAAGTCTAATTGGCCCACTTCTTTTTCTGATATACTCTAACGACCTGCCGAACTGTTTGAGTAAATCCATTCCACGAATGTATGCTGACGACACAAACATCAGTATTGCTGCCAGTAGCTTACCTGAAATTGAAACTGTAGTAAATAGCGAATTATCTAACCTTCATGAATGGCTCAGGTCGAATAGATTAAGCCTAAACATTGCCAAGACTGAGTTAATATTAATAGGTTCACATCAAAGGCTTGCTAATACCGCTACCTATTCACTTAATGTACAGATTAAAGGGCATGTGATCGCGTTCGAAGAACGCAATCCTAATTTCGTGTTGGAGACAAATTTGAGATTTTTTGGCAGACGGTCTTCCAAATGGCCGCCCCTATTGGTTTTTTTCAAGGGCTCATTTCCGCCGGAAATTCCTTCGAACGCGTCTCCATGATCTGTGATTACTGCTAGTTAATAGAGTGAGCGACATTAAATCATTGGGAATCTACATTGACCAAAATTTATCTTGGTCCAAACATGTTGTCGAAATCGCCAAGACCATTTCTTCTGGTATAGATGCACTTAAAAGGCTGAGTCCCTTTATAAGTGAAGAAACGGCTATTCTTCTATATCGAGCTCTTATCGAGCCGCACTTCGACTACTGTTGCCCTGTGTGGGACGGTCTAAGTATTGAATTGGCCGATAAGCTGCAAAAATTACAAAATCGTGCCATTAGGGTTATTACTAAGTCTGATTTTTATTTTAGTGCTACTACCCTTCGCACTAGTCTAGGATGGGATGATCTCTCTACCAGAAGGAAAAAAGTCAAAGCGAAACTAATGTTTAAAACTGTTACCAACCAAACTCCGGAGTATCTTCAAAGGAGCAGTATCACGAGGTTTCACGCGTGGCACTGTTCACTATTCTTGCACCGGAGTTTTGGACATATCACTGTTAAAAGTAATTTTTTCTTTCTTCCGGCTGTCAAAACGGATTTCTTGATTCAACAAATACGTCCACTTCTCGACGGCCTTTTTGAATTTGCCGAATCAAACTTGAAAACGTCGGCCCAACGTTTTCAAGTTTCGCCCTCATGATACTGCCCCTTCAGGGCCTGTTTACACCTTTCAGCACTGACTATGAACTCAGAGACAAGGAAAACAAATTCTGTCTGCCTAAGCCCTATACAGATTTTTTAAAACGCAGTTTTTGCTATAGTGGGGCACTGTTGTGGAATAATCTTCCACAGAATGTCAGAGCTATTAGATCTTATAAAAAGTTTAATATCGAGATCAATCGCCTTATGTCCACCTTGTACTCCCACACGGCAAACATGTAAACCAGTTTTTATCTTGCTTTGTGACTGATATTTTTACCGTGTTTAAATAAAGGTATGTATGTATGTATGTATGTCGGGGACGCGGGTTCAAATCCCGATCAGGACAATTTTTAGGGTTTTCACTTTGTGTTTATTTATTCTTTATTTGACTGGTTTAAGTTCATTTGTGTTATATATAGAAATTAAGCGCAGGAGCCGCAGTTTAACGTAGTGATGTATAATATATACATAAATATAGCAGTAGATATAAAACGATGATTCTGCGCCAAAAGACAAAACCCAAAGCCTCCTGCCTTTAGAAATTCCGAGAAAACTCAGAAAACAACTTCCCCACCGCTAAATTTACCGCTCAAAATCATAAAAAAATTAACTACTGCTAAATTTATCGCTAAAATGTTATTTCAAAATGAAAATCAAATGAAAATAACATCATCTATCGTTAAAAAATTAGCAGGTCCCAGAAAATCACATAAATGACACAAAAAGTGTCATTTGATTATCCCCTGAAATTTAGCTAGTCTTTGCTGGCGCCTTGTTGCTAGCTTTGCGTTATTTGAATTCAGGGGTTTCACTGAGTCGGTTATGGTTAGTTCTAAGGGGTTCGCTTTCTATGAGTTAACTCCTGGATTTTTTATTGCAGGGGGCTTTGGGTTTTTGTCTTTTGGCGCAGAATCATCGTTTTATATCTACTGCCGATGGCGGAAGGCTAAGATAGTTTTTCCGCATCACTCAGCGGTATCCATGAATTGAATTTGTCAGAATAGCCTTTCCACTTAACCAAAGCTTTCTTTTTCTTCTGGTCACGGCGAATAACCTTTTCAATGCGGAAAACATCCTGAGTAGTAGGCTGTAATTCGGCTTCATAAAACGATCCAGTTATTTTTTCTCCCAACAGATCGACTAATCTATACGTTACAGGATTTGTGTTCAATATTTCGTCAATCACAAATATCTCTTCTGTCCAGTTCGGCGTGAAACCTTTGTCGAATGTCTTTCGCTTATATTTTGATATTCTAACTCTGTCGCCAACCTTGAATTTTGCCGGGTTGCGTTTAGCATAAATCAGGTCTCCGTATAAATTAGCGAAAACCTTTTTCTCATTCTTCTGTTTGCTCGCCTCTGCGGGAGTCATCCGAATGCTCGAATGAAAACGACGATTATACTGATCCACTAACTTGTTTAGTTTATCGAAATACACTGTATTATTGTTAGCGCTAAATATCTTAAAGAGTTTTTCCTTCATCGTCTTGTTCCAACGTTCGGCAACAGATGACTTTTCTTCGTTCTCCGTTGTATATAAAGTTATCCCATTCTGATCAAGCAGATCTTTCATTGTTCTGTTGAAAAACTCACTTCCCTTATCAGTCCATAACATTTTCGGTTTTCGCTTTGCGCTAAATATATCTTTAAAGGCATCAGTAACTGATTGCCCTTTTTTATCTTTCAAGGGTCGAATCCAACCATATTTTGAGAAGACATCGATCACCATCAGGAGATATTTGATTCCTTTATTCCACTTAGAATATTTCCCCATCTCGACTAAATCTGCCGCCCAGATGTTGTCAACTCCATAGGCAATGACTCTTCGTTTTGGAAAGCGCCGTATGATTGGTTTATGTAATTCATCGCTTAGGTTTCGAGCCCAATCTATACTCGAAACCTTCTGCCGTTTTTTGGTGCACCTAAACCAAGTTTTTGTTTTCCATCGATTACATTTCTAGCTAAAGCATGACCCCACTGTCTTTCATTCCATGGAATCAAGTCCAACGCAGCAACCATTTTCCTGTCGGCTCTGTTTTTACATTTACGTGGGTCTGCTTGCTTCGCTCCGCTCGCTTCGCTCGCTTTCTTTGCGCAGACTGAATAATCCACATCATGCTGCATAGCAACTGCATCGGTTTTTCCCGTGGGTTGCTGATAAATTTCGAGGATATCTCCAGTGTTTTCATCGAATCTGACTTGTTTATCTAGTGGGTTATAAGGGCCTGTATAGTTATGCCCTGGGAGGGTGAAACCTTTCTTTAGTCTTGGCAGTTTCCCAATTAATTTATGAACGTCAACCCCGCGTCCAGCGGCCCCGCGACCGGATAAGGGATCTAATTTCTTTGAAAGATCTTTGGTGAATGCATCCAAACCTTGATCAAGATATTTGCTCACAGTATTTTTAATCTTTTGTGTGGCAAAATCTGATTTAACCGCTTTACTTAATCCAATACGACCAAGATTATATAATCCTTTAACACTTCCTTTTAAAGCCATTTCGCCGAGTGAATGGCTATCGGCTATATCGAAAAAACCAGCTCCGCTGTAGCCCCCGCCACGCGGAGGCCGCGTCAGTTTCCCGCCTTAACAAATCTTGTCTTTTTTATTCCGCATGAAGCGCAATGGCAAAACCACATAGGTTTTCCATTTTTTGCAGTCATATAACCGGTTGGCTCCACACAGCCAGTTTTTCGTTTCTCTTTAATGCAATATGTTTCCATTTTTAATCGAAATATTCTTTTATGGATTTCTCATTGAACATGGCATCAGTTGGACTCAAAGGCTTCAAAATATCATAATCTTTTCCGAGTGACCATTGATGAAGGAAATAAAGGCAATAATACCCGCAAAGGACACTGTTTATGTTTTGATACTGAGTTGTGTTGTAAAGTATTGGTTTCCCATCACTTGTAAATTCTTGGGGATAACCCATCCCAAAACTATCGAAATACCATATAAATTTCCTATCATGTGAAGGAGCGCAGCAAACCCAATGAGTTCCTGCATTTTTAAGCGAATCAAGATTCAAGATGCATGGGCTATGTTTTCTGGGCATAAATTCATCTCTTGCATATATTCCTTTGAAATTTGGAATTCTCAGATATGTAATCCAGTTCAACAGATCAATGTTACTCAGCGGTTTGTTTTTGAATTTGGGCCTCAGAATATGGCTCCGAGAAGTGGAATGCTGTTGAGTGGACTGTTTGGTCCTAACAAAAGCCCCTTTCCCTGCTGACGCGGTCGCTTCGCTCCTTTTTTTGATTTTTTTTTTCTGCCCATCCCAACAGTGTTTCGGCCCCAGTTACCAATAAATGGGGGTGGTGGCTTACACGTGCTACACGTGGTGCCCCGCGGCCTTTTCCTTTTCCAAACATGTTTTTAACCATGTCAAGAGCCAGAGGAATACCAATACTTGCTAATACAGTACCCAATGCTCCACCTGATTGTTTTGGTGTTGGATTTATCACTAATGAAGGGCATTCAAAATCTCTTGTTTCTGTTTATTTGTCAGCAGATGTTTATTGTCAATCAGTTTCTGAATTTTATCTTGCGGGATGAGAAACCCCCCCGTTTGCCCGCTCCCGCTTATCTTTTTAACGACTTGACTTGCTCCTTCACTCTCTAAACCAGCAAGCGCTGATAATCCAAGTGTTTTAGCCAGGGTGGGCCCTAATGTTTTCACTAATGGAATAACAGCAGAAAATAAACTGCCACCTTGCCTCATCACCTTTCTTATTTGTGTTTTCGATATTTTAATCTCAACTCCATTTCCAAGGGATGCCGCTTTGTTGAGTCTTTTAATTTGATTGGATGAAAGCATCAATTCATCATTTCCTCTTGTTTGATTTGAATTTAATCTAAGCGTGATAGGGCTGTTTGTTTTATATGCTCTTGCAAGCTTTCCTTTTTGCCCTTCGGATAAATTTACTTTATATGGATGATATGTTGTCATTTTAAATGATAACATATGGTTTTTTTAAATTACTCGATCGCAGATGAGCGAAGCGAAGCTGAGCGAAGCGAAGATCACACGATAACCAATTTATTTCCAATTTTATCAATTTTCACTTCTTGTTCATAAAGAACTATCGCATGTACGTTAAAGTTGGCAGCTGCATCGGCGGTCAATCTATATCGGAATATCAGTTGTTTGGGATCTCTTGTCGGTTTTTCAGTTTGATAAGTCAGATCGAAATAAATTAGCGGATAAAGAGACTGGAAATTGGCTAAATTTAATTGCGTCCCACTGTTGTAGTCATTTTTCCTCATTGCATAAGCCATGACATCCTGGAATATTCTTACTTTTGATTCACTGTCGTACTCTGTTTCCCGGTAAAACACACCATTTCCATACTCTAATCGACAGTTCGACAAGGATGAATTATTATTTCCCGCATTTAATTTGAAAGTGTCCATTAAATAAAGGCTATCTTCTTCTTTAGCGTCATCATTGGTTCTTTTCAAATAAACAAAAATATGTTTAACATTGTCAATACTTGGAGATATCTGGAAGAATCCTGATGACTGCGTAGGAGATGATTCTGCATACATCTCTCTTAAATATTTCCATTGTGTTTCTTTCAGGAATGCGCTGACAAATTTGTCATAAAGAGAATCTTTGGGTGCTAATCTGGGAACCCAAAGCAAAAACCTATTCACAACAACTCTTCCAGGATCAGTGCCATTAGCCATATGAATTAATTCCCCATCATCATTAAGTGTTATCTCAAATTGCAGCTGCATAGGCACAAGCATCTTATCTTCCAACTCTTCGAAAAAGGAAAAACGATTAAGGGGAACAATCGTATTAATGTTCTTCGCACCACCGTTTCCATCGTTTTGAACTGCTTGAGATTGTACCCTGCGAGCTTCAAATCCTGTATTTCCAACCGCGGTTGTTGCATTAGTATCTAAATACCATAAACTGTTCTTTGCTACTGATCTGCTGTAATCATCAGAGTATTCCAACAAATTTTTAACAAAAGTAACGTTATGCAGATTATCAGTCTCATAAACAATCTTTCCTGCAGAACCAATCTTCAGGTGCTTAATCAGGGAATGAGCACCATTTATAACGGTTATTCTATCAGCTGCCGCATACCCAGCGCCGTCTGCTACTTTCTGAAGTTGAAATTGCACTTCAAAATAAGCATTGTACCAATCATAGAATGCCGATCTGTCATTAATTGTAAATTTATAACCACTCTTTGTTTGGTGTTGGTTATTAGCTGGAGCTCTGATTACATCATCCAACTGGAAGCGAACTAATTCATTTCTCTGAAGATATTCACTCGATCGAAAAGCCATTTTATATTATATTATTTTCTTTTTCGAAATCTTATTCCTTGCCCAGAGATTCCAGCTCCGCTGATTAATCTGTTCAATATATCATTAGCACTTTCTCCGTTACTTGACCGCGTTGGTTGAGATTGAGATTGAGGTGTTCGCGCCTGTCTCCAGTGGGAGGTTTTCCCTTTCTCATATTTCCCAGTTTTTTCATTATCAGATCACCAGATTTTTCAGCTGCTTTTTTGCCTATTTTATCTCCAGCGTGAGAAATTCCTGATTCCAATGCTTTCTTCGCAATGGGTTTCGCGTATTTCTTGAAAACTGTTGCCGCCACAGCTCTCATTGGTTTAAAAATATTATCAACAATCGAACCTGTTCCTTTGTGTCGGAAAACAAACCGCCCTAATTTGGGGTTATAATAACGAGAGAATTCATAACTTTTCATTTTATTACCTTTTTCAATAAAAGTAAGAATGCTGTATCAGCTCCATTCAGATTGATTAATCTGCGTTTTCCATCAGTGATATAGATTTGAATGGAGCTTATTGTGTTTTTATTCACAGGGCTATATGTTACTCTCATGGGTTCGCGCTCAAAACTATATGATGCCTGTAGAACAGATGTTGAAAAGGAATAAATAATATCAGTATTTTCCCCATCAACAAGCGAATCACTTGTCAGATCACAATGAATGTTCAACATATCAGTATCTTGACTCAAATTTGGCACTCTGGGGCCAATATTAACTTTATCCTTCAGAATCTTTTTGTCAAAGCCAATGAGTTCGTTAAAATTACTTTGAGCCAGATCCAGTTGATAATTTTCATCCAGTGCGATTGTTACTCTGAACGTTGTGGGATTAAAAACCAGATTGATTGGGAATTTATCCTTTTTCTCAGGGACGGCGCCTGACACTGTGAATAAAATTATTTATCTCTTCATACTCCCAAACTCCAGCTGGGAAAGAGATATCATGAAATGTTTTCCCACCGTCAGAGCTGTATCTGATCAGCTGATTATTGTATCCTGCATTGATGTTATACCACGTAAAACTCATATTGATAATTCTGTTAAGTCCAACAGCATATTGTTCATTTCGGTCCAAAACAATAGGCTGATTAAATTTTGTTGTGAAATTTTCTGGTTTGTTGCGACCGTTCTTAACAGCGTAGGATGATAAAACAATCTCTCTTTCTTCCATTTTATAGTTTGAAATAGTTTTTATAAATCTTCTCATACTGGGCTTTATTTATCAATGCTTCTTTCAGAAGAATATCGAGAATTGCAACTCCAGTATTTCTTATGCCTAGGTTTGTATTCCCAGCAAGGATGGAGCCAACGATGACTTCAAGTTTCTGGAGAAGTTCTCTTGGATCGTTGAAAAATGAAATTGCACCACCGTCCCTTTTTCTCCGGATTTCCGAACCTGTCAATGTTTTTGCTTTCTTGTTGTAATGCTTTATGTATTCATTTAAAGCTTTAAATGAACGATCTATCCTTTGATGCTGGATCTGCTTTTGCTCTGCTGTTATTTGACCTTTGTTAAACTTTTTGGTGAAAGAAGCTTTATACCCTTTCAATTGATTTTTTCTATGGTTTGCAATGTAAACAATGTCGTTAAGGTATTTTCCTTTCTCCTGTGTTGATGAGCCCTTCTCGTCGAGGGCTTGTTCCACTGTATTATAATCAGCGAGATTCAAGTCAACTAGTATCTGATTAGCTTCTCCTTTAGGTGTGGGACCTAGCTCAGCTTCTGTTGGATCAGGAGATGCATCTTCTTCATCTTCAAAGTCACCTTTCCCTATCTCTTGCAGTACTTCTTCATATGTTGGAGGGTTGGCTGGAATTTGTTTCTCTGCTTGCGGCGCAACAATCTCATCATCAAATAGGCCTTCAACATCCATTTCTTCAAATGGGTCGACATCAGGGTAATAATCTATACCTGGTTTCTCTCCAATAACTTTCTTTTTACGGGGCTTTAGGCCGCTCCTGACATTCGATGTAATAACGTCATCTAATTTCGATGTTATGGGTTTAAACATTTTACCATATTCGATTTGTCTTGTCTCTTCACCCAACTTTTTCTGGGTGATGGCATCATGAACGAAATTAATTTTTTTACCTAAAGCAGATTTGCTTTGTGCAAGTTCTTTCCATTTCAATAAACTCATTTTATATCAATCATATATAATTTGGGATGTTGAACAAGATGTTGAACAAGATGTACTATATAATAAAATGAAGATTCCAAATTATGATTTCAATGATCACATAACCAATTTTCGACAACTGCATCCTTTCATGCCAAATCAAAATTTCCGAATGCTTATCTGTGGCCCTTCGGGATCGGGGAAAACAAATGTTCTTCTGGATATGATTTTTCGGCTGTTGTATTATGATAAGATCTATCTCTATGCGAAAAATCTTGACCAATCCAAATATCAGCATCTGCTGAAAACATTCCGTCCAATCAGCAAAGAAGCTGGGTATGACGTCGTGGAAGCGAGTCCCGATGAAATCCTGCCCGTTTTTGAATTGACAGATGACAATCAAAAAATAGTTATATTTGACGATTTTGTTTGCGAAAAGAATCAAAAGCCATTGATTGATTATTTTATCCGAGGCAGACATAAGAATTGCTCTGCTATTTATCTTTCGCAGAGTAATTATAAAACACCCAAAGATATCCGTTTGAATTGTTCGCATTTTTGCATTTATGAATTCCCCAGCAACAATGAAATTTCTATGCTCTGCAGAAAGAATAATGTCAGCAAGAAAGACTATGTCACTGCAACTAAAGACCCGTATTCTTTCCTGTATATTGATAGGCCGAGGAAATTCATTTCTAAAAATTTTGATGAGACTATAGAAAATGATGAGTTATTCTAATGGGTTATTACCTGCTAAAACAAGACAATCAACTAATCAAAGAGGCAAAGATGGGTTGCCAGGCGTTGGTTTTAAATTAACATCTTCAGGAGATTATGATATACAAAACAAAAAATTGGTGAATGTTGGCGATCCATCCGACCTGAAGGATGCAACGAACTGGGGAACTGCTAAAACACATTTTCTGAACTTGGATGGAACCACCCACATGACAGGAGACCTTGATCTTCGGGGAAATAAACTGATTCTTCCTGGAGAAATCAATATGAACAGAAAACTGATCACCAATATGGAAACTGATGAAGACAACGATTTGTCAGCTGTCAATATGATCACTCTGAAAAAATTCCATCCTGATGCTCCTGAACCAACGCATGAAGTTGTCAAAGATATTGATTTGAAAGGACTTTTCAATGTGAAAAACTCAAAACAGCAAACATGGCATGATTTGGGGGCACATTATAACAATCTGGTTTCTTATAATGACTGCAAGAATATCTTTCTCAGCCGCAAAGAGACGTTTCCAATGGAGACTAGTTTGGATATGGGAAATCACACCATTTTCAATGTGAAAGACCCAACCGTTGCCGACCAAGGAGCAAACAAAAGATATGTGGACGACCAATCCGCTAAAAAACTTTCGTTGGAAGGTGGAACAATGACTGGAAACCTGGATATGAATTCACAACAAATCAATAATATTGCAGCGCCAACTCTTGAACATCAACCCACGCCAAAATCTTATGTGGATAGGGGTGATAAAAATCTTGATCTCAAGATAAGCAATGTGGTAGTCCACACGATAGAATTAGAAGAGAAGCTCAAAAAATACGTTGATGACTCGCATATCGCGTCAAACTCTCGCCCAAAAGATGAGTTCCGGTATCTAATGGAAGAGATTGATGAATCCAGCTCTGAGCATGATATGACAGTAACTGGAATCAATGATTTTTCAAGTTCACCGCATTTATTCAACAAGAAGGCATATGATTTGACAATAACCAAAGACAGCAGCAATCTATACTCTGGGAGACTTGGTTTCGAAATGTATAAATTGCCAGAGGGAGAATACACTATTTGCATTGAATTCTTTCCCGCTTCAATGAACTCTGTGAGTGTTGACGTTCGGAGTACAAGCTTGAATATTAATCAACAAACAACAACGCAGTTGTCAACTTATTCTAGATCCATCGTCCACATGCGTAAATGGCAGATCTCTCCACCTGAGTATATTTTCCTGGATCTGAAATGGCAAGGAACTGCTGAATCAGCTGCAGAAGGACCCGCAAAGTTGATCATATATGGGATCAAAGGTTCTCATGACGATGTTCCTACCGATGTTTATGATTGGCCTTTCATTTTCGAAAATCAAAGAATGGTCATGCAAACTAATTTGGATATGAATGGTCATCAAATTCACAATTCAAATTTGAAGAATAATTTCATGCTGATTGGAAGATTTAAAAGATCGGTTGGAAACGAGATAAATACACTTTTTGATAATTTTTTCAATGATATAGTCATCCCAAGCAGATGCCAATTAATTAAAGCCTATGCTCAAATTCTAACGAAAAAATCTGCGTTTCCACAACTAACTTTAGTCATTCCAACTAAAGAACAGCAAAGTGGAACAAATGTTAACGGAGATAATCGAATTCAATTATTTGCTTTTTCAAATGTTTTCAAATATTTTCAGCAAGAATACGGGATCAAGCATTAAACGTCAGCAATATCAAAATCACATTTCTTTTTGAAGTTATCTAAAATGTTTGAGTTCAAAATAGACACCCAAAAACTGAAAGAAATAAAGGAACAGATTCTATCGTTCATAGAAACCATGAAAAGACTTTTTTCCTGTCATAAAAATGCAAGATAGTTTATTTAATTTCAATCATATTGATCCAACCCTTTCTGAGGAGAAAGTTGAAGAATTGAAACAGCTTTTCGCTTTTTATCATAAAAAATGTTGGTGCTGCCGACAAGCACAAAGAAAATATAAGAAAATGAATGTTTTGTTAACTCTTAGTTCTACTCTTTTAGTTGTTACAGGAACAATTGTAGGAGGAGTTACATTGAATCCAATTATTCTGGGGGTAATAAATGGTGCTGGATTATTCTTGAAGACTTTTTAGGAAATGAAAAATTTCCGTAGAAAGATTGAGATAAGTCAATTCGCAATGACAAAGTATGAAAATGTTTTGACTGAATTGAGATCATATCACCGAGGTGACTTTTTTGATTCACAAGAATTCATAAAGGCAATGAAAGTTGTGGATGGAATTGTAGCAGATCTGTGTTTGAATTTAGAGAAATATGAAAAAGATTATGAAACATCTTTAAAAAGAGTGATTCAAAAACATGGCCTGACCACCAAGGTGGTCAGTGGTACGATTCTCAAGACGAAAACCTGCAAAATGAATTGGATTCAGATTGGGAACCAGAAGATGATGTTGAAGCAGATCCAGATTGGTCGCCAGAAAACCCAGTTATGGTTTGGGAAGATTCTGAAACAAAGTGCCCAACTTGTGAATCTTCGGATGAGAATTAAATTGTTAAAGGTTGTCCTTTAATAATTTCTTCATTTAATTTCCACAGCAAGAAAGATGATTAGTGTCGTTAACTACAAGACCCTCATCCTCGTATTCATCGAAATAACTCTGAGGCTGAACTATTTCTTTCACAAGAACTTCTTTAACTACGACAGAGATAGAGGAGATATTACCTAGAAATACTTGACGCAATCTAACTACAAGCAGGCTGTCTAGAGGGATTCCTATAAAGTCATGTGGATTGATTTTGGTTTTTGTTTTTTCGGCTATTTCTTTGGAAAATGGGCAATTGATTCGACCATCTTTGTTAACATAGAGTTTAGCATAGATTTTCTTCTGGGAACTCTGATCATCTTTCACAATCTGCAAAGAATCTGGTTGAAGTCTGAGTTTGGGATTTACTTTCTTGAGTGCTGGTTGTTTGGCTTTGGTTAGTTGCTGAATCTTGGTTTGCCTTTCTTCGAACATTTGCTGAGATTTTTCATCGAGAGTGAACCCTAGGGAATAATTTGATTTGTCATCAGTCTTGTGTTCCCATATTTTCATTCGGCCCTCGAGAAAAATATCAAGTGGCTTGTTATCCTCATATTGAATTGGGAGAACGGCGAATGAAAACTGCCCTGATTTCTTTGTTTCTGGTTCTGAGAGCTGGATCTGCTGGATATCATAATTAAACTTGGTTATCATTTTAAATAGAGAAAAAATGAATCAATAGACATTGACATTGACATTGACATTGACATTGGTTTATTGGATTTCAACACTGTTACATGAATTAAATGATCTATTAAATTAAATATAAATAATAAATTAAATGATTAATGTGACTAGTATTGTTACCAACTCCTAAAACTCTAGTTGCTTCATTGTGTTAAATATTCTTAGTCTATCATCATACATAATTCTAATCGCTTCCATTTTTAGAAGGATTATAAGTCTTCGCAATATGATAATCCCTATTTTGCGGGTAAAAAGAGGGTAAATGAAGAATATAGCAAGATATTCTATTTCTATTATATGAAGACAACATCATTATCTAAATCTTCTCTTTGGAAAAACTGAATAAATTGATATATTATTGAATAATGGTCTTTTTACCCGCAAAATAAAAAAATATCCCTATTTTTTGGCAGCATTGAAAATGGTGGTTTCAATTAAAATAACTTCCGATGATTTTGAACAAGTATTTCAATCTGTATCTGCTGCTTCTCGCGCTTTGAAAGTCGATAAAAAGACTATTCCCGAAGCTTTGCAAACGGGAAAACTCAAATTCAGACGCCGAAGTGATGGGAGACAGTTTAAAATTGAAATACGTGATAAAGTTTCACTCGCTGTTGAAGAATCCCTCAGAGTTACCAAGGCAAAATTAGAACAATGTCAAAAAAACTCAGAAGTGGCAGATATGTTTTTCCCCAGAGACGGAGATTGGCGGCAAAGCCATCACAACCAAAACCCAAATCCAGAACAACCCCAGAACAAATAGAGGAGTTTGGAAAGGGTTATCATGAGTTAAAGCCTGATGAGCATCCTTCCCTGTTTGTTGATACAAAAGTCATATTCATAAATAAATCAAATGGAGAAATAGCTGCCATTGCCAATATGAAAGACTGGAGTAAAAGATTTGGTAATTATACTGAAGAAATAGGTAAGGAAGAATTGAACAGGATAGTTGAAAATCGATTGAAAATATTGGAGATTTATAATGAAAAGGATGATGAAGAAAGGTGGGATATCAAGTGGCTCCAGAAAGATGCTTGAAGCTATTAAATGAATGATTTAATAGCTTAATTTTGGTTGGTAATCCTCCAATGCCCCCAAGCAAGGGTGTGAATCTTATCCGGCAATATGAAACGTTTCTGAGAACATCTCATGTTGATGGCTGCGGATGAGATTCATAGTTCTCATTTGGCTTTGCCCGCTGAGAAGACATTCTTTGAAGTCCTCATGGGTGATATGTTTCTTTATTGTTTGTTTTTTCACTCCCTTGCATTTTCGGACGCCACTGTCATCAAGTAACTTATAACTATATAACTTTGCTCGCAATCCAACAAACTCTTCTATTATTTTTCCCCCAGCTTCATCTTTCATGAGGCCGTTCACTTTCTTGTTCATGATTAGCATTCCCGAGGGATGATCCGGGGGATAGTTAGATGTGTCAAACATCTCCTTCACATCTGGTTTGACATCCTGATAGACGTCGTCAGTTTCTATTTCATAGCACAACGAATCAGTATCTGTGAACAACAGCTTGGCTTTCTCCCCGTATTTGGGCTTCATATATTCATAGTGAAACCTGAACATAAGTTCCTTTGATATTTCAAGAATTGACATTCCGCAGGGAATTGGTTTATTGAATAACATTTTCTTCCGCTTCATATGAACAGCGATGATATTCTCATCAAAGATTGTATGGTGTTGATATTTAACTATTATAGCGCGAAAGCGCGCGTGATATCGCCTAATACTTAGCCGACGAGGCCGTAGGCCGAATCGGCTAAAATTAGGAGATATCACGCAAGCTTGAGCGCTATAATAGTTTTATAATTCAACACATTGATAACAAAGCACAGTTTGAAGAAAAAATATCGCCGACAAGCCTTTTATTTAAAAAAAAGCTTACAGATGTTTTACCGCGCGAAACTTGCAACATCACACAGTTCAAGAATGAAAGTGGCGCCTTTGTCAATATTGTGCAAGCTTGAACACTATAACTGTTTTATAATTCAACACATTGATAACAAATCACAGTTTCGAGGAAAAAATCATTGAGATATACAACCTTTCATTAAGTAGAAAGGCTAACTACAATATTTTACCTCGCACCATTTCTTAAACAACAAGCAGTAAATGCCGAAACTTTTGCCAAGCTAAAATTAATTTAGCGCACACAATCAGTTGACAGTTTCTACGAGGAGCTTTCGTCCACTCAAAGAACGGGACAGAGTAGTGACTACAAGAATTAAAACACAGTAAAATGGCATAGAATGTCTTAGTTACAAGTGTTTCGTATCTTAAAAAGTTCAATTCAGAATCAAAACAAATTGATTAAACACACGGCTACGAACCTAAACATAGCGGCGAAAAGTCGGAAAAAACTACAGCGTGGACAGTAAGCTTACAAAAATTCACAGCTAAAGGATACAAGAAACGATTAAAACGTCGTACCTGTAGTTGATTTGGCTTTTTAGTCCCTTCCATAAGTACCAAATTTTCAAACATCGAAGTACGAGCTGAGTCGATCAATGTTGTTTACAAACCTGGAAATAATTATGCTCGTTTTTTAGCTCCCACAGCCGTAATGACGAGATCAGAAACTTTTCTGAGGAAACATCAAGTCTATATCATATTCCAGAGGTGATTACCAAAGGAATTTCACGAAAATTGTGCTCCTTCATTCACTTCTTGTCGAGTGGTTAAACTTTGAACCAGTTTTCATTCAGCTACGCCAAGAAACACTGCGACCGCGACAACGCGAAAATTTCGCGCCTTTTTTGTCCAATCATGTGAACAGTATTTTTGTCTTTTCTTTCCTTCTTTTTTTTCTTTCTTTTCCCTTTTTTAACTAATAGTTCACGCACTTTTTCGCCAAAAAACACGAAATTGCAGGCAGCAGTCATTTTCACTTTCCTTCAAAATGCGAAATTTACCGCCATCGCTGGTTATACGTCATGTGGACATAACGTCTATCGATAACTTTTTTACCATATTTGGGCAGTGTATCAATGTGTTGAATTATAAGTTGGTTTAGCCGCAAGCTTTTCCGCAATCTTTCTTTCATTGACAAGTCTAATATCAACTCTCTTGCGGATATTTTCCATTGTTTTGCCGAATATTGCGTTATTCATGAGCTTGAAAAAGTCTTTTTCGAAGTCATTCTTCCCGGCTTGACGGAGCTGGATGTTGAGTTGGATATATGATTTCAGCCATGGTTCTTCAGTGAATGATATTCCCCTGTGGATCTTGGTGAGTTTCAAGCCATGTTTCAGAGCTTGTTTCAGTGCTCTGTGATGCATGATGATGTGTTTCTTATCTCGCAGATTGGGGATTAATTTCTCAACATTATTCTCGCAAATTATTCTCTCGGGGGCAAAGGGATAGTCATTATGCGCATTATGAAGTTCTTTGGGATATTCCAAATCAACTTCAAGGACACAAGGTGTTCTATCCCATCTTCTGAAGCCTTTCATCCAGCGAAAGTTTCCAGTTGGAAGTGGTTGAGTCATTGCCCAAGAATAAAGGGAGTTGGCATCGAGATAGCGAATATATTTCGATGGTTTCGTTGGGTCATATTGGCCGCCCATATAATGATTGTTTGCTTTGCCGTGGCGATTTGAGATCATGGAAATACCGCCACGGATTCCCTTTTCGAAGAACAAGAGCATATCTGGATCATTCAGCAATGTAAGCTGTGCCCCTGATTTCTTGAGACCGGCATCAAAAGAAAGGCCAGGGGCGGTATAATACCACGCTGGATCCAGTTGATAATTCTCCATACAGACATTGCGGAATTCTTCGAAGACATCCGCAAGGAGCATTACATCTGTTTTCAAATATAAATCATGATATTCTCCTAAGTTGTTTATCCCCATTTCATCCCAAACATTTTGGGCATGTTGATAGTCTTCATCGGAGATACCTGATTCATTAATCAGAGAATAGAATGCGTCTTTAGGCGGTAGTTGTGTTTCTTTGAATCTTTCGATAGAATCCATATAATCATAGGGATAGACTCCTTTTCTGGAAAGAAGCTCAGCTTTGTCTCCAAATTCTTTGTTTGTTTGTTTCAGTTTGTCAAGGCCTGACTTTTTCAAATTATTTGCTAGATTCTCAAGAGAAGAAGCCATGAATTTCATTGAATCGATGAATCTCAGTTCATGAGTGATTGGGACTTTTAAACCATCTTTGTTAGTATATTCTCCAACTATAATATTCTTTGAGAAGGATATATATTGTTCCTCATTGTTGGGTATGCATTTAATATCCCCCGGTGTTCTACCAAGGTTTTTCACAAATAAATAGGCATCATAACCCGCAAGATTATGGAAAATGATAGGAGTAAATTTAGGTTTTCTGTATTGCAGATTACAACTATTATGAGCGGCCTCTCTATATCTACCAGTAAAATGACAATGATCCCGCACCTTGTCGGGCTCAAAATCATCAAATTCTCCTTTGTATATCCAACAAACTGTGGCTGCATCATATTCTTTCTTATCTTCCGCGGTGAAGATCATCTTCTTGCGCCGGTCGAATTTCTTGTGAATGAATTTGACGGCGTCAACAAGCTTATCGACAAATATCTGCGCAATATCATCACTCTGTTTTTCTGTCCGGAAAAGAATTGGAGGCATATTCAAATATTTCTCCTCAAAGGGAACGACTTTAAAACAAAAGCCACAAGGCCTGTGACGCTGAAACGTATTTGTGAAGCTGAGGTCGTTTCCTGGGGAACAACCACTGATCTGATCCTTAGTCTCTGGTATATTTCCTGACGACTGGAAATGTGCCAGGGTTTCTCCGTTGTTTAAGCAAGGTGAGCCATCTGATCTAAATAATTATCGGCCTATTTCAGTCATTTCAGTAGTAGCTAAAGTGTTTGAAAGGATTGTTTATGACCAATTGTATAATTTTTTGACCACTGAAAATATCCTTTCTAAACAGCAATCAGGTTTTCGCTCATTACACTCAACTGTAACTGCTCTTCTGGAAGCTACTGATAACTGGGCGTTTAATATCGACCGTGGAACTGTTAATGCTGTGGTTTTTCTTGACTTAAAAAAGGCATTCGATACTGTCGACCATGATATCCTTTTATCTAAAATGAATCTTTACGGAATACAAGGAACAGCTCTTGATTGGTTTACGTCATATTTAACTAAACGCACACAACGATGTCTCGTTAATGGTTCTCTTTCTGAAATGTGTTCACTTAAATGTGGGGTACCGCAGGGAACAATCCTAGGCCCCCTTTTATTTCTCATAAGTAGTAGATAGTGATTAGATTTAACCTTGTTACGGCATTCCCCTGCACTCCCCTGCATTCCCCTCATTAGCTATGCCTAGTCAATGACCATTTCCTGCATACTAATTTGGAATAGGTAACTTATTAATGAATATTAATAAAGGGAATGCCTTTTCATGACCTCAACTACCTATTCCTTTTGTGTTATTCTGAAATAATAGAAACAATAGACCGGCTCAAACTTGCCCGCTCTATTCCAACTCACTTCAAAACAATAAAAACAACTGACACAGATATCCTTTACAGGGATAGATCAAAACAACTTATCTTTACCACTAGACCATCAAAGCTGTGCGGGATATTATAACCGAATAAAACTAATTAGAGGTTTCCGAAACATTCAAGTTTAGAAGCAATAAAATTTCACAGGATAAAAAACCGCTTATTCGTATTTACCGCCGTTTTAGCCGCTACATCGCTAGACTCTATATCGATTTTCCGTTTCGCAACCATCACCCAATTTAAGTTTTATAACTTTACCGGTAGCTTCAATGTTCAAACTTTTAATTATGCGAACTTTCTCTGAACTAAATTTGCATGAAAAATTAGCACCTCGGAAAAATAAACAAAGCAACCAATTACATGCGTTACTAAAACAATAAGCCCACACTCTGTTTAAGTAAAAATATATTTAATAATAACAAAACGCAATAAGGTTTCACCAAATCATTATGTCAACAAAAGCTGTTTTATTTAGAACAACTGAAATCCATATTCTACACAAATGAAAAGGAAATCAAGAACAAAATATTAGAATGAAATTACTATACGGACGCAGCGCGAATTCACTCTAAGACCGTATTGCAGCCCTAAAGCTTTGTTGGCTTTTTTCGGAAGCGAAGGTTTCCTCTGTAAACGATTTTACGTTTGGTTCATCTCCGTGTTCGTAAATCCACATTGTTTTATCGTTTGAATAATGTCTTAATTTAACTGGAGAACTCGGACGGGGGTTGTAAGGATTTTGGGAACTGGTATATTTCTATAAAGCCGCGTTTTTCATCCAAGAAATTTTTATTCGATGCTGTTTTCGCAAATCCCTTGATCATATATATTAAAAGTAACTAGATATCCGTGTTTTCTGTTGTGATCAAATGATAGGGGTACAGGAGGGGTACAGAAAGGGTACAGGAGGGATACAGGAGTTTTTACTACCACCACCACCACAATTCTCCACCACCACCACCACCACAATTTTATTGTTTTCACCACCACCACCACCACAATTCTCCACCACCACCACCACCACCACCACCACCACCACCACCACAATGTTATTGTTTTCACCACCACCACCACCACCACCACCACCACAATTTTATTGTTTTCACCACCACCACCACAATTCTCCACCACCACCACAACGTTATTGTTTTCACCACCACCACCACCACCACCACCACCACCACAATTTTATTGTTTTCACCACCACCACCACAATTCTCCTCCACCACCACCACCACAATTCTCCACCACCACCACCACCACAATTCTATTGTTTTCACCACCACCACCACCACACCTCCTCCTCCTCCTCCTCCTCCTCCTCCACAATTCTATTGTTTTCTCCTCCACCTCCTCCTCCTCCTCCTCCTCCTCCTCCACCTCCTCCTCCTCCTCCTCCTCCTCCTCCTCAAGGATCTACAGGCTGAGAGAAAGTATTTGAGGATTACAATGAAATTCCTTTTTTTTTTGCACTACTTGTGATCGGTTTTATTTTATTTCATTTATTTTATTAACATTTTAAACAATCCACAAATACTTTCTCTCGGCCTGTAGATCCTTGAGGAGGAGGAGGAGGAGGAGGAGGAGGAGGTGGAGGCGGAGGTGGAGGAGGAGGAGGAGGAGGAGGAGGTGGAGGAGAAAACAATAGAATTGTGGAGGAGGAGGAGGAGGAGGAGGAGGAGGAGGAGGAGGTGTGGTGGTGGTGGTGGTGAAAACAATAGAATTGTGGTGGTGGTGGTGGTGGAGAATTGTGGTGGTGGTGGTGGAGGAGAATTGTGGTGGTGGTGGTGAAAACAATAAAATTGTGGTGGTGGTGGTGGTGGTGGTGGTGGTGGTGAAAACAATAACGTTGTGGTGGTGGTGGAGAATTGTGGTGGTGGTGGTGAAAACAATAAAATTGTGGTGGTGGTGGTGGTGGTGGTGGTGGTGAAAACAATAACATTGTGGTGGTGGTGGTGGTGGTGGTGGTGGTGGTGGTGGAGAATTGTGGTGGTGGTGGTGGTGAAAACAATAAAATTGTGGTGGTGGTGGTGGTGGAGAATTGTGGTGGTGGTGGTAGTAAAAACTCCTGTATCCCTCCTGTACCCTTTCTGTACCCCTCCTGTACCCCTATCATTTGATCACAACAGAAAACACGGATATCTAGTTACTTTTAATATATATGATCAAGGGATTTGCGAAAACAGCATCGAATAAAAATTTCTTGGATGAAAAACGCGGCTTTATAGAAATATACCAGTTCCCAAAATCCTTACAACCCCCGTCCGAGTTCTCCAGTTAAATTAAGACATTATTCAAACGATAAAACAATGTGGATTTACGAACACGGAGATGAACCAAACGTAAAATCGTTTACAGAGGAAACCTTCGCTTCCGAAAAAAGCCAACAAAGCTTTAGGGCTGCAATACGGTCTTAGAGTGAATTCGCGCTGCGTCCGTATAGTAATTTCATTCTAATATTTTGTTCTTGATTTCCTTTTCATTTGTGTAGAATATGGATTTCAGTTGTTCTAAATAAAACAGCTTTTGTTGACATAATGATTTGGTGAAACCTTATTGCGTTTTGTTATTATTAAATATATTTTTACTTAAACAGAGTGTGGGCTTATTGTTTTAGTAACGCATGTAATTGGTTGCTTTGTTTATTTTTCCGAGGTGCTAATTTTTCATGCAAATTTAGTTCAGAGAAAGTTCGCATAATTAAAAGTTTGAACATTGAAGCTACCGGTAAAGTTATAAAACTTAAATTGGGTGATGGTTGCGAAACGGAAAATCGATATAGAGTCTAGCGATGTAGCGGCTAAAACGGCGGTAAATACGAATAAGCGGTTTTTTATCCTGTGAAATTTTATTGCTTCTAAACTTGAATGTTTCGGAAACCTCTAATTAGTTTTATTCGGTTATAATATCCCGCACAGCTTTGATGGTCTAGTGGTAAAGATAAGTTGTTTTGATCTATCCCTGTAAAGGATATCTGTGTCAGTTGTTTTTATTGTTTTGAAGTGAGTTGGAATAGAGCGGGCAAGTTTGAGCCGGTCTATTGTTTCTATTATTTCAGAATAACACAAAAGGAATAGGTAGTTGAGGTCATGAAAAGGCATTCCCTTTATTAATATTCATTAATAAGTTACCTATTCCAAATTAGTATGCAGGAAATGGTCATTGACTAGGCATAGCTAATGAGGGGAATGCAGGGGAGTGCAGGGGAATGCCGTAACAAGGTTAAATCTAATCACTATCTACTACTCTCATATACATTAACGACTTGCCAAACTGCCTAACATCATGCCAGCCTAGAATGTATGCTGATGACACTCACATCACTTATGCGGACGCTGATGTGAATTCAATACAGTTAAACCTGAATCACGATTTGGATAATCTAAACAAGTGGCTTATCTCTAACAAACTTACTTTGAACACTGCCAAAACTGAATTCATGCTAATTGCTTCTAGACAAAAATTGAGTACTTTGTCAAACCCACCTGAGCTCTTGATTGATAATATTCCAATAGAACAAGTTTCCTCTGTTAAATCGCTTGGAATATTTATTGATGAAAATCTACGGTGGCAAGTACACATCGATAAATTATCTAAAAAGATCGCTTCCGGGATAGGAGCCATAAAAAGAATTAGACCTTTTGTGCCCCCATCTACTCTTCATTATATATACAACGCGCTAATTCAATCTCACTTCAATTACTGCAATCTTGTTTAGGGTAATTGTGGTAAAACTTTATTTGAAAGGCTACAGAAGCTTCACAACCGTGCCGCTCGTGTTTTAACCTTTTCTAGTTATGACGCGGACGCCAACTGCCTAATTAGACAACTCGATTGGAAAGATTTGAGCACACAGTTTCAAATACAGAAAATCATAATGGTATACAAGTGTTTAAATGGTCTTGTTCCTGAATACCTGTCCTCTAAATTTGTTATACGAAATGGAATGCGCTATTCCCTGAGGGACTCTGATAACAAACTAGTCGTCCCGTTCCCACGAACTAATTATATTAAAAATAGCTTTAGTTATAGCGGAGCAGTTCTCTGGAACAGCCTACCCTGTGATATGAGAGAAATGAAATCTCTAAGTCAATTTAAACGTTCAGCTTTTCTGAATTTTTAATTTAAACTACACACGGCATTCATGAAAAACAGGTTATTTAGATTAATTGTAGTAAGCTTTGTAATTTGTTTAGGCTAGTTAGGTTAGTTAGGTTCCTGATGATTTTACCGTGTTTAAATAAAGATTTACAGTTACAGGTTCCTTGCAGGCTTCAAAATCGGCATAAATTACAAATGGAACTTTAATAGATCGATTGTGATGTTTAAATTTCAAAATCTCGCTTTTTTAGGCATTTGTATCTTTATTGCCTCATTGCTACAGCACAATTCTTCATGTTTCGCAAGGGATCTTTCATCATAAAAGTGATTTAGACAGTGTAGGCAAAAATATTTGCGGTTAGCGTGATGGTTAACTTGCGCCGAGAGAAGGCGACTTAGACTGTTAACAACGGTATAATGCTGAATCCCGTCTTTCTCAAACAACAACAGAGTCACGTGACGTCGGTGCTTATATTTTGGAATTCGCAGAGGATGAATGATTGATTCATAGCCGAGAACATTCACGGCAATGTCTGGATTCAGTCTTTCAAAATGATCTATCTCCTTCAGGGGTGTTGGGAAAAACAATTCCAGACCAGTTGAGTTGTTCAGCTTGATCTCTGAGCAGAGATGTAATTCTTTCCGGATGAGTTTCGCATGGATTCAATGCTCGAGTGACGGCCCACTTAAAGCATTTCTGGTCAAGATTCCGCATGTTGGTGAGCGCTTTCTTCTTGGCAAGGAATGGAGGGAGGGAAATGTAAGTACTTCCACCGAGAAGTTGGAATTCAACTAAATGCAATTCCAAATGATTTACAAAATCAAACTGCCAATTCGAGCCTCTCATTTGGAATGTGGCAATGCGTTCAAGAATAGTATCTATCATTTGCTTTAAGTGGGCGGCGAGATCAGTCGCTGCGAGATTTATTTCTATTTCCGAATGAAACAGAGCATCGATCTCAATTATTTCGCCAGTTTGTAAATTCTGGCGTTTCATTCGACAGGATAGAATCAATTTAATTTTAGTGCCTCGATTAGCCTTGAGAATATGCCGAAGTTTATCAGAAACTTGCTGGAAATAATCTCTGGGGGACAGTCCTTTCACGCCGTCAAAGATGAATTGACGAGCAAACTTTTCTAACGCCGAAATGCTTTCTCGGATATTAATATTAATTTGTGGCTGATATAAACTGGTAACTTTGCGTTGAAAATCCGTGATCATATTTGAAGCTTTTTTCGCAATGGTTTGAGGTGCGGCTTTTAACCAATTCCACCATGAAAGAAAAGTATTTTGAATTGTTTCCAATATTGGAGGCTGCGAAGGAGGAGGCGGAGGCGGTTGATATGAAGGCTGAGTTTCGGAAACAACTGGAGTTGATATAGTTGACGTGGGAGCGTCTAAAATATTTTGCGAAAATGCAGTAATTAAACGTAATAAATCAGATTTTGTTCTGGCGCGGCTACGACCGGGGATATTTCTTTCTCTGGCAATTTGTCTTAGTTCCTTTATTTATTTTTTCCCGTCTCAAAGTAAGCGGCATATTACACAGAATTTTATACAAGTTGTAGAAATTATACAGAATTTTCTACAAGCTGTAGAAAATTTTGTGTAATACAATAACAAATCACCAAGTGATATTTGTTCGTACCAGCTTGAATTAGCATTTAAATTAAAAATAATGTGTACACAAGATTCTCACGTGTGAGAAACTGTTTTGAAAATATAAATGATTTCTCCCGCGGGAGAAACTGTTTTGAAAATATAAATAATTTCTCACGCGGGAGAAAAATAATTTTTCATTTCATCCTTCCCCCATCGGCAGTAGATATAAAACGATGATTCTGCGCCAAAAGACAAAAACCCAAAGCCCCCCTGCAATAAAAAATCCAGGAGTAAACTCATAGAAAGCGAACCCTTTAGAACTAACCATAACCGACTCAGTGAAACCCCTGAATTCAAATAACGCAAAGCTAGCAACAAGGCGCCAGCAAAGACTAGCTAAATTTCAGGGGATAATCAAATGACACTTTTTGTGTCATTTATGTGGTTTTCTGGGACCCGCTAATTTTTTAACGATAGATGATGTTATTTTCATTTGATTTTCATTTTGAAATAACATTTTAGCGATAAATTTAGCAGTAGTTAATTTTTTTATGATTTTGAGCGGTAAATTTAGCGGTGGGGAAGTTGTTTTTTGAGTTTTCTTCGGAATTTCTAAAGGCAGGGGGCTTTAGGGTTTTTGTCTTTTGGCGCAGAATCATCGTTTTATATCTACTTATAGCGTCTACACTGATTCATATTACGTATATTCATAAGATTATTTTAATTTAGAAGTGAAACTGTATAAATTGTAATTGAATTGTGAAATGGATAATTTAAAGGCTGTTTCTTGGTGTTGTAAATTCTTCAAGATTTAATTCAGATATAATATGAGATATATTTGCTATTCCTAGGCGTTAATGATATTCAGTTTGTAAATGTGTCCGTGTACTAATATATTGCCCTTCAATAAATCAGATGCCCAATGATTAATGTTCTGTTGTGTTTGTCTCAGTTGTAAGTGACAAAAATAAATGCATGGTTTACTCTGATATGGTTATAGAACATATACTGGAACACTATTATTCCCTTTTATCTCGTTAATGCGCATGCGCAAAACGAGATATAGGTATCATGTACAACAAAAAGGGACAAAAGTTGTTAACAAAGTTAAAGTTAAACAAAGGTTTCTTTGTTTAACTTTGTGGACTTTTGTCCGGGGGTTAGTTCTTTATACAAGCTATATTATGGCATTGAGGATATAGTTGGTTAAACCGGTTAGGATTTCAAGAAGGTCGTCACATACGGCCACTAAAATGTTTGGGGAGCTCCCCCGGACCTATTGTTAATTTCCCTAAGGTATTGGGATGTCATGTCATATCATGTTTTTAAGTGGATGTGTCCGACACGGCTTAATTGATCTTCAAAGGTTTAAAAAAATTGTGTTTTCCTTGTCAGTCATTTTTCGTAAAGCCATTAGACCTCGTTTATAGAAGGGTAAAAAAGGTCAAATGTATGTTCTTAGGAAACGCAGTTTTAGAAATTCACGGTGTATTTTTATAATGAATGGAGACGTTTTGAGGAAGTTAAATGGCACGGGAAAGTTTGTGTTGTCATATAAGCGATAATATAATAAATTGAGGAATAATCAATTAAGGAAAATAATGAAATATAATATCCAATTTATTCAACACTTTTGAGAGATTTGACAGATTGTAAAGTATAAATAGGTGATGTCAGAGTGAATTTTTGTATTGGATTCGTTTAGCAGTAAAATTTTGTTCCTAAAGATTGTTTTTTTGTGTGTTGATTGTTTGTCGAGATTTTTGAGGAAAACAGTAATTAGTAATTTCAGTTTTGAATGGGTATTAAATGTTGAGGTGTCATGATTATGCAATAGTATGCAAGAGAGGTGAGATTTTGCCGACTAACCTAATGAAGTACCAATCTTTCGGTTTGATTATGCAAGAGTATGGATTTGGCTTTTGTTCTATTTTAGAATACTGAATCATTGCCATTACGAGAATTTGGTTTTATCGACTGAGTCGATAAGGTAAATTAGCCACCGTAAAAAGATTCGAGAAAGCTGACGTTTCGAGCGCTAGCCCTTCGTCGGAGCGAATCAAGGGATTGTGGGTAGTGTGTGGTTTTATATAGTAGGTGGAGTTTCGCTATTGGTGGAAATTTGGTGACGTGAAAAACAAATGTAAATTAGTTGAATGAAAAGCGTTCGTTAATTCCGTGGGGTTTGAGAGTGCCGATTCGAAAGATGATTTTTTGTTCTAAGTTTTTACGGCTTTCTGTGTTGCCCTGGTGTAGGGAAACGCCACAGATTGTCATGTGTTGTTTAGAATGGTTAGCAAGATTGAAATGACGCGCGACTGGTTTGGATGCATCTTTGTCATTTTTTTCAACGTCTCGGAGATGTTCTCGAAAACGGTCGCCCAGTCTCCTCCCTGTTTCGCCAATGTATATCTTTTTGCAAAAAGTACATGTTATGCAGTAGATAACATTTACGGAGGTGCATGTGAAACGATCAGTGATTTTAATAGATCGTTTAGGTCCCGTTATTTTGTCCGCGTTGTGAATGAAAGGACAAGTGTTGCATCGTGTGCGTGCGCATTTAAACGTTCCCGGTTCATCGTCAGATTTCAGTGTACTCGTAACTAGAAAGTTGCGTATGTTTTTGTCACGTTTGAATGAAATTAGTGGGGGTTGTGAAAAAATTCTGCCAGTTTCGGGGTCGTTTTGGAGCATTTGAAATTTTTTAAAATGATGCTTTTGACTGTGTGATTGTGTGGGTGGAAAGTGAGGGTGAATGGAATTCTCTCGTTCTCTTCCTTCTGTGTTGTCTGTTGTTTTGATTGGACAACATTGAAACGTTCTTTCAAATCAATATCTTTAGTGACTTCATGTGTTGGTTCAGGAGCATCAGGATGATACTTTTTCAGAGTAATCATATTCACAGCACTGAGATCATCGTCTTCATCCGTATCCATATTGGTGATAAGTTTTCTGTTCATATTGATTTCTCCAGGAGTAATCAATTTCTTTCCCCTGAGGTCAAGGTCTCCAGTCATATGGGAGGTTCCATCTAAGTTTAAAAAATGTGTTTTAGCAGTTCCCCTGTTCGTTGCATCCTTCAGGTCGGATGGATCGCCAACATTCACCAATTTTTTGTTTTGCATATCATAATCCCCTGAAGATGTTAATTTAAAACCAACGCCTGGCAACCCATCTTTTCCTCTTTGATTAGTTGATTGTCTTGTTTTATCAGGTAAAAGTCCATTTGAATAACTCATCATTTTTATATACTTTCATGAAAGTTTTTGGAAATGAATTTCCTCGGTTTATCAATATAAAGAAATAGGGATCTTTGGGTTGCCTTCACATAATCTCCCTTGGTGATATTATTCTCTTTGCATAGCATAGAAATTTCTTTGTTGCTTGGAAATTCAAAGATGCAAAAATGCGAACAATTCAAACGGATATCTTTGGGTGTTTTGTAATAACTTTGCGAAAGATAAATAACGCTGCAATTTTTATATCTGCCACTGATAAAAAAATCAATCAATGGCTTTTAGTTCTTTTCGCAAACAAAGTCATGCATCGAATATAACCAGTTTTTGATTATCGTCGGATAATTCAGAAACTGGTATAATTTCATCTGGAGATGCTTCTATCACTTCATACCCAGCTTCTCTTGACATAGGCAGAAATGTTTTCAATAAAAGCTGATATTTTGATTGTTCAAGATTTTTCGCATAAAGATAAATTTTATCATAATACAAAAGCCGAAAAATCATATGCAGAAGAACATTGGTTTTTCCAGAACCCGAAAGGCCACAGATAAGCAATCTGAAATTTTGATTTGGCATGAAAGGATGTAACTGTCTATAATTCGTGATGGAGTCATTGTCATCATAGTTTAGAATCTTAATTTTATTATGTAGTACATCATGTTAACATCATGTACTACATCATGTTGTACATCCCAAATTATATATGATGGTAATAAAATGAGTTTACCAAAGGGGCAAGAACTTGCAAATAGCAAATCCGAGCTGGGGAAAAAATCAATTTCGTTCATGATCTCATCACCAAGAAAAAGATTGGCGAAGAAACAAGTCAAACAGAATATGGTGAAGTGTTTAAGCCCATAACATCAAAATTAGATGATATTATTATTTCAAATTTCAGACCTCCAAGACTTAGACTTAGACTTAGACTGGGTAATAATCGTTGATTATTACCCAGAAGTCGATCCATTTGAAGGAATGGATGTTGAAATGGATGCTAATGAGGCAGCACCGCAAGCAGCTAAACAAATTCCACAAACCCTCCCAACATATGAAGAAGGTGAAAAGCCACCTGAATATGAAGCGTTATTTCCTGAATATGCGGTGGCAGAAGAAGATGAAGAAGATGAAGAAGATGACGAGGATGAAGAATAGGAGAAACCAATAGGCAAAGAGAATATCGAACTGAATATCCTAGGTTTACCAACTTATGATCAAGTGGACAAAAAATTAAATGACCCAAGTTTATCATCTGCGCAGAAAAAAAAAGTATTGACAAAAACAGAACGTGGGCAAACCATAGAAAAAATCATTTGAAAGGCCACAAAGCCAATGTCACAAAAGAGTTCAATCGAGGTCAAATAAGTGCAAAGCTAAAGTAGATAAAGCAGGAAGAGTTGTTGTTAATAGGTTAATGCTTTGGTAATACGTTCATGATAACCGTCACGAATATAGCATCTCCAACGTTTAAGTCTATCGGAATCACATACTAAACTTTCTAAGCTATCCGTTCTGGTGGATCACGTTGTTCTCTTAGTTCTTGTAGTTTCTGTAGTTCTGGTAGTTCTGTAGTTCTTGCAGTTCTCTAGTTCCTGTAGTTCTGGTAGTAATGTAGTTCTTGTAGTTCACGTAGTTCTTGTAGTTATCGTAGTTCTGGTAGTTATGTAGTTCTGGTAGTTATGTAGTTCTTGTAGTTCTGTAGTTCCTGTAGTTAATGTAGTTCTTGTAGTTATCGTAGTTCTTGTAGTTCTGTAGTTCCTGTAGTTCACTGAGTTCTTGTAGTTATCGTTGTACTTCTGGTAGTTATGTAGTTCTTGTACGTAGTTCTGGTAGTTCTGTAGTTAATGTAGTTCTTGTAGTTCTGTAGTTCCTGTAGTTCACGTGGTTCTTGTAGTTAATGTAGTTCTTGTAGTTCTGTAGTTCCTGTAGTTCCTGTAGTTCACGTAGTTCTTGTAGTTAATGTACTGCGGTTTTACCTTATGTCAAAGGTCTGTCCGAACAACTTCGCCGCTGCCTACAACAACAAGGCGTACGCGCTGTTTTCAAGTCGGAGACTACACTTAGATCACACCTAGTATGGCCTTAAGACGCTGTTGACCCGACTAAACAAGATGGCGTGGTTTACAGAATCCCCTGTGAATGCGGTAAAGTTTACATCGGCGAGACTGGAAGACCTATGCAAGACAGAATAAAAGAGCATGACCGAGACATCCGATTCGCCCGTACCCAGACCTAACAACACGGGACACCACCCGCTTTGGAATGAAGTAAAGTTTATTGATCGTGATCCTCATTGGTACACACGCAGGGTCAAAGAGGCGATCCACATAACACTTAACCCTAACAACATCAACAGGGACAGTGGAATAGAAATTCCAGAAGCATGGATGCCCACGATCAGGAAACACAACAACAGGAGAGCCGTACGACTACGGACCGCCGAGGGAACAATTCGCCGAAACGAGGATCAAAAAGCACCAATCTCAGCTGTTGAAAACCAACCAATCACAGCAGAACATCGTGCTTCATAAGGTGACGCGTAACCAGTCGACCCCATCGCCGGAAGAAGACTAGCAGTATGCAGTCGAAACGTCGCGATCCACATCAGAAGTGACTACATAGTGAGACAAACGGAAAAATACTTCTTTACTAGCTTGTAATACATTTCTCAAACTCATTAAATATTCATGAAGAAAATACAAAGGAAATTAATGTTTAATGAGCGTTTGGAAATCAGATGAAACACTCCTCATTTTTGCATCCTTAATTTCTCATTCTAAAATCATTTTGTTTCAGAAGTAATATCAAACATTCGACACAATATTTCATCAAAGTTCGTCAAAAATATGCCGCTGTGCATTGTATTTTGAACTCTCTTCTCAGTGTTTGATCTTGTGATGAAACACTGTGTCTCATGTTTGATATAATTTTATTATATACGTCAACAACTTTTTTCATTACTTACCCATTAGCTTGTAAAAGTTCTTTAGTGTGTTCACAAACAAGGACTGTTCTCAACTGATCAAGGTTTAAATTCTCCCGTTCCTCACCAAGTGAACTCCACAAGAAAGAAGGATTCAATAAAATAGATAGTGGCTGTTTGTCACTTGATTTATCGAACTGATCCACTTGATGCATGACATTGAAAATTACTGCACTGGTGACTACAGACTTATTTAGCTTCAACAGAAGATGGCCTCCACCAGTAACCTGACAATGTTTAACAAACTGAATTCTTGATACGCATGTGATAACCTCCTGGCAGAGTCTTTGATAATCAACCTAAAAGCAACATAGAGCAAAGATAAGAATCTATAAAATACTTCAGGCAATAATGTCACCGAGTCTGAAAATCAAATACATGTTTATATATGAAGATGACAAGGATTTGGGGGTTTGGTAGACTGTTTATCTTACAGTGGAAAATTACAGATGAACCGTTTACAAAACTAATTTTATACTGACAGAATCTACATGTAAACCACATTGTCAGAAGGCAAGTGCTCTCTAAATGAGTTCATCTTCTCTGTTCCCTTATACTGTATAATTCACTGAATTTTTTAACTTTAAAATAATGTTTTAGAACCTTAACACAGGAGGCATGAAAGTGTAAAATATCATGATACATGTAGCAGTGGCCATTTTTATGCTAGAGAAGTAAAAGTCACCAGAACACATTTACTGTAATGTCTCGGATGTTAAAGTCGTCTGGTATAAATAAAACAGGATGCAGTAAAGTAGATTGCCAAACAGAAAAAAAGCAAGATTTTCTAAAAAAATACTGGGTTCTATTCTCGGTAAAGATGAACAAATAAATTTTAACAGCGCGAATTATATACAAGCAAAGCTACTTACAGAAAACATGTCACAGACTAATTTGCTTAGTTTGCAGCTTTTAAAATCTGTAAACAAGTATAAAGTATATTGTGTCCCAAATCAATATTATCGATTTCGTATGATTTTATTGATTACTAACGGAAAACGTGTTAAAGTTTATCGTAGAATAAACTGCTGTTAATGAACCTTGAGACAATCAGACAGAAAGCTATGCATTTGAGGCCTGTGGCATTTATTTATGTTCCGTCTCAAATCCTTACCAAAATATAAGGAATATCTGTAGTTTATACAATAATGTAAACAAGGTTCAGAATCCAAGAACTATAATGGCTCCTTATCTACTACAATACATCCTTGTCCAATCTAATCGAACTTTCTAGAACGTATCTCAACAAAGGTTTCAGTCAGTTCTTGTAATCAGAGTTCAGAGTCCAAGCAAATCAAATCACAAGGGCTTCTTATGTACTAAACAATATATCCTTCTTCCATAAGCAAAGTCCAGTGTAATCAATCCTCGCAAAATGTATCTTAACAAAGGTTCCAGTCAGCTATTCTCACGCATATCACGTGCGTTTTCCCCCTTCTTATTATTCTATATCGCACTTGCCTGTTCATTCTTTCGAGGGCTTCGGTACCGACTCATCAAGTTTCCCTCCCACCCTCCCATGATTGGAACCTCTGTTAGCTTCTCGCATTTGTAATTGTAGCTATCATAAGCCCTAAGCTATGTCAGCCATTGTATACCAGGATTAGTATTTTCCCAGGAATAAAGATTGGTGGCAGGGAAGTGCAACCCTCGGCTGCACTTTACCCCACAGTAAGGCTTAGCCCTTGGAGACAGGTCCGGAAAAATATCCATTCCAGGGTGGGTACCCCCGGTCCCACCTGATCTGTACTCCCCCCAGGTAGGGCACCCCCCTCCTGGTTCCCTTAGTCCCCCGTGGCTATGGGATATGGGCCTCACCCGCTGGAGACAGGTCCGGACCATTCAGTCCAGGGTGGCTACCCCCGGTAGCACCTGACCTGTACTTCGCCCAGGAGGGCACTCCCCTCCTGGTCCTCCAAATCCCTAGTTATAGCCGTGCTTCCCTGCCACCCAAATTTTGCCCATTATCTGTTGCCTGCGTTACTTTTGAACTATACACACCGTTTTCGAAAAGAGTTCATTAATCTTTGTTTGTGTTTTGGTATAAAAATAACGATATACAATGAACAAAATGTACTTCTTCAATTAAACAAATTTACTTCACCATTTGTAACGTAATGGAGTTAATTTTCACATTCACGAGAAAAACAAAACGATATGCAAAACAAAGCAAACGATAAAGGCAGAACAATTGCAACACTCTACTCATAGCTGATTTCTTCTTTCCAATGTGTAGAAATAACAAAACAGCAACATTACTACTATTATTCATGGTAAATATGATGGAAAATATTTATCTATAGGTTTACTGAAACTAATAAAAGGTATATTTGAATATAAAAATACTTGTACTTAGTGAAATTGTGGTAAGATTCGCTCAGCTCCTTTTATTTTCCTTGGCCTTGCCAACATAGATGTACATGTACCACCATGATGGCTACAATTTGGCACCGAATAGAATAACAAGAACAATACTGAAACGATAATATAACAACAATAATAAAACTAACAACTGACACTGTTTAGATTAGCTTAAGATTGATACACATGTACATACTCATCTTCAGGGTCAGCTGAAGCAAATTGCATTGTATCTTCGAGACGAATGCACAGGCAAGTTGGAAACAAAAACAGTTTTAGAAGAGCTCGGTATCAACAGAAAAGCAACAATGAGTTCAGAAAGTTTACAGTACATTCCAAGTACAGAACTATTGCATTAATGAAGAATATTAGTTCAACTGGTAAGGAAAACACAGCTGTCAAATAATATAGATAAGCCCAAAATAACCACTAACCACTATGATTTTTGTGACTATGTTGCTCGATTCACGCCTCGGGGGGTTGGGGGGGGTTGGTGGAATTTCACCCCCAGAAAAAACTCCCTATTTTTAATCTCTGCAAGAGATGTGTGAATTTTAATGCTTTTTTTCTCGTGAACTGTGCAAGTTTGCTTGAAGTTTATGGATAGAAACAATAGAGGTGACAAGACATGTCACTGGAAATCTTTTGAGTTTCGTTCGCCAAAAAATAATGTTAAAACAGTTAGTGCATCGAAATAAATGCCATCACGAGTTGGATCTTCATCGAAAGACCATTATGCCGTTTTAAGGACTTTCTTAGACTTTGTAGAACCAGAGATACGGTGTATGTATGTATGTTTATAAAAAAAGACAAGAAATCATTGACATGATCACGAGCGGCGAGATCAAGTTTAATAATTTCGCTCCGCTTATCACGTCATGCACTGAAATCTTTAAAGTTTTGTTCAACAAAAAAATGCCATGCGAAATAAATGCCATCACGAGTTGGACCTTCATCAAAAGAAGACTTTGCCGCTTTAACCACTTTCTTGCGTCTTGTAGAACCAGAGATATCATCATTTGACATGACGAAAATAATGATCCCGCCGCTCATGGTCACGTGCCAATATTTACATTTTCTGAGCGGCCAGCTCAGAACAGTGCATCAAAGAAGCGAACACAAGTTTCGCGAAAGAAATGTGTATTTCGTTGTAAAGATTTTCTTTCGCTTTTCAAGTCAATTGTCTTGAAAGAAAGCGACTTTTTAAGCGAACAGAGTGAGTTCCTGTTTTCCTGCGACAAAAGCTTTTTCGCCAGTCCGTGATACTGACAATGTGCACGTGCATAAGCGCCGGGATTTGGCACCAGTCAGACTACTCCTGGAGTGAAAATAATCTTGAAATCATACTTGATCACTAGTTTTTGGAGTGTTGAAATTTCTTGTGGATAAAACAGATGAAAAGCTTTTCATGGAATGATTGAGGACATTGAGCGATGTTTATAATATTCGACGCGTAAGGGTTTTGTCGCCGGCACTTTCACGTCTTCCACGGGACCTTTACGCAAATTTATACATGTGCTTGACACCGTAATAAGAGAAATGTTTGCTATTTTGCTTCATTTCATTCACTGTCATCGCCAAAGGTTGTTTTTAACATTTATGTTTTATCCAAGGTTTTCATTTTTAATGGCAAGAATAGCTTGTGCATAGCTGTTTTAATATGAAAACATGTACGTGAGTTTCAATTGGATTCAATTTCGCTTCAATGCAAATCGAAAGTTCCATGGTTGTGGCGCTTTGATAGCAGGACTTGTCTTTTGTTCAGGAAAACTTAGGAAAACAATGTCACATAAAGCAAAATTATGGCAATGAATAACAAAAGCGAAAGCGAGCTTTATTAACGCGCTTCCAAACGCGCCTTTTGTAACGCGTTAAGGTGATTCCTCAGAAATAAAAGTTGTCGAACGATTTTTTTTAAATTTTCCCTAACAGCTCCCTACCATAAGTTGTTTCGAAAAATTCAATACAAAAGATAGGTCACCATGCTCGGTAAAGAGACATGATGGACCAATGTTGCCCCATTTATGCCTATAGCAATACCGATCACGCACGTCATTTTATTATTTGATCGGTTCATGTTTCTTTTCCCGGTAACCCGTGAAAGCAAAGTTTACAATTCTTCAAAAAAACTTGACAGATTAAAGTCTCCACCATATGAGAACACTTTAAAATAAAATTTATGAAAAAGTCACACAACTTCAAATGACATGGACTCAAAACGTTCCTCGCGTCCATGTTTTCAAGGTCAACAATTTGCTCCCACGAGTAACTGATTTGAGAACGTTTTTAGCGATATCTTTTTTTCCTATCGAGGAATTTTTTTTTAACTTTGTTAACTTAAAAAGCATTAATTTAACATCAAAATGATGCAATAAAAAATATAGGTCACCATGCTCGTTAGAGAGAAAAAGACAGTCGTATTTTCTAACGAGCTTGCGGGCCTTTGATAAAAAACATTCCATCCTCCGAAATGTGCGCGCGCTCATTTTGCTCAACCGCGCACGCTCATTGCTTATAAATTATGGTAATTCTCCTTTTGAAAAATACTCGTAAGAAAATTAAATTTCCGGCTGCGTGTTTTAAAAACCGTTCACTAAAAAGAGTGTTGTTATCAACTGGCTGCCATGAAAGGACTATTACGTGTGTTATGCGCAGTACAGGATGCGCAGTGCAATACTGAGGAATCACCTTAATGCAAAAAACGTGTGTGTGTTTTGCGTGTGCCTTGGTCGTGTATTTCTGAGCTGCACTGTACTGTGCAGACGGTCGAGTAATAGGCACCATAACTGTTTTTGAGAAATGCTAAAATTGAAAAATAGACCGGTCGTCAATCGATTTTATGTAAACAAAACAAGACTTGGATTTTATAGTTCTAAACTTCACTCGCGATGCAAATATGTTTGTGTATTTTTTGCAATTTTAGTTTCCAAATCAGTTTCTCGGACAATTTTTTATATGCAGCAGGTGAATTTTATTTGGAAATTAGTCGTACAAGTTATTCTAGACAGAGGAAAAGTTGTTTTTGTGAATTTTTGTATGGTCTAAATGTACTGTGCAAACAGTCGCGTAAGTCTGTTTTTGAGAATTGCTTAAAAAAATAGCTCGGTCGTCAATTTTATTCTTGTGCTTCCGACCTTTCACCTCAGTTAAGTTCACCTCAGTTGAGAGCGACGCTGTTAGACTCAGCCTACCTATATACATGTATATTATATAAAATATGTACCCCTTGGCCCTTCTGTTCTGTGCACCTCTGAAACATGGCAGATTGAGTATGTTACTGGCTTACATCAGTTTGTGTCACGCAATGCATGAGCTTCACAGATATGAACTGTGCATATATTTAGCAGCAATTCTTTCAATCTTGAACTGCAGGTTTTAAATAAGTGTTTAAATTTATGTGTGATATTAAAAGCAACATGCATTCAACAACCCTGTGTTGGATAATACAGTTACAAGTGGTCTTAAAAGCTTTAAAAGACATGTACTGGTGCGTTATACGCCCTCTGATGCACTATTTTTTTTTTCAACCTCCCGAAAGTGAACACTTAGGTCGTGTTCTATTGGGATCAACCATTTTCGGTTGGTTGGGTTGGTTGGATTTTTGGAGTTTTTGGAGTTTTGTGTAATATTGGGAAAAAACCGTTTTGGGTTGGTTTGGTTGATCAACCATTTCAACCAGCTCTGAACCTGGTTGAAATGGTTGAAAGCGAAAATAGTTGAAAAGTGTTCTTTTGGGACACCTCAACCAAATCAACCAAAACCGGTTTAGGTTGAAACAGTTGATCCCAATAGAACACGACCTTACCCTTGGTCCCGAGAGGTCCCGAGGGTGTCCGCTTACGGGAGGTTCGACGGTATGGCATAAATCATCGGTTAACAGAGCAGTTTATGTTTGAGTCCAAACAAATGTAATTTTGAGACTCGCTAAGTAAATTTTGCGGACCTTCAACTCGCGCAAAATACAAGGAATAAGGGAATGTCATTTCTCTGGAAGTAAGAAATAAAACGTAACTAGTGCACTTACATTATCCTCGCCATTCACGTGATCCACAAAGCACGTTCGAACGAAAGCAGGAACGATGAAATCTCCACTTGAAAGTTTCTTGTTGAACTTCAAATAACATAAACCTATTCTATTTTGATTCAGTCCCTCGATATTTTTCAAAGAATCGCAAAATGAAGTCTTTAAATACGACAACAAATCATTCCATTGATCTCCGCGATCATTCGCATCCGCCATTTTCAAAGACTAACTTCCAGTCCCTTTCGTTGGAACTGGAGAATGGTTAGCCTGTGTGCGGACAAAAAGGGTAGCAAAATTAAAGAGTATACTCTTAAAATTACACTATTCAGTTCTGTCTCGACTATACCTAGGCCTACTACCAATTTTCTGTAGTTATGCTTTACGACAAATCGCGCAGCTTTGATATGGACTTTTTTTTTTAAAGAAAGAACACAAAGTAACGGATCTTGGACTATTAAAGACAAGTCCCTTCAGGGGTAATCGCCTACTGAGAGAAAGGAAGTCGTGGGAGGCGATTTTGGCCCTAGCTCGCGTGATCTTTCGTTGGACTTTTCCTGGAAATGGGTCTAGAATTTTTGAAGGTCTTGAAGGGGATGGCCCACAGGTACCCTAATATAATGTTTACTGCATTGAATTCCAAAACGCTTTCAGAATGTTTATTTTTTTATTCTGCATGCCAAGCATACAAACAAAACATATTCTGAGACATCCCAGGCGGTGTGAGTCACGAGATTTGACCAATCCTTGGCTTTCACATGACGTCATAAAAATTAAAAAATCTAAATAAATTGTCCTACAAAGCTGTTTCTAACTTGGTATGTGGATACAAGTGTTATAATCTTTCACAAAAAGTTTCAGGTTTTAACGATGTTTTGCTTCCGATTTACAAAGGTTTTAAATGTGTCACGCAATACGTCACGCTATTTCAGATAAGCAGCGAAAATAAACAAAATTGAATCAGCTGAAAGTTATTGTTTGCATTATAAGTGCTTATAAGCCGAGTTAATTGAGCTTATAGCAAATACAATATTTTTGGATGTGATTTTTGGTGTAATTAAGACTTTGAATTTTTGGCCGCCATCTTTGTCGCTCCATACATTTCTTACTAGAGGGTCGTGAAGGGGTAAAATGGGAGCTGGGATTTGCCTTTTTTAGAGGCTGGGAAATGGGATTTTGTGCACTGGGACTGGGATTCATAAAACAAAAACAATAGAAAAATGGGAATGGGATTTCAATTTGAGCAACACAGGCTGGGATTGTGGAATTTGAGCTGGGATTTGAAAAAAACAATTTGTTGGGAAATGGGATTAGGACCCCCCCTTCACGACCCTCTTACTAAAAATATCTAATACTCGTTCGCCTATAACTCTTGAACGAAATGCTTTTGCGCTTCAAAATTTGGCCAAGATGTGTAGTTTTAAACTCTCTACAATTCCATGAACATTTTGGATTCGAAATCTATTTATTAATGCTTCTGAATTTTGATATGACCTAAGTGAAAGCAAAGAATAGCAAGCCGTTGTTTAAACAATAGTCCTCGCGACAAACAAGAAGCTATTTCAGCGCGTGGAGTTGAAAAAATTGTTCCTTTTCAAGGATTTCAGCTATGTCAATTAAACATGTTTTCAGGCAGAATTAAAGAGAAATATCTTTTCTTCGTTATGGCTACAATTAAATGTTTATACATTCGAGCGCAATGCACAATGACTGATCTCAAAGTAAACCTACTCGGTTCAGTTGCCACATTATCGTAAATTGAACTTTCACACCTTTTTTTAGACTTCTCATTCCTTTACACGTTTGTTTTTCGTCAATAATTTGGGACATACAGTTGATTTAGCCTTTCTTCTTTGAAAATTTCGGCGTCTACCCGGGTCTACCCCTTTTAGTTTTCTTGGTTGAAGCCGTTCAAAATTGATAAGTTCACCAACTCGCCTAGGTCTCCTGGAGAGTAACAATAATTTTCTGCGCCCACGCGGCGGTCACGCGCGTCCTTTAATATCATCTTCTTGTTTGATCTTTTTCGGCCTATTTTCCCTCAATTATAGTTGAAGGAAGAAAACATTCAAACGTTCATAGGTTTTGATGTTCAAAGTGACATCTTTTGTCGGCGTTTGCAGTGTTTGTTCTGTATAATACGTGGAGCGGTCCCTGGGGAGCGGTCTTTGCGTGATTTATATCTCGTGGCGTTGACCCGTGCGTAAATTTGATCTTTCCGGTTGCCTTGTTTATTAACGGATTGTATGTTTCGATTCAAATCAGAATAGTGTCTCTGAGAAAAAGAAAAACCGGCCTTTACGAAGTATTTTTGCGTTTGTAGACTTGTAGATTTGATTACTTTACCAAAGAAAAGGCGCTTGATTTAAATTCAGGCTAAATAACGCAAACGTAGCACTCCGTCGAGACGAAGGGAAAATGAGCCGCTCCACAAATTAACCCATTGCATTGCAAGTCGTGACGCACACGATGCGCGAAAAAAAAATGATAAAGCAAAACACGTTTACGATGTTGCTGTGCTTACCACGCAAAATTTCAAAATTTTTTTTAGGAAACCTTTCTCTCAAATAAAAGTGGATAAATCACAAAGGTGTCGTGATCTTAAGAATGAAATCATCACAGGTACATGAAAAGGACGTAATGAGACACACCCATATCAAATTACTGTCCCGACCTTTCATTCTGAGTGTCATCAAACAAAGAAAACACACTCTGACATATCCAGTGAATAAAAAGCGTTGTTTCGTTGTTTACGATCGGTCTGTGACAAAACCGAGCATAAATATGTTTTCAACGGAGTTTACCGCCTTGAATTCCAAAACGATTTTATTATGTTAATTCCTTCATTCTGCGTGTCAACATGTAAACCAAACATATTCTGAAGTATCCAGTATATCGGTGGTGTGAGGTGTGTTTATTGGAAGGACGTGGTGAACTTCAAATGGTAATTTCAATCTTTGAAGAATTTTGTCGTTGTTATTTGCCGGATTCTGGAGCAAAAATATCGATGTAAACGTTCAAGGTATGTATTTTAAAACCAAATTGGTAGTAGCATATTTGGAGAACTTTCTAAAAACAATAGCACAGCTGAAAACGGTATTTCTACCACTAAAACAAGGGACTTTTCATAGTTTCCTTTTTGTGTTTGAGATATTGGCTGCGGCCGCACCTGGTGAGTTAACTGGGTTATTTTTTAGTTACCCGGTTAAAATTCCTTAAAAAAAATAACTCGGTGAAAAGGTGTTTGTAATGAAATAACCGAGTTTATTTTTCTGAGCGGCCGCACTTTAGAAGTTTGAACTTTGAACGTGAGAAATCATGTTATTATTTGCAAGCGAGAGTGGCACAAAACAGTACGATTATAAACTAGTAGTCATCATAGATTATAGTAAGTCTCCTTATCCCGTGGCACCTCGTCTTGACCTAGTACCTCAATTTCATGAATTAATTCAGCCACAACCCTAACCCTAACCCTAACCCCTACCCTAACCCTAACCCTAACCCTAACCCTAACCCTACCCTAACCCTACCCTAACCCTAACCCTAACCCTAACCCTAACCCCTAACCCTACCCTAACCCTAACCCTAACCCTAACCCTAACCCTAACCCTACCCTAACCCTAACCCTAACCTTAACCCTACCCTACCCTAACCCTACCCTACCCTAACCCTACCCTACCCTAACCCTAACCCTAACCCTAACCCTAACCCTAACCCTAACCCTAACCCTAACCCTAACCCTAACCCTAACCCTAACCCTAACCCTAACCCCTAACCCTAACCCTAACCCTAACCCTAACCCTAACCCTAACCCTAACCCTAACCCTTAACCTCAAGGGTTAGGGTTAGGGTTAGGGTTAGGGTTAGGGTTAGGGTAGGGTTAGGGTTAGGGTTAGGGTTAGGGTTAGGGTTAGGGTTAGGGTTAGGGTTAAGGGTTAGGGTAGGGTAGGGTTAGGGTTAGGGTAGGGTTAGGGTTAGGGTTAGGGTAGGGTTAGGGTTAGGGTTAGGGTTAGGGTAGGGTTAGGGGACAACCTTAATTCAAGTAGACAAACTGTTACCTGTTATTTATTCATTCATTGAAACTATTTCCTGGCGTTTAACAAATTTAGGTATCCGTTCACTTCCCAATGTATATAAAGCATGACAAACACGTGTTCGGAGACCACCCGGTACAAATGTAAGTTTGTAGAATGCATTTTATCACGCGAAACGAGAAGTCTGAATGTTTACTCACAAGAAATTGCAACAATGCTTTCCTCCAATCTCTGAATGACTTCTGTTTCCTTATTAAATTCGAAGAGTCTCTTGGATTTCAAAAGTTCGCCTTTAAACATTTGGTTTTACAAGTAAAATTCTCTTAGACTTGTTTCTCACTTTCTCGAAGTCGGGCAGCCATATTGTTTCGTGTAAAGCGATACTCGGGTCTGCGGTTAATCGCATAAGCAGCTATCTGATTGGCTGTTGGAAAAGAACGCACGAAACTCGAAATCAAAACACTGAAATCTCTATTTTTTCGAAACTCGTATTTCAGTCAATACTAGCCTGTGAACAGGCTCTCTGGTGGGATATAGGGCAAAAAAAAAAAACGGCGCACGGAGAGGGGTGTGGGTAAATCGGGATTCCACTGATTTTACGCTCAAATTCGAGGTGAATTTTCCCCATACAAATCCTTATAATTTCGCTATTTATAGAGGCCCTGCCAGGGGGGTCCCGTGTCGCTTGTCTGAATTTTAAAATGTCTCAGTGTTTTATCAATGTTTCACGTTGCTGTCGGAAATTGAACGAACATTTCTCTTTTGTCGGGATTTCATTTTACGTGCTGTCGCTACGTTTTGGGTCATGTCGCCTGT
>JAJGOT010000808.1:82500-231509 GCA_022457155.1 Cladopsammia gracilis | reverse complement strand
GCGGCTTGGCGTGGTCAGAAACAAGTTATCAATGTAGTAAATCATTAATATTTTTAAACCGGAAGTATTTCCAGATACAAGCCTGTTGTGATGTCAGTTTAACGCGCAAATTAGTGGAAAAGAACATAAAGTGAGAATATTTGGGAACATGGAAACTGGTTTACCAGTTTAAAGGTTCTTTGAGAGCCAGAAGTCGACAGAAGTCTGGGATGAGCAGGTGAAAAAGTGAGATCTGAAAGAGTTTGAAACCGTTTGACGGTAAAAAATATTTTGACGGTTGACGGTAAAAATCCCCCTTTTTTGACGGTTGACGGTTAAATTTTAGACCGTTTTGACGGATGACGGTTAACTCCATTGAGACCCTCAAGATAGCTTTCCGGAACCGAAAAGTTATCGGGCCCGGAAAGCATTCTAAGTTGACGAAACAAGTCGGGCTGGTTTGAGGGCTAAAAAATACTTCATCATTCTAAAGATTCTGATTTTAAAATATAGTTCCAGACCCGAAACGTTATCGGGACTTTCGTGAAACGGGCCCCTGGCCCGGTGAGCGGCACGAATTATTTCGTAAGTTAGTATGGATAATTTCAGCTCGGTTACCGGAATGAAATTGTGTATGTGATGGCGTGCATGAAAATATTAACTCTGACTTTCTTTGCCGTAATTCTGAAAATTGTTATATTTTTACTCATATATTTTTAAAATCGAAAAATCAAAACATTCTAAAAAAACGAGATAGATAGATAGATAGTTTATTTATATAAAACGTCGCAGCCAATAGGCTGAATTATGTCCTATAATATTTACAATAATAAAACAATGATAAACGGTTGCAACGATGCTTACTATTTATTAGTATGTCCTCCTTTAACAATAACGCGTGCGTAATTAAGAATTTTTCATCCGGCCCAATTTACCGAGTTACCGCGATCCCGGTTTGACAAACCGAGAACTCGGTAACCGGGCCAGCTCGCCTTCTTAGTTCTTTGTCAACAAGAGGCTCCAAGCAGCCTATTCTCACGCGCATGCGTAAAGTTTTATGATATATTTTAAACATGACAAGAACATGTCCGACATGTAGAAGAGTTACTCCTTTCATTCAGCCATCGTTCCTGCAAACCACGTTGTTTACTATTAAATGTTTTGTAAATGAAGGCTGTACCAAGTTATATATAGTGTTATATATACCTAACGTGAACATTAGTAATGTAAGTTGGGTTATAGGAGACGCTGTCGTGACACTTCAGTAACGCTGTTTTACCGGAAGTGAGAGTAGCCGGAAGTCACTAAACAGGAAGCGTAAGTGGCAAAGCTATGAAACGGAAGTGCACAATATAAATATTCGTGCATAAATTTGCATGCAAAATCGTGACACAAAATAATAATAATAATAATAATAATAATAATAATAATAATCAAAAGAAAAAAAGAAAAACGAAGGGCATTTTTTAATTCATTGCGCTTTGCGCATGAGTAATTACAGTTCTGAATTTAGCTTAGTTTGCTAATACTAGAAGGACCTTGTCATATGAACACATCGCAAATTTTACAAAGGAAATAGGGAGGGTTAGGTCTAAATGTTCAGAAGGAGGTCAGACACCTTAATGAGAATATATAACGGAGTAACTGGTTAGCTTTCAGTTGAGGTTAGGGTTAACAGTGTATATAGTTAAATTTAGGCCTAAACAACTCGATAAGCGAAGTAGCGAAGTGGTTCCCTGGTACGGAAGGCTATATAAGCCTAAGCCTAGTAGAAGTCACAGGTTCAATCCTGAGTGTGGATTTCAGATTTTCTTTTTCACACTTAAAAATTTATTGAAAATAAAATTGTAAGTGCCTACATTACGTTATATATTCTCATTAAGGTGTCCGACCACCTTCTGAGCTATAGTAGGTAGACTCTACCAATAGGGAGCTAGGCGAGATCTTGGTAACCGGGTCAGCCCGGTCGACCGGGCTCATATGAAGGTGCCATAAGTCGAGTAAGGATAAGATGGTGTGTCCAGTCACTGGGATATGATCTACTGCTGTTGTTGTGAATGGATATACAAACCTTTGTACCGCTTATCACTAAAAACTTGCTGTTAAACTATGGTGGCAGTGCATACCTTTTGTACCCAGTGCTATCAGTATACAGCTGATAAACTATGGAGGTAGTTCCATCACTGTTTACTTTAAAGTTAGTGGCAGTCTGGGCGCATGGGTACGTCATCGAAGGTGAATCAGGATTTTTTTGGCACACCTTGTTGGAAAATACACAAAGCGAATATAAACTCCAACTGGCTTATCTAATCCACTAAGTTCTAACTTGGACAATAGATACATCTAATTGAAGAAACGTTGTCGGGAAAAACCATAAACCATAAACGATACTACACAATGGAATTCTGGGAACAACGCAAATGAGGCTTGTTTACATTCCAAATGTTGATATTCGAGACCTATTTCTTCATAAAATATTTCCAGAGGTTGAATTTGGACCTATTGTGTTAATATATATCATAGCCCAAGCCTAACAGCGTCGCACTTTGAACAAGCTTAACTAAGGTGAAACTTAACTAAGGTGAAAGGTTGGAAGAACAAGAATTAAGATTGACGAACGGGCTATTTTCAATTTTAGCAATTCTCAAAAACAGTATTACGCGACCGTCTGCACAGTACATTTTTATAGACCGTACAAAAGTTCACAAAAACAACTTTTCTCTGTCTAGAATAAATAGTACCACTAGTTTCCGAATAAAATACAGTTTATGTTTGTCAAAAATTGCCCGAGAAACTGATTTGAAAATCAAAAATTGCAAAAATACACAAACATTTAATTATAGCTCATCGAGTTCAAGCTTTCTTCGATGAAATTCAAGCGATCGATACAACTAAATTTAGGCACGTTTTAAAATCAATTCTCCAAAACTAACAATAACACTAATAAAAAGTCACTCACAGATTGATATCAACATAAATTCTCATCGAAAACTGTAATCTGTTTTACCTTTAAGTTCCTCGCTTGCTTGGAAATTCAAATCTTCGCTTCTGGTTCTGAAATCCGTAGAAAACAAACATCTCCCGCATTGATAAAAACGTAATACATGAAGTTCCTCGAAGCAAGATTTTATCCCTGAAAGCTCGTCTTTTTCCACTAAAGCGGCTTCTGAGTATACCTTAATTAGTATCCCTGTCTTGAGTAGCAAACCGCGAAAAAATGCAGGAAAATAACGAGTTTAATTCTCCGCTAGACACAACAAAACAACTAAAGTGTTTACCGAGCTCACGGCTGTGTGGCCGTGCAAAAAACAAAATTGCTAAGATCCCGGATGTTGTTCCAACACGGGCGGGCACACACGCGCCCGCGAAACATTCCGCTAGCCATGACCATGAAAAATGACGGCATAGATTCTATGAGTATGGAGCTGCGCAGCCAGGCCTTTGGCCTGGCAAGTGCTCCGCTATAATAATGTGCAATTTATCTGACAACAAAAGAAGTTTTCTTCGCTTCCCAGAAACCCATTCGATCGTATCATTCATGGTGTATAGTTTTTACTGACAACGGTTTTTTCAATCAGGCCCCAGTTGTTCAAAAGGTGGATAGCGCTTTCCACCGGATAAATCACTATCCGGTGGATAGCGCTTTCCAACTTTTGAACAACTGGGACCAGGTGTATGCACTTAATGGAAAAAAATTGTCGGGGAAAAAAACATAAGGCATAAACGATACGACCCGATAGAATTCTGGGAACACGAAAAATAAGGCTCATTTATCAGTATTTGAGATTTATTTCTTCTTAGTATAAATCTACTAGCGTTCTATCACGAATGCTGTTCTCTTATTGGCAACGCTACTCACTATCTATCCTGTTGTAGAAAGTGAGTGTGTGCGGTTGTTATTTATATCAATATTCAATAAAAAACGCAGCCTGTCTTGTTGTTAAGTTTTAAACGTCTAGTAGATTTATACTAAAACAATTAGATTATACTAAAACAGATTATACTAAAACAATTAGATTATTCGCTCTTGATTTCTATGCGTGGTAGAAATCTCGAGCTCGTAATCTAATTGTTAACAAAAAGATTCAGAGTATGATTTTTCTGCATACTGTGTTACAGCAAGAGAAATGATTGGTTATAATAATGTGTAATTTATCTAAGAACACAAGAAATTATTTCCACTTCCCAGAAAACCTTTCGGTCATATCGTTCATGGTTTATACTACTTTACACTTGAAAACGTAATTTCAATCAGGTATATATATACAAACTTGATTAATGTCAATAAAGCGCAAACCTGGAATCTCTGGATTACTACTCGTTTATTATCTTTGTACCAGTTTACCTGATTACAAGACATGTAACCCTGAGTATCAGGCCTTCCTTTGGGAGAGGGGCTAAAGGGAGAAAAGGAAAAAACGGGGGAGGGGGTAGGGGTAACCTGCGATCAGGCTCTCTTTTTTGGAGCGGCAGAGCACGAACGCGCGAAAGTCGACGGAGGGCGCTTTTCTTCCCTCCCTGCTCTCCGCCGACTTTCCTCCGAAAAAAAACCGCCTGATCGCAGGTTAGGGTAGGGGAGAAAGGGGAAGAAGGCCTGACCCAAAAGCATTCACGGGCTTGTGTCAAACATCCGAATTCTGGATGTTGCGCTGATTGGACGAAATACAAAAGGCTCTTACGTCACAACACTGGAAATTAATACTAGCGATTTATATCTTGTGGAAGCCATCATTAATTTCAAAGTATTCGATCGTGGAAAATCATTCACTAACTTGAGCTGTCTTTTACGGAACGTGTTATGGAAAAGCACTAGAAGGAGCTCTCCAATTCTTTCTTGGGATTGTACTGAAAACTGAACAAGAATTGTGTCTCAAAAGCCTCGTAGTTGAAAGAAAAGATGTGCTTGGTGTTCTGCCAACTAGCTACGGAAAAAGCTTTATTTATCAGCTGCTTCCGAAGCTACTTTCCCAGTATTGGTTCAGAAAAAGTGACACACAGAAGACGTGCGCAGTGTTGGTTGTTAATCCACTCGAGCTTATTCGAAAGCAACAAGCAGAAAGGCTAAATAACAACGGTATCAAAGCAGCTTCGCTTGAAGAGTTGAATTGTGAAAATGATGTAATAAAGAGTGACAAGCCTACGCGACTCCCTCACGAGTGTTTTAGCCATTTTATAGTTAAGCTCGCAAAATGATGCTTCTTGTATTTGTAGCGGGTATATGGAGATTTCGAGGTGACTGAATTAAAAGCTTTCTAAACGTCGCAAAATGATACAGACTTTAGTCTCGAGGTCATTTGTGTTTTTAAGCTGTCTGCTAGTGTTGACTTCTTTGTCGGGGCGTCTGTTCAGTAGCGATGGCAGTTTGAGCAAGCTTCGATTAGGAGGCCGTTTTGAAATTATGCTGTATTCTCGGCGGCTTTCTCCAACTCGATTTTTTCAACTCGGCGGCTTTCTTCAATTCTGGAGCTCTGTTCAATCGGCGGCTTTCTTCAGTTTTGTTTGACCTCTTGCTGTGCTCATGTAGCCATTTTCTAGTAGAAGTTTACAAACAATGTAAGCTTCTTCACTCTCTCTGAATCTCTCAGGTAGTCAGATCTTAAGTTTGAAATTATTCGCAGAACAGTGGAACCGTGCAAACATACGACCCGGATTTCGACCGCAAACTCAGTTTCAAAGCAAATTTCACAATTCTTCTCAGAAGCCATTTATACACTTTCGTGAGAGTTCTCGCCATTGCAAGGCGTGCTCAATGACAGTTCGTTGAGATGACACGACAGTGGGGTGACCGGAAGTAATTTTGATTGGCTACTGTTTACGGAGACGCGTCATGCAAAACGAGTGGGCGGAAGACTCGTCTGAAAGCTTTCGTGTCAGGCTTTCTTCCCCTTTTTCCTTTTCTTTTTCTTTCCTTTTCTTCCCGTTTCCCCCCTCTCCGAATCCCACAAGCCTGATACTTAGGTTACAAGACATGTGAAACGGAAAAACACTGCAGACCATTGCAGCATCATATATAGTCTAATGTTTTTAAAAATGAGCCTAGTGCTAGGGAGAATAGGCGACAACTCCCCGTACTATCGACGTTTACTTTGCTTTGCTTTGCTTTGCTTTACTTACTTACTTACCTTACATTTAGAGCACTCACCAGCATATCTGTACAGCCGTCGCCTTCGCTAAATTTTGTGCAAGGATTCCAGTCAAACTTATAAATTGAACCGGTGGGAATGACAGTTGGAATGTCTTTAATACTAAAAAGAAATACAATAAAGTTAACAAAAAAACGATCAGCTAATTTATTAAATATCTCTAATACTACGCGAACTGTGATTGGCCAATTCCCTGTCCGTAATTTTTTAATTCATATATTTTTACGATCCTTTTTGTGTCGAAAGCTGTAACAATGATGCAACCGGAGAGAGATGAAATTCGCTAAAGGAGAAGGCACGAGAGCTGGATCACGCAGGGACCTTTCCAGTTTCCACACTTTCTAAAGAAAAAGCTTCGAACCTTTAAATGTATGAAATTGATTAGAAATTGGCCGAAGAAGATCAGACGATAATAAAGGCCACGCGGTGACTAGTAGAGTTGGCGATCCAGTAGATGCAGTAGAGTTGGCTCAGCGAATGAGTCCTGATGAGACGTAGTATTTTGTTGGAGGATTGAAACACGAAAACAGCGTCAGGCCCTGTGGATCTCAAAAGAAGAAAGGTTTAATTAACTGCACATCCAGACATTTACTAGCGTGCAGTGAACTCATGCTCCCCAAAGGAAGCCAATTCTTTTTCTTCAACTGATCACCACACATAATTTATAACACGACAGGTCAGTAAAACGCCAAAAGCCAGTAGTTATATAGGCTCGATTTCCAGCCGTTTTGTGCGCCCGCGTTCCTTCGCGCAAACCACGGCTGGATCACTGGTCTGCTCTATTGTATTTTCAACCAATCAGAGACTTACCTGCCCGAATCGGGCAGGCAGATCCCTGATTGGTCAATTCATTCAGCAACAACGATGTCGGCAATCTCCGTGGATTTATTTATTTATTTATTTATTTCGAGCCTGCTGCTTGAGAAATCCGTTTCTGAGCTGTTCAAGATTACCAAATTTGGGAAATACACCAAGAAGCAATAGTTAACTTGTTCAATGGAAAATATGTGTTATTAACACCGCCAACGCGATCAGGAAAGTCCATATTTTCTTCGCTTCTGCAATTTGCTGCCGAAGTTCAAGTTCTTCCGAGAAGCCATTCTCAGTGCTTGTTTCTCCTTTAGGAATTTTGCCTTTACCTCTAATGCTGCAGCCTTAGCCTTCGCTTCAATTAACTTTAACTTAGTAGATGATGCTGAGGAGATGGAGTGCCTTGAGTGATGAGATGACTTAGATTTCACTGATTGTGTATCACGTGGACCGCCACATACCTTCTTCGCATCGTTCAGAAAGTCAATAATTCTTTGCTTTATTTGAAACACATCCTTATCACGAGTGCCATGCCATTCAAAAGCTAATTTGATCTCATCATCATCCAAGGCCTTGAGATACATTTCATGGGCATCTTGCATTTTAACAAACAGCTGATCTAACTGTACCACTTCAGTACGCACTTGTTTTTCGTTCTCAAAATCCGCCAACAAGGGCGAGACTACGTTCATTTGTTAAGTTAAGTTAGCAAGTGCAGTTTTTCGATTTTCTTTTAACCTTTGAATCTCAAATTGCCTACCCTTTTCTGTAGGAATCTGTTTTCTCGCGTCCTCGTGAGTTTCTTGAAAATCCAAGATACCGGTCAGCGGAGATATTGCACGTGGTGACGAACCGTGAAATGACTCAAGTTCCAGATCCATTTCACTCCAAATGCCTTCCTTTTCTGCATCCAAAGCGTCCATTTTACCTTGTGAGTCTTGTTCCTTGTCTTCTTCGCGTCCTTCCATGTGTGATTCGCTCTAGGTCGAACTGTAACAGCCGTAAAATCCACGATTTATTTGTTTAGATCAACTCGGGAAACGCTCGACACTGTCCTGCTTACAATACGAAAATTCGTGTTACCGTAACCTTAAATTCAGGAATATTCGTAATGTTCGATCCTTTCACTTCTCCGTAAGTTCCTTGATTAGTGACAGTCCATTAAGTGTCCCTTTAGCCGTATACAAACGAAATATCAACGAACAATAAGAAAAATGTGCAGCCCCGAGGTTTGACCTAAACTGGAATGAACCTCGGGGCAATCACGTGTTCTAAACGCCCGAACGGACTGGTCCGATTACACAGGAAAACCAATATACGAAACTAGCATTTAGAAAGATTAATTTCTACTTTAATAGCTTAATCAGCAAAATCTGACCTCTCTATGACCCTAGTAATGGAAACACTAATGGCTTTACGACAAATGATTGACAAGAAAAACACAAATTTCTTGAGCCTTTGAAGATCAATTAACCTGTCTCGAACAAAATTTGTAGAGTCGCGACAAACCAACTGCATATGTGTAAAGGTTGATGATAACAGAAAATTTGTCAAAATAAACAACCGTCTCGAACAAAATCTGTAGAGTTACGACAAACCAATCACCGCATGTGTAAAGCGTTGATGATGACTGAAAATTTGTCTAAATGAACAGTTTTTTTCGCTAGTGCCGAACTTAGGCCCTACTTCTTCACAATAATAAACGTGACACGTCCACTTACACTTAGGCCCTGTTTACATGAGGTAGGGTGCCCCTATGGTGTAGGGCCAACTCTCTTTGTTTGAAAACCTCCAGGGAAAAGAAAACAAAGAGAGTTGGCCCTACACCCTAGGGTCACCCTACCTCATGTAAACAGGCCCTTAAAAACACATTTGAAAGTTTGAGTGGTAACGTGAGATTTCAAAAGTTAATAAAATCATGGCATGCCAATACCCTAGGGGAATTAACAATGGGTCCGGGGGTACTCCCCAAAAAATTTAGTGGCGCAAAATATTTACCGCATTGCGAACCATATCCTTTGATGCCCTTATATAGCTGGTATAAAGAAGTACCCCCCCCCCGGACAAAAGTTTACAACTCAGGGACACCCATTTTTACCTCTACATGTAAACCCATCCACTACATCTCGTTTGCGCATGCGCGCATTAACGAGATAAAAAACGGTAATAAGTGTACATCATGTCCTCAACATTCAGCGAGTGTCCTTTCGCTTCTTGGCAGATACATGTTTGGAATAGTCTTCCTGGAGTCTCCTCTTGTTTTTGTCTAGTTCAGTTCTCTTATTTGAACACTGTTTCGTTTGTTCAATTGCATGTTCCATCTTCTTCTTAGCAACTTCAAGTAACCATTAAGCTATAGCAGCCTCGTTGAAGGTTCTGTTTTTTGTTATTTAAAAATCGGTTCCACAGACAGTAGAAAAGTCAGTTGAGCTGAGAAGGACTAATGTTTTGTAACTTTCTACAGATATGATTCCACCGCTCATTCTTCTCCAAGGTCTTAACAGTTTTCTCATGTGTAGCTACAGCTTGGGCAATTCTTCCAGGAAGTATTTCTTGATTGCTTCCCAGTTCTTGACAATTCTGTCTAATGCAGGAATAAAGGTAAGCCACCTGCATTCTACATGCCGGATGAATAGCTTATCACCAAGCCCCAGATCATTCAACATATGGATGTAATCTTCTCTGCGAGAAGGTGAGCTCTTCAACCAATAGAAAAGATCTATGGCTAGTTCCTCAGATGCCTCTACATATGCATTAATGCCATGCACAACACGAATGCTGCAAGGGATGAATAGCATAAGAACAGGGAGTCCTTCATCTAAGAGTAAGTTATTGACTGTACTCCACATGGTTTACTCTTTGCTTGACCCAGGAAATTCACTGCCTTTGTTACATCCACCACTACAAAGTTCATGAGCTTAGCAATATTTTTCCCCTTTTTATTAATGAATCGTTAATGAATCGTTTATTAAAATCAATACTTGCAATCCGTAGATTGAATTACTATTGATAAAAATATTTACAATGACTTGAGATAAAAATGGATCTGAATATAAAATATTGATATAACTGCTGTAATCATAAATACTAGGCGGAAATATACTACATGTAATTATTATTTATTTAAAGTCTTCCAAGATTAAAAACGCAGGCTAAAACCAGCGGGTTCTGTTTCTCGTACTAAAGACGGATGCAGGTTCATCTGAACATGTTTGCTATTAAAAAAGTCGTGACCTTTTTTTTAAAAAAAAACAACAACAAAAAAACAAACAGAAATTATTTTATTATTCCCTAATCTTCTTGATGTGTGGGGCTCAATAACAATCGGGGCGATTTTACAATACCCGGCCACTTATTTACATATCCCTAAACGTTTTATAGAACGAAGCATATGAAAACGAAAGGATCCATTCTTACTCTACGAGATGCAAATAAGTGGCCGGGTATTCTACAGTTTAGCCATACCATGACTACCATGCGCGATTTAGGGGTAACACTTATTCTTTTGTTAAAACAATAGAATATTAGAACACAAAAGAACGACAATACAATAGAAAACAATACCATAGAATATATTAGAATACATAATTTTACCTAATACAATGAAGGCATACAATGTACAATGGAGCTGACACCCTAAATCGGGCATCATGAGAAATCATCAGTAAGGTGTTTCTTTCAATAGGCCATTTGCACGATGACGTCATTTGACTACTACTACCAGAATTCATTTCGTTTTTCCTTTCTTATTTAGATTTTGTAATCCCAGTGCGGTTTAAATAACAATAGCCGTAATTTGCACTACAAAACAAAAAAAATGAAGGATTCTGGTAGTAGTAGTCAAATGACGTCATCATGCAAATGGCCTATTTAGAGAAAAATGATTCTGGAGAATTTTTTGTATCGCGTGACAAAGCTCAAGCGTTACCCTGAATCACGCAATGTTAATTTTCAGTTTCAGAGACGGGGGAGCAGTTTGTTTTTTCATTTACCCAGGGCATTGTTTCCCTTTCTCTGCGAGTGCGCTAAAATGCGCTAACGAAACTAACCATTATGTCCCACCGGGTTGGGAGGATACACAAATACGCAGTTTTATGTTTACTTTAAAACAACAACCGCTTACCGTATCCGCAATGTCTTGTAAACAAACACCATTGTAGAGGTGTATTACTTAGCATTTACGATAACATTTGGAGTAAATAAGTCATATTGTACCCTGCAAATCGTGCTAGAAAATGAGTTTGCAAGAGATGCACGCACAAATCATAATATTCTCAAAAGTGATTCAACTCATGAACCAGGAAATTTCGACTTGATGTACTACAGTGAATATCATCAATATCAATCTGTTTTATACACCTCGAAATTCTCGAAGATACAAACACTAAAACGTATGCATTGTAAACACTACTGAAGGAAATCAATATTTGGAACTTATAACTAAACAGTATGAATATGCACGGGCTTATTCAGGCTGTTCGTCGACGGCAAACGATATGACCGGTTAGCGAAAACGAACAATTGAACTGGATTAATTTAAATTCGGTTTCAGATGATTGCACAGTCAAGCCGAGACAATCACGAGGCAAACAGTAAATACATTCACTTCGCAAGATCCTCCTGATGCCTTTCATCTTCAATACACACACACAGGAGTAAGTAATAAATATTATGTTACTTACTTATGTTACTTTGAATATGAGCGATTAGCTAGACTGAATACTCCCGGAATACTGTATTCAATAGGACTGATTTTAAAATTTTAACTCGCTTTGATTTGCACAAAGAAACCGAAACAATCTCGAGCAATCTCGCGGCAAACAGAAAGTACATTCACTTTGTAAGATCCTCCCGAAACCTTCAATACACACACACTGGAGTAGGTAATAAATGTTATGTTACTTACGCGGGTCCTTTTGAACCTCCATCGATGTCTCTCAAGTTGATGACTTTCCCGTTGCTTTTTCTGCACGAACAGTCGTCAAGTTTTTCACAAGTTTCACCACCACTTCCCATAAATTCGAACATGAAAAGAATCGAAATAAAAAGCAATAGTTTTGCTGCATTACTGTGTTTTCTCCCCATCATATTTCCGAAACAACAAAGACGGCCGGAAGACAGTCATACAACGTGACTTGGCGTTTAAAGATTAACTTCTGGTAACCACTAATGCGTGTCACGCCAGCACATGTCGCGTCACGTGTGATCTTGCTTCATTAGTAGAATCCGTAAGCTTGACATAACATCATTGATGGATGATAACTGTAAGGGATGTACCCTCTTAGTCTACTCTTAGTTATTTTAATTATTTTATCTTAGATTTTAATAGAATTGCTTATTAATATTGTAAAATACATAATCATTTGAATTTGTTATATAGTTTTTATATATATATATATATATATATATATATATATATATATATATATATATAAATTTCATTGAATGCAGATCAGACTTCAGAAGATATTCATTCGTTTAATGCTACAGCACTGTTTCGTATGGTCAAAAGATGACCACACTCATCAGGCAATTTTAACGAATAACCCGTACATTTCAAAACTGGCGGTTATAAGCATTTAACACCGTTGCTATGCAATATATAAACAAAATTAACTACGAGGTATATAAATAGACGCAATAACATACTTAAGCGGAATAAGGGGTTGCGTTACTGTGTGACAGCTACGTTATGAAGTTCTTGAGTATAAATCTGTTCCTGTGAGGGCATGAACTTGCTAGTTCGTTGCGTTTGTTAAGGCTACATAATTCTTTTTGACAGATAATAAAAAATTTTTCACTCAGGCAGAGGTTACATTTTTTGCTAATATTATTATATGGTTTACATTTTCTTAGTATCCTCCATTTCACATTGAAGGGTTTCTTTGCCATTTTGAGGGTCCAAATGTGTTTTGATAGTTCAGTCTCGTTTCTTTTCTTGTGGTGTCGGAAGGATGCTGTGTGATTTCTATATCGTTCTTTGAAGTTCGTTGCCAGTCCTACGTAAGTTTCAGTTGTAGTGCCGGTTGTGACAGTCGCTTGGTACACAACAGTGCTGTAGCATTAAACGAATGAATATCTTCTGAAGTCTGATCTGCATTCAATGAAATTTGTCTTTGCTCCTCTAATGAATTAGAGTTGAGCGCTTTTGAAATCCATTCTACTGAACTGTCATAGAATTTATATATATATATATATATATATATATTAAGTGTCCCCTAATTAGTAAGGGATATTCCCTAGCTATAATGGTATGACACGTTAATAAAGTTTTGTTGTTGTTGTTGTTGTCATTGTTAACGTAGGTGAAGTAATAAACCATTGTCTTTATGTTATGAATACTCATAAAACTAGGATGATGTCATGTTTTATTTTAAGCATACCAACAGGCTTGTGATCAGTGGCGGATCAAAGGGCGAGGAGGCTGTAATATACCCGGCGTAGTCAATCGATAAAAATCGGTACCAGTAAAAATCGGTATAAATCGTCAAAACGATTCAGTGTGTCAAATCGATATTATCGATTTTGTATGATTATATCGATTTCTAACGGAAAACGTTCTTTGTTTGTTTTTTGGTGTAAAAATAGCTGATATACAGTGAACAAAATGTACTTCTTCAATTACGTAATTTACTTCACAATTTGTAACGTAATGGAGTTAATTTTCACGTTCACGAGAACTACGAAACGATAAGCAAAACAAAGGAAACGATAAATGCAGAAAAATTACAACACTCTATTCATTGCTGATCTCTGCTTCACAATGTCAGCAACATAAAAATAACAAAACAGCAACTACCATTATTCACAGGTAAATATGATGGGAAATATTTTTCTAGGTTTACTGAAACTAATAAAAGGTATATACGAATATAAAAGTACTTGTACTTAGTGAAATTTTGGTAAGATTCGCTCAGCTCCTTTTATTTTCCTTAGCCTTGCTAACATAGATGCAAAACCATGATGGTTACAATTTGGCACCGAATAGAATAACAAGAACTATAACGATAATATAACAACAACAACAACAACAACGATTTATTTCGGTATTCCCATACATATACATGGTATTACCTATACAAGTAGTACGTATCAAGTATTACATGCAGGTATAACAATATACACCTAATTGAAGAAACGTTGACCCGTGAAAAGCATAAACCATGAACGATGAGACCGAATGGGATTCTGGGTAGGCAGCATTGGCAAGCTAGTAATATTCTATTTCTTGATAATCAAGATGTTTTCTTTGTTTGAGACATTTAAGAGCATGATTTATGCATACATATACTGTGTTAATTTAATGTGTATTCTGTCACAGACGAAGATTAATTTACCCAACTTCCCAGTAAACCTTTGGGTCGCATCGTTCATGGTTTATGCTTTTCACCCGACAACGTTTCTTCAATTTGGTGCATTATATATTACAACAATAATAAAACTAACAATTCATTGTTTAGATGACTACGTACTCAGCTCCAGGGTCAGCTGAAGCGAATTGCGTTGCCGTTATCTTCAAGACGAACACAGGCAAGTTGGAAACAAATAGCTGAAAACAGTTCTAGTAGTGCTCGGCATCAACACAAAAGCAGCAGTGAGAAGTTCAGAAAGTTTACAGTAGAGTCCAAGTACAGAATAATAATCGAACAAATTGCATTGATGAAAAATATTAGTTCAACTGGTAAGGAAAACACAGCTGTCAAATAATATTGGCAAGCCCAAAATAACCAGACTTTCTTCCTTTTTCCAGTCTCCAAATCAATAACATAAATAGGCCTGTCCTATCAGAACCTGTATTACACGTACGTGAGCTGAAGAATTAGTAAACATGTTATCGGCTGCATTCTGATCTGTCTTTAATCTTCTGTCGGGAGTAGTATACTCTCATTAGATTTAACCCCGCGATGGATTAGGTGCCTATGGATTAGGTGAATTAGGTGCCTAGGTAAATCATTAATATGCATAAGTGGATTAGGTGCCTATGGATTAGGTGCCTAGGTGCCTAGTCAATGACGTCACAATATGCCTTCCTGCATACTAATTTGGAATAGGTAAGTAATTATTTAACTATACTTATACCAACACAATATGAACAATAGACATGCCCAGACTCGCCTGCTCTGTACCTTCCCTGATTGGATCTAAAGATTTGTATTGTCTGTTTGAATAAAACGCGTGAATTTTAAGAGAGCGTTATCATTTCTGAGGTTAGTTCGCTTACTTGGAAAACTTTTCTCGTGTTCGATTTTCGAAAATTCTTACGATGGCTTTTTTTACCAACGTTGTTGACCTTCAAGCTGCTTTGAGCGCTTGCTCGACTGTCCGCGACTGGGAGATGTTGACCGGTTCCATTCAAATTCCAGAGAATTTTGTGCCGTTGGCTTATGCAAGGCTTACTGAATTGACTGCCCAAGAACTCGAAGTAAGTTCTATTCTTTCAAATTGAATTTTGTGATCTGTTGTTTTCTTACTAGTGTTGATTCACAGCTAAGTTGTGGTTCTGTTCTTTTACAGCTTCCATCCGATCTCACCGAATATATTTTCCCATCTGAGGCTATTCCTGAAACCACGATAATGGTAAGTGAAACGCTTTTCAAGTTTGCTAAACTTTCTTCCCATGACAATTCCCACTCAGAAAACAAACGCGCGAGCGAAACGTTTTTAAGTTAACTAGTAGATTTCTAAACTTTCTTCTCACAACTATATTTTAGACCGTAAATTTTGCGTTTAGATCATTCAAACACATTGCTTTAAATAACCGTCAAAGAATCAATCTTTTTCAAACGTAACTTATTCTCTTATATCACAGGCGTCAAGCAACGACCTTTCGCCAACAAACGTGGAAGATGATTTGGTGGTGGATTTGAGCGATTCGGTGAGTTTAATTTTCCCAAGTCAAACTTTGAAAGCTTTAAAGTTAATTTTCAGTTGAAACAACGTTAAGTAAGTTTAATTATGCGAACTTACACTGAACTAAATTTACATGAGAAATTAGCACCTCTTTGTTCAGCGAGTTAAGACACAATAAGTCTATTGAAAATTTAGTTTAAACCATGTGAATAACTAAATAAGCAAAACTTAATCGAAATATCTTTTGCTCTACAGTTTACGGACACTCAACTTCAACACATTGAGAATATGGAACGCTTGGCACTAGAAAATGTAAGTCATATTTAATTTGCGAGTGAATGTTTTATTGTTTAGGGACTTCAACGCTTTAGGTGTTCTAAATAATTACGCTACTCCATACTTTGTAATTTCCTTAACGTCAACTTTTTTTTTTCTTTCGTTTTTAGAATACGCCCGCTTCGCCGTTATCACCGGAGACTGTGGATAATTTATTTGACGAGGTAAGTTTTCTTTTTAAAACTGTTTTTCTTCGGTAAATTATTGTTGAACGTATTGTTATTTGTTCAACCAACTTATGTCTATTTCTGTTGTTACTTTCAGTGGAATGGCGAAGACATTCCGATGTGGAATCGACAAACCGTAAGTGAAATGATTTATTTTATTGTCTAGTCTTTTCGCAAAAAATAGATTATCAACTCGGTCAAACGGTCTGATCAAAGCTCAATGCTCGTTTCATTGTTCATTGGAATTACATTCTCGCTCGCTTTTATTGGTAGAGAATCAATTAAGTTATCAGAAGCGAACTGATTAAAAGCTCAATTCTCGTGTCAATTTCCGTTTACTTAAATGTTTTAGAGACATGTTATCAACGGAGTTGTTTTTACTCATTCACCTTTTCCAAGTGATCTGTTTTCATAGTCTCGTCCTAAAATGTTTTTACTCATTCGCATTTTTCTGAACTGTTTTCATAGTCTTGTTCTAAAAGCACGTGTTTTTTATTCGATCAAACACTTATTTCTCGTTTCATTGTTGTTGACTGAGCGAAGACTGGGTATTTCAAAATGGCAGACGAAATCAAAACAAACGCTGGTTTCCCTCGAATTTTTGAAACATTTAAACTTGTTTTGATTTTGTTTATACCCCAAATACTTAGATGGACTATTTGTTAGTAACATGGTTTTATTTACTCGAGTAACGCTAAGATAAGAACTAATTTATCGATCGTATAGTTAAGCTTTGCTAAGACTAGATAATAATATTTTAGGGTGCTGGTGGTCAACCTCCAGCGAAAAAGCCTCGCCAAGAACATCAGTGCGACACCTGTGGCAAAACGTTTCGGCGTTTGGATAACTTAAAGACCCACCAGCGAAGCCACACCGGCGAGAAACCGTACGAGTGCACCCGCTGTGATAAACGTTTTCAAACGAAGTCGAATCTAAACAAACATCTGAAAGCGCACGACAAACGCGTTGCCGAGCGTACCTTCCCTTGCGCAACCTGTGGCGAAACGTTCCATAACCGCGCACCTTACAATGCTCATATTCGCACCGCGCATCAATCTTCGCTACAACCTACCACCGCCACCGTTAATCGCAAACGTACCGCCGCTAAAACCACAGACGCGCCACCCACTAAGAAAACCAAGAAAAACCCGAGTACGTCCCCAGAACAAGCCTCAGCAACTAGCGCTGAAGACGTCGCTGTCAGCTCGGATTGGCAAACTGATCCTGTCCTGATTCCTTCGAACTTGGTTCCTAGTAGCGAAGAAGATATTGCTCAGCTGTATCGACAACACTGGCCCCAGATCCGCACCAGATTCAGTCGCCGCAACCGCTTGCAAGATTGGTACAATTTTCGCCTATCCACGATCAGTCCAGCTTCCCTCCACGAGCAGCTAAGCCGAATCTTTGCTGACCAGACGACCGTTTTCAAAGTGAACTTCTCGTTTGGGTTTATCCTGCGAAACACGGAAACAGGCGCCCTACAGTACCACCACCCCTCCGCCAACAATAATTTGGTGTTAGAACAACCGTTCCTGATTTCAAGTCCAGACGATTTAGACCGTGCCATAGAAGAGATCACCAACATCGATTTCTTAGAATGGATTCGACAGCAGAGGCCAAATAGTAAATGGGTTGTGGATCTGGTCACGAATGTCACCTGGTTTGTGACGAAAATCCGCGATCACCCCATCGGCCGAGGAAAATATCTACCCGGGCATATCGTCGACAATCGTGGTATTGATGCTTTGGAAAATAATGCAAAAACCGGCAAACCCTACGAAGATAACTTGTGCTTCTTTCGCTGCCTAGCCCTTCATAACGGCTGCCACACAAAGAACTTGGAGAGAGACACCAAGTACTATTACCAACAGTACAGGGACGCTGGTCTATCCAAGAAGAAGTTTCATGGGGTCAAGCTTAGTCAGCTAGACGAGTTGGAGAAGTTATTTGAAGTCAACATACAAGTGTATAGCCTTGCTCCGACTCAGAAACATGGCGAAGAAGATGATGAGGAAGAAACTAGACCTGACATCGCTGCTACACTCATTCGCCGCTCTCACCGCCATTATCCAAGCACGCTGTACCTGAACTTGTACGAAAATCACTTTTCGTACATTCAAGATCTCGCCCGATACTCTAAATCGTTTCAATGTTCAAGATGTGGCAAGTATTGGAAGCGAGCGCATAACTTAAGACAACACGAGAAGACCTGTGACGGGAAAGTGCAGCTGAAATATCCTGGCGGAGCATACCATGTACCCAAAACCATCTTTGAAGAATTAGAAGACGAAGGCATTATCGTCCCCGACGAAGCACGGTACTTTCCTTACAGAGCCACCTATGACTTTGAGTGCTACTTCGATAAAGAAAAAGCGCAAGAATTAAAGAACACCGAAAAATTGACCTGGCAAACGTCGCATGTACCACTGAGTGTGAGTGTCTGTAGTAACGTGCCTGGTTACCAAGCGCCCAACTGTTTTGTGTCTAACGGCGACCCGAACCAGATGCTTGAAGATTTTGTACAGTACCTGACCGAGATCAGTACCAAGAGCTCTTCTCTGCTACGTGAACAGTACGCACCCGTGTTTGAAGCACTCAAGACAGCAAGAGGTCCCGAAACGCGAGAAACGGACGAAGACCGACTGGCACAAATGCTCGTAGATTTGCAAGAAGGAAATGAAGAGTCTGGTAGTGGTGAGAACGAAAGCGAACAAGAAACAGAAACCGGAGGAGAGAGCGAAGATGAAAGCAGAGGGATCGATTTGATGGCGAAGCGATGATGAAGGGGACGAGGAAGAGATTGAGTCAGAGAACGAAGAAGATCGCGCCTTCTTAGATGAAGAAGTGAGGGAAGACGATCCGTCATTTTATAGAAGATTTAACGTGGAACTTGACCAAGGCGTAAGACAAGAACAGAGGCAGAGACGAGAAGAGCTAGCAGAGCTGGAAGATTTACTGTTTGGAGAAGAACAGACCAGCGACCATAAAGTGTTGAACAAGCTCGAAGAAAAACTAAACGCATACATTCAAGAACTGCCTGTCCTTGGCTTCAATTCTGGCAAGTATGATCTCAACGCTGTGAAAGAATTTTTATTTCCCCACCTCATTGAGACTCAACCAGTCAAGTTCACCGTCAAGAGAAACAGCAACCATATGTGTCTCAAGACGGAACACCTCAAGTTTCTCGATATTACCAACTATTTAGCTCCTGGGTTCAGTTATGACCAGTTCTTAAAGGCTTACGAATGTCCTCAAACGAAAGGTTATTTCCCGTACGAGTGGCTTGACAACCTGGAAAAGCTAGAAGAAACATCATTACCTCCCCACGAAGCTTTCTTCTCAAGCCTGAAGAACGCCAACATAACAGACGAAGAGTACGCCTATTGCCAACAAGTCTGGGAAGAAAACGAAATGTCCACATTCAGAGAATTTTTAGTCTGGTACAATAATCTCGATGTGGTACCTTTCCTGGAGGCAGTAGAGAAAATGAGTCAGTTCTGGCAAGAGAGAAAGATCGACATGTTTAAAGATGGCATTTCTGTTCCCGGTCTCACCTTAAAGTATCTCTTCTCTTACCTGTCGCCGCAAACGTATTTCAGTCTCTTCGACCAAGCAAACAGTGACATGTATCACCTTATCCGGGACAATAACACAGGCGGCCCTAGTATAATTTTCCATCGCTACCACGAAGCTGGCAAAACGAAAATCAGGGAAGCGGAAAAAGGCCAGGCTGCTAAGCTGTGCCAGAAGATCGTGGGGTATGATGCAAATGCTTTATACCTGTGGGCTGTGATGCAGAACATGCCCACTGGAAGCTACACAAGAAGAATGGCAGAGAACCAGTTTAAACCAAAAGGGTCTGTTCGTATGGCGATCGAATGGCTGGAATGGGTAGCGCACCAAAAGAGAATCCATATTCGCCATCAACTCAACAACACCGAGAAGCGTATCGGTGATCGCAGACTCCCTGTGGACGGATTCAACGCACAGACACAAACCGTCTACCAATTTCACGGTTGTTACTGGCACGGACACGACTGCTTGCTCAATCGTGGTAAAGAGTTTAACGAAAAGCGCAAGAAGCCCATGTGTGAACTACTCGAAGAAACAAGAGCCAACACCGAATATATCAAGAGCAAAGGTTACAACGTGGTAGAGATGTGGGAGTGCGAATGGCGACAGATGAAGAATACAAATCGTGAACTGCAGCGATTCATCGCTACCGAAGTAAAAAGAAAGTTGGATCAAGTGAAAACGATGAGCCCCGAGCGAATTTTGAGCGAGGTGCGAAATGAGCGTTTGTTTGGGTGCGTGGAAGTAGATATTCGCGTGCCGGATCACCTCAAGGACAAGTTCAGCGAGATGTGCCCCATCTTTAAAAACACCAACATCAGCCGTGACGATATTGGGGAGTTCATGAAAACTTATGCTGAGGAAAACAACATCATGGCGCAACCCCGACGCAGCCTGATCGGGAGCATGAAAGGCGAGAAAATTCTGCTTGCCACGCCTCTCCTCAAATGGTATCTCGAGCATGGTCTGGAGGTTACAAAAGTGTACCAAGTCATTGAATATACTCCTGAACCCTGCTTCAAACCGTTTGGTGACGCAGTATCTGACGCGAGACGAGCAGGAGACGCAGACCCTAACAAAGCCATTATCGCGGATACAATGAAACTGGTAAGTTGTTGTTTTGTTATGGGAAATAAGGGGTGGGAACAATATACATATTTCACGGATAGACAACTGATTTCATTCTTTATTATTATTTCTAGTGTGGAAATAGCGCTTACGGAAAATGTATAACGAACCAAATGAAGCATATGAACGTGGAATTTTGCAGTGACGCGGAAGCCAGTCGAAAAGTGAACACCCTCTCTTCAGGAAATTGGACAATATTACCGAAGATACGTATGAGGTTCAGTCCTGCAAGAAAACCATAAATTTAAATTTACCTATTCAAGTCGGTTTTTTTGTGTATCAATACGCAAAACTTCGCATGTTAGAATTTTATTATGATTTTTTAGACAAGTATTTGGACGTTCAGATTTTCAAATGTGCGAAATGGATACTGATAGTGCGTATATCGCAATTTCTGGGGAAAGCGTTGAAAGTCTGGTTAGACCAGAGTTAAGAGAAGAATTCGCACTAGATAAGTGTAACTGGTTCCCAAGGAACGACACCCCCGCGCACAAGGCGTATGACAAGCGAACCCCCGGCTTGTTTAAAGTAGAATGGGAGGGGCAAGGAATCGTGGGATTGTGTTCAAAGACTTATTATTGTTTTGGGGCGAAAGATAAGTTTTCCTGTAAAGGTGTTAACAAGAAAACAAACGAAATTAACAAAGAAAAATATCTCAATGTACTGTTGACCAAACAGAATAGTGCTGGGGTGAATCGAGGTTTCCGAGTAGTCAACAACACGATGTATACTTATACTCAAGTCAGAGATGCGTTCTCTTATTTTTATCCAAAAAGAAAAGTTTTGGCTGACGGAGTCAGTACAACTCCACTCGATATTTAAGTTTCATTTGTACATAGATTTTTCTCGCTTGTAAATAATTTTTCGCGTTTTGTAAATAGTTGTAAATATAGATTGTATAAGAATTTCAGTTTTTAGACATAGTATTTTTCATATAGTTGTTTTGTACATAGGAAAATAATTTTGTAAATAAACAAAGTTGGCAGAACTTTAATCATGGCTTGTTGTCTGTCTAGTCGCGCGCGCGACCTCCACGCGTGAGCCTCCCGCGCGCGATCCCAGGGAAAAAACAACGTTAAAAAGTGTCCCTTTTGGCCCTCGAGGCCCCCGTGGCCCTTAATTGCTTGATAAATTAGCGATAAATTTCGTGTTCTAAATCAGTTTTATTCAGTTGAAATCAAACTTTCATACCGTCAACATGAAGAGAAAATGTAAACATTGTCCCATTCCTGATTGTCATGCGAAATTTTTAGTGCGATTAGCAAATCATTTAGCTCAAGTTCATAACTTAACTGAACTCGAACGGAGATATTGGCTCCAATTTGCTAAATAACAAAACATCAACATGGTTCGTGTGTATGGGAAAGAGGCTGAACCTAAAACTATTTTTCTATAAATCAAAGTGTTTGCAGTTTAATCAGTCAGTTGTGATCATGGATCCGAGGTGGAAACATCCGTTCCCCGCATTGGTAGCCGGACCAACGTGTTGCGGAAAAAGTCAATTTGTTAAACGTTTATTAGAATCAGGAGAAGACGTGATTGATGGGGCGCCTGAAAATATTATATGGTGTTACGGGATTTATCAACCAGCGTACGATGAAATGCAAATGAGTATTCCTAACATTACTTTTGTGGAGGGAGTCCCGAGTGACTTGGAATCTATGATAAATCCGTCGATTCGAAACCTTGTGGTTATTGACGACTTAATGCAAGAACTTAGTAATGATCACAGAATTACTAGTCTATTTACGAAGGATGCATCATCGCAACTGAGTGTCATCTTTATTTTGCAAAACATCTTTCACCGCGGAAAAGAATTAAGAGATATGAGCTTAAACTGTCATTATCTAGTACTGTTTAAATCTCCACGCGATAGCAGTCAAGTGACTCATTTAGCAAAACAGATGTTTCCCGGTCATCAAAATATATGCAAGAAGCCTTCCAAGATGCAACCAAAAGACCTTATGGGTACTTATTATGCGATCTTAAACCGGAAACGCCTGCCGACTTCCGGTTGCGAACTAACATCTTCCCTGGGGACACCCAGTTCGCTTACATCCAAAAGGTATAAAAAGGCTGCATCACAGTGATATAAATCAGTTGAGCATGGCCCAGCGACTGAGAAAGAACCACGACTTTCTTAAACTCCTTGCCAAGTGTACTCCAGCGCAGCGTAAAGCGATTTTGAAAGTAGCCGACGACGCTTTAGTAAGAACCATTTGTGAGTGCGTTCTCAACGTATTGAAAGAGACTGTGCCTGTTAGTAAACCCGCCAAGAGAAAACTTTTAACCCACAAGAAATCCTTGATTGCTCTAGCTGAAAAAAGTACGCCCGTTGCTAAGAAAAAGAAAATCTTGGTCCAACACGGAGGAAACTTTTTAAGTGTTTTGTTACCACCCGTTCTTCGTGTATTAAGCTCCATACTTACCTAAATGAATCATACCAAGCGCATGGTTCTCGTTCCCGAGAACACCCTGGAACGATTGCAACAACGCCAGCAGATATTAACCCCACCTGTGACTCAAACTTTAAAAAACTTAGACAGTGAAATGGGACAGATTTTATCCAGTAAAGAGCTAGATGATGACGAAAAAGCGAGACTGTACAATCAGGTGTTACAGCGCTATCTGACTTATTACGATCAGAGAAAAGGACAACCACTTCAAGTGAAACTAACAGCCCCTAAGCCCGTGGAAACTCCTAAACCAGAAGAAAGTGAAGAAACAGACACCGAAGTGGAAACTATACCCACGGCGGTAGAAGAAGAAGTCATGAAAAGTGTACCTAAGATGTACAAAGCTGGGGCTAGACAACTCTTGGATAAAATAAAACAAAACCGAGATGTGTTGGTGGAATGAAAAAGGAGAGTTGTTGTACGAAAACAAACCGATACCCGGGTCTCACGTAGTGGATTTAGTCAACGATATAGTACGCCACCGCAAAGGATTTGAGCCTGTTGGATGGTCAGTGTTTGCGAGAGGTCTGGCGCGAATGAACGTCCCTGAAAACTTAGTGCGCAATCCCCAGAGGCAGAGTACCATCCGGGAGTTTAAAGCAAGAGTGAGAGATGAGACTCCGAATAGTCCCTCTCGTTGGCTTCCTTCCCCACCTCCTTCCTCCTCACCCGCGAAAAAGCAAAAGCGAAGGATCGCAAGTCCACGCCCTCAAGCCGTTCGCTGGTTACGATTATAGCAAGAGACATTTTTTTTTATTGTAATCAATTCTTTATTTTAATAACTCAATAAAATACATTGAAAGGAAATTACATGGTGTGTTTACTGAACTTTGTGTTGTTCTTTTGATCCTTGTTTGGTTACATGGGTATGATATTTTTTTAGACTAAAAGGGAAGTGTTTTTCGATAAAGCGTTTTACAAGAAAATCATTTCGGTGCTTATTGCTAGAAAACCTATGTACAATGGTGTTCATACTAACATGGCGACAGCGAAATAAGGCATAGTACAAGCTATAATGCCCACACACTTTTGAGTTTATGCTTTGTAATGTCACAGAGTTAAACATCCACTGGGTAGAATTACTTTTCAAGAAATCAGTAAATGTTCCAGTATAATTGCTTGGCGGTAATCCGTAAGAGTCGAAAAATTCTCCCTCGCAATCCTTGGTGAAATAAAACGCAACCCAATGTGATCCGGGCTTGTCACTTGTATCCACATTTGCAATGAACAGGGCTGGGTAGGATGAAACACTGTTTGGCAGTTTATCTGAAGGATACACTCCTTGAAACACGCCTCGGGTATATTTATCCTTTCTCAAAATAAGCGTCAGTTGAACGGTATCCATTCTAGTTTGTGAAGTCGAACAAAACGTTTCGATTAGCGTCAATCTCAATCACGTTTTGAAACTCGGCGTAGACAATGAGGTTCACTGTGTTGGCAAGTGGCTGACTAAAATGAAGCTCGACTCGAAGGTTGCCTTGTTTTATAAGCTCAAAATGTTCACCCGGGCAGTGATCTGGGGACAAGTCAAAACAGAAAGCGGTGTAACCAGAACCATAATCGCTTCTATTTATCTGGTTGCCTGTATCCTGGGCTAGCTTTCCACTTCCGGAAAAAAGGCTTTGATATCCAGCTATAAATTCTGACCACCGGCCTCGTCAAATTTGAGAAACAAGGGTTTTCGAGGAATTTGTTCCCCATCCACGTACACGCCCACTTGAGTTAAGTTGTGGTTTTGAAGTTAAAGGGGTTGGAGGTGTAAGTACCGTTAAATGCTTCTGTATCCACCAATACTAGTACTAAGCGCTTCGGAATGTGACCCAGGAAAAGATTATCTGGGGTGAAATTACTGAATGCTTGTGGTATGGAAAGGACTTTGCAGTCAACTCGGCGAATCGGATATTTGGCAGTCGTTTGCTTTAGCGCAGCGGCATGTCCCAAACTAATGGAAGAGGCTACTTTAACTTTGCGAACGTACAGGATTGCTTCTGTGATAACCACCTTGAAGTTGGCACCTCCAGCTGATGACAGCAAGCAGAACGAATTCTTGGCTCTGTTGAGTTTAATTCTCAGATTGACTCCGTTCAGTATTAACCGGTCTTGAAAGAAAATATCGCTGTGTATCGGTCCCATCATGTCCACCGTATTACTCTGTTTCGTGAATTCATAGCGAGCTTTTAAACCCATGTTTGCATCGGCATCTTCAGCCACTGGATTAACTGCATCCATCTTTCCAGGGGTATCTTTGTAAAACATAGCCATGGACAATTGACTTGTTTTGGCCTCTTCCCCGTAGTTCAGCAACGTTTCAATCATGGCGCGATAAGGGTAGGTATTGGTTGATGGGGAAATAAGTCGCTCGTTCAAAGACACATCCACTTGTGAAAACAAGGAATGGAGAAAAAGGTTCACGGGCCCTACTTCTGTGTTTAGGTCTAAAGCGGTACCGTTTGCTTTCGATCTTGGCTTTAACAAACAACTGGGTTCGTGCTAGGTCTAGATATTCTTCCCCAGTTCCCGAGACATTAAATTCGATCGGACCACTGTCAGTTATGTTACTAAGGGGATGATATTCAATCCATTGTCCCTTGGTGATAGATGTTTGTGTAGCCGGAATCGTGAAAAGATCGAGTTCCGATTTCGTACACTCTTGAGATTCGTGATGAACAAAAGCCATGCTTACTTTGAAAAAAAATATTCCAAATTTTGTCCGGGCTTCTTCTGCTGCGGAGATGTTTTCCGTTTCTTGCCTGGTGGCGAACTGTTTTTTCTAGGCTGTGCTTTCCTTTTTGTAGCTTTTTGACCCGCACCTGACTGCGCTTGCGAGGGATTCTGGGAAGCAAGTTCACTGATAGCTTGTTTGGCTCGTTTGCCAACCACCGTTTTTAATTGTTTTCCATCCATCACATCTTGAGCAATATTGACACCGGTTTGCAACGCTTTTTTACCAAGTATTCTAGCACCCTGTTTCAGGTGAGGCACCGCCCAGCGAAAAAGACCTCTAAATATGGAACCTAAGCCATATCCTCGCTGAAATCGAGCTCCATGAAAGGCTGGTAAATTTCCACCTTTTTGTTTGGCTTGATCTAAATAATACTGTTCGTACAACTTGTGATTTGGCGTATGAATTTTCTTCATGTCACTCTTTAAAAGTACGGAGGTTGACTCTGACGAAAATGAAGTGTTAGCAACACTCTCCCAAACTCAAATGGTACAGACTCTCCGGTGTCCCGCTTTATATTGACTTCGATCGTCTCGAACTGCTTTCTGCTGACAGGTACGTATTGCGGGCGCACGAATGATTTGCTGATTCGTTCCCCATCTTTCCCTTCCACGGGAATAATTCGAAGCAAGGGAACTAGTGTGTCTCCGACATATTGCGGTGAATAATATCGCAATAAATGTAAAGATCGTGAAAACCGTGTTCCAAATCCACTTCTCTAGGACCCTTGGTTGTCTTTGAAATCACTTGTTCCGGTGAAAATCCCAGCATATATCCGAATTTGTCAAAATTCACTTCGGAGTTATTTTGCACATGAACTGTCACCTTTCTACTGATAGTATCATAGGAAAATGACACATCATTGTTGAAACGGTGTTCGTTATCGATCGACTCTTTCATTTTTGCAAGGATATCTTGAATGGTAGGATAATGGCCTGGTGAAATTATCAGGGTATCCCACATACCGTGGAGTTTTTCATTCCGAACGAAAAATCTAAAGTCTTGAACATTATTCCAGCTATGTGGATAGTGGATTTCGGTTAACGCCACTTCCCATTCACCTGTCAGATTAATGGTCTGTGGTAATCCAACCCGATACTCTGTTAATGTGTTATTTGGAAATTTGTCAGACTACTATTACTGGGGAGATGTAGATAAAACTGTGTTACCTCCATGATGACTAGAAGTCAAATGATATTGTTACATAGGGAGGGCTTATTTTATAATTTACCACGCTACAACTATTTCATATAAAATCATACCTTTATTCACACAATGCCTTTTACAACTTTGAAATATTACTTTCCGGTACCCAACTATTAAATTTATCTGGGTAACCTTTCCATTTTACAAAATATTCAACTAAGCCTTTACGCTTTCTCTTGCGTAAGATCTTTTCCACACGATAAACATCGTCATTCTTGATAATTTTCTGTAGTTCAGATTCGTAAAATGTTCCATCTAAGATCTCCCCTGCATCATCTTTCAGTTTATAGACTGGTACTTGACGCGACATTCGTTTGTACACAGTAAAAATTTCTTCGGTAAAGTTGGGAAGGTAAGACTTTTCAAAGAGTCGCTTCACTTTGCTGATTCTTACACGATCCCCCACTGCAAATTTGAAACGAACAAGCTTGTGTACATCATCTCCATACAACGTTTCCCATACTTTGGTTTCGTTGGCCTTGGTAACCTGGCTTGGTTTCATTTTAATACTGCGATGGTAGGTATGATTGTAAGATGATACTAACTGTGGTAGCACATCTATATACGTAAGTGTGTTTTTAGCAGTAAAAAATTTGTACATTTTTCCCTTAAAAGAACGGTTGAATCTCTCAACTACCGACGCCTTTAATCCCGAGTTAGTTGTGAAAAAATCAATGTTGTTGTCACGAAGAAACTTCAGGAACACACGATTAAGAAACTCCGTGCCTTGATCCGTTTGAAGTTTAAGCGGTTTGCGACCAGAAGATAGAATCGTTCGAAAGGCCTTGACTAGCTCTTGACCCTCTTTTGTCTTCAAAGGAAGGACCCAAGCATACTTGCTAAAGACATCTAGACAAGTGAGGAGGTATTTGTAACCCTTGTTATATCGACTTAGACTTTGAACATCCACCAAATCAGCTTGGAATTGAGCATTTATGCCGGGAACAATGACTCTACTTCTCTTGTAATGTCTACGCGCGGGTTTATGAAGCGTATAAACGTCTTGCTGACTCAACCAATCTCAACTTGTTTACGAGAAATCTTGCTCTTTCCTTTCTCTTTGACCGCCCTGTAAACAGCATCCAAACCACCGAAACTTGCGGGATGACTCGGATCGAGGTAAATGCTGGCGAGAGTTTCTCCATCGCAGAACTCAGAGTTTTGTACAATGACTTTGCCACCACAACAAGCAAATACGCAACGAATGCGATTAAAAATTCTCTCTAGTGCAAGGGAGGGTGAAGGTGGACAGCAACCCATCACTTGTGACTTCTCTGACGATCAGAACGCAAATGACTATTCTCTCCACAGTGCTCACTTATATGTCTATTCTCCTATCTGGGTGAGAGTGGGAACGAGAAAATGGAATAATCGTTCCCAGTCCTCCTCGGTCAATCCTAATTGTTCGGCAAAATTTAAAAATACCAATAATCTTCCCCAATTAACTTGCGTGAATACTTCAGAATGGAGTTGTTTTAACTTGCTCAGTTTCGACCCCGGTAGATCGCAAAATCCCTCCTTCGATAACATAATTTCAGGTGTAGTAAAACTTATACTTTGTGCTACAAGGCGGTATAGGTCAAAACGAAATCGAAGCGAGGAAGGTCTTATACCCATGTTAACTGAGAAAGAGACAAACACACACTGACTCAAATAAACATGCTTTATTACTTTTATAGACACAATTTGTTTTGAATAGCATTAATTACAACGTCAAGGTCCATTGGTTGTTCTTCTTTTCTAACAACAGTCTCAGGGCATTGAACTTCAACTTGGCTGTCAATTTCCATAGCACTGGGATCTTTGCACTTCAAGCCACAAGGTCCGTAGTAAATAGTATACAGGATACGACTTTTAAGATCTTCTCCGCAATCTTCGAGTTCCAAGGAGGTAAGGTACATACTTGTCCAAGGCAGCTTTGGTAATTGGTCACGTACGCTTCCCACGACTTGGCTAACTTGAAACCAAGAGCGCTGCACACGCTTTCGGCGGTTTTCATGACGATGTTGAGATCGATGTTTTCCACCACATCTTCTCGGTAATACATCCACGCATCTTCGCTATCCATCAATGTGTTGAAGTTGAGTGTCCGTAAACTGTAGAGCAAAAGATATTTCGATTAAGTTTTGCTTATTTAGTTATTCACATGGTTTAAACTAAATTTTCAATAGACTTATTGTGTCTTAACTCGCTGAACAAAGAGGTGCTAATTTCTCATGTAAATTTAGTTCAGTGTAAGTTCGCATAATTAAACTTACTTAACGTTGTTTCAACTGAAAATTAACTTTAAAGCTTTCAAAGTTTGACTTGGGAAAATTAAACTCACCGAATCGCTCAAATCCACCACCAAATCATCTTCCACGTTTGTTGGCGAAAGGTCGTTGCTTGACGCCTGTGATATAAGAGAATAAGTTACGTTTTGAAAAAGATTGATTCTTTGACGGTTATTTAAAGCAATGTGTTTGAATGATCTAAACGCAAAATTTACGGTCTAAAATATAGTTGTGAGAAGAAAGTTTAGAAATCTACTAGTTAACTTAAAAACGTTTCGCTCGCGCGTTTGTTTTCTGAGTGGGAATTGTCATGGGAAGAAAGTTTAGCAAACTTGAAAAGCGTTTCACTTACCATTATCGTGGTTTCAGGAATAGCCTCAGATGGGAAAATATATTCGGTGAGATCGGATGGAAGCTGTAAAAGAACAGAACCACAACTTAGCTGTGAATCAACACTAGTAAGAAAACAACAGATCACAAAATTCAATTTGAAAGAATAGAACTTACTTCGAGTTCTTGGGCAGTCAATTCAGTAAGCCTTGCATAAGCCAACGGCACAAAATTCTCTGGAATTTGAATGGAACCGGTCAACATCTCCCAGTCGCGGACAGTCGAGCAAGCGCTCAAAGCAGCTTGAAGGTCAACAACGTTGGTAAAAAAAGCCATCGTAAGAATTTTCGAAAATCGAACACGAGAAAAGTTTTCCAAGTAAGCGAACTAACCTCAGAAATGATAACGCTCTCTTAAAATTCACGCGTTTTATTCAAACAGACAATACAAATCTTTAGATCCAATCAGGGAAGGTACAGAGCAGGCGAGTCTGGGCATGTCTATTGTTCATATTGTGTTGGTATAAGTATAGTTAAATAATTACTTACCTATTCCAAATTAGTATGCAGGAAGGCATATTGTGACGTCATTGACTAGGCACCTAGGCACCTAATCCATAGGCACCTAATCCACTTATGCATATTAATGATTTACCTAGGCACCTAATTCACCTAATCCATAGGCACCTAATCCATCGCGGGGTTAAATCTAATGAGAGTATACTACTGTCGGGCTTCCTTATCCTTTAGAATAAGTTCTTTTTTTGTTGAAACTGGCCTTTAACGTAAAGTTTAACTCGCGCAAGACTCAGTCCTTCAGTAAGACTACAGTCATGCTTTCTTAATAGAGGGCCATCTTTTCTTCCATGTTTTTTTTTTCTTTTCATTTCCTTAATTTCTTCAGTTTGTCTTTCCTTCTCCACCTCTTCAAGTCTTGGTAACATTTCCTTTATCCTTCTTACGTCTTCTGCATTGACACTAGTCTGAAGTGTCAGACGATTTCTCGCCCTAACTCCTGTGGGCGCCTGTTAAAAATCCATAACAATCGGTAAAAATCAAGAAAAATCGGTAAAACAAATGTGTGTCGTCGATTTCTATTGATTGATCGATACAATCGATATCAATCAGATCAAATTTACCGATATTTACAGATTGATAAATCGGTACCGATTTTTATCGATTGACTTCGCCGGGAATACACTTGATCAATGATACTATCAGTTCACTGTTTCCCTAAATAACCTATAATTCAAAGTATTAAGGCCGGACATAGTGCAACATCGCACGCGACTTTTGCGTTAAAGAAACATTACCTGAAATATTTCGTGCAAGGTTTACCTTTCGTGTAACAACTGACACGACTGTTCACTGAAACAAAGAGTATTTGAGAATTTATGTTCAACGAATGCAGATGTTGGATGGATTGTTGTCGCTCAATGTTTTTAAAGAAGAAAACGACTTTCAATTGCTGTTTTGCGTGCGATGTCACACGTATAAATTCTGGGGTGGACACACGGCGTAATTTTTAGTTGCCTGTGATGCTCGTGTGGATTCCCATATAAAAATGACGGGAGTGCTCGTCGGAAATTTTCGAAAAGTACCCTTAAAGGTATCAGAATGTTGTTTCATGGGCGTGGCTCAAATGAATTTTTACCTCTAAGAGGTACCAATTATAAAAAAAACGCATGTCATATGCTGTCATATTTTTTCTGCCCTAAAAGGTATCGCGATAATTCTAACGGTGGTCATTTTTTATTTTATATTTTAGCACTTTAAGCGGTACCAGTGTACAAATTTTGACCCCTGAAAGGTACGACGAGCACCCTCGTCATTTTTATATGGGAGTCCCCCCCCCGGGGGCTGCAATGTCGCGTGTAATGCTGCATAGCGGGTCCGGGCCTTTACTTTGCGTACAACAAAAACACGACTTCATATTGCATGAGACAGTTAAACGCTACGCAAATCACACAATAGACTCACAGTGGTCTTTGCCAAGACCATCTATTGCACAAAGGGCGATTCATTGTCCGAAAATATTACAACAGTTCAGTTTATAAATTGTACATTGAGCAGGCTTGGGAGTTCTCAACAAACCCTGCTGAGCTTACAAGGAGAGCCCGTGTTACAACATTCTCATTCAAAGTTACTTTATAGTGTTTTAAAAACTTAGCCGTATTCTAAGGCCTGGTTTTTTTATAGCGACTTAAAGAATCTGACCCACCCAGTTTGCATTGCGCGCCAACGTTGGTTCATCCGCCATTTTCAGGGCCCCCGAAACTCCATACTGTATTATATTGTAGATGAGAAATTCACTCGTTCAAGAGGTAATATGCTTGCCCAAATATGGAATAGAGCAATATCATAACAATAAGAGAAGCGTTCGTTTTCAGCAAGTTATTATGCTTTCGCTTGTGCTGATGTTGCTTGTGAAAACCAGGCTTTAGTGACAACTACATTTGTATTACATCTGTCTTAAACACGAAGTTCCGGTATAAAAGGCTTTGCTCCTCCCCGATTTCACACCTTTTGGGTGCGAAATGCAAATTAAGGTGTCTTTCAGTCACAAAACGTGGTTGACTTGCACCTCCTTTACAGCCCTTTTCAGTGTTACGTGCATAGCGCGAAAAGGCGGGTGTTTCGACATCCATCTTTCGACGTCTATCTTTCGACATGCTGTTTACGTGTTACCAGTAACATTCATTCTCACATATTTCTTCAGTTTATCAAAAGAAACATTTTCAGGCATATCATGGATCGTTACGACCGGGCCATCGGCTTGGTTGGTGTGAAGATTTACTCCAGCGATCACCTGAGCACTGGTTGTTTTTGGTGATTTTACTCGTGGCGAAGTACGGTTTGGAGTCCAAGCCCTAAAAGAAGCACGTAAAAAAAATTTAAAAGTTATGGGACCAAATTGAAATGGTTTTACTTACCCTAGGGTAGAACTAACCTTTTTGCTTTTCGTCAGACGTTAAAGAAAACAAACTGACTACTGACTATTGACAATGCAATGCTAACAAATAAACCATGCGAAGAAAACTCACCGCGAAAATGCCAGTCGACAGCCATCCGTATCGGGACACTTGATTTATGGCCGTTTTTCATTCTTTCCGGGTATTCTGAAAAAACTCCATCCATCCCACTGTTATTCACTACTAGAAACGCCGTGTTCGCTTTAGATTGTTTTTAGTAAACATTGTCTGATACAATTTCATCGGCACAATTTTCGACTGAGTCAGCGAGAACCTGTCTGATCCAGCGTTTGGTCTCCCTCAGGTCTTTCGAGAGTTTGTGGTTAAAACTCAAAGGTTGTCCGATAGCTTTCCCACTGGCGGTCTTCGTATATAATATCACTTCTCGAGTTCTTTCCTCGGAATCTTCGGGAACTGGCAGGCCAAAAAGATTCATCGCTTGCCTAAATTTGGCATCCGAAACAGTCGGGAGTTCCGCCATGTTTACGGCAACAGTGAATTGTTACAGCAGGCCTGGTTACAAATTATGTCGAAAGATAGAAGTCAATAGACGTGGAAAATAGTTCCTACTGCACGTAACACTGAAAAGGGCTGTAAATATAATATGCTTTAAAGGAATAGAAGTTCATAAAGACTTTTGATATAACTTTCATAAAGTTTTTCAAATTGTGTCATGAATGCATGGTCTTCGTAACGACGCATGTTTTTTGTCTTTGTTAATACTTCAGTGGTTGATTGACGACTGGAGGTGAGAATGGCCAGGACAAGCTCCTTTTATACCAGAACTTCGTGTTTAATCTTTAAATACAAGAAGAAATACAAAATCTTTAATTTACAGAGAAGATATTCTTTAATTTTTCTTTTAGATATAAAATAATTTAACGATTTCTATTGTGCAACTACCTACACTAGTGATCAATTGCGCATATAACATTTTAAAACTAAAATTTCCTTTTAGTTTGGGTTGTGAGCCGTGCATGAACAATTTATTGATTGGTATCATTGGTACAAATGGTGAAAGTGGTTGTCGATCCGTTCCAAGTGACCCGGCTTTCGTAAAATGCATGTCATTAGTTAAACGTGAACCAAGATAAAAGCCGCAAGGCGAAGCAGGTAGCACAAACAAAAACGTGAGCGCGCGAGAAAAAGAAAAACATGACATGAATATTCCTCGTCCTATAAGCGTGTTACGCCACAAATGCACCATTCACTGGCGGATGTCTCCTTCTGAATCTTATGGAAAAAAAAAGAAAAGAAAAAAGAAGGTATAGTGTAGTCTCCAAAGCCAAAAAATGTTATTTTCATAATTTACTTTTGTAGATTTCTGATTGTTTCATGTAACGACTGATATGTACCTGATATGTACTGATATGTACCTGCCCAAATGATATTTTCATTATAAAGATATTGATAAAATAATACATCTCATTTAACTTATTGTAGTGACATTGTACCATGTATTGCTCAACTGAAACAAGCGGATTCTACACACTTTTCATGTTTTGTGTTGAACGTAGGCTATGTGCAGGCTATGTGCTATTTGCATGTTAACTTTGTTTATCCCTAAAATCTTTGTTTTAAACACGGACCCGCGCTATAAAAGGGATAGCTCCGCCCCTTTGTCACACCATCACTGCTTCAACGGCTAATCAAAGATGGCTAACACTGCGAGCAACACAGAGGAAGACCGTTGCCCCCCAAAATTGGTCTAATTCTACCTTCACCAGCTCAATCTTGTATAGGATTTATCTTTCACGAAAATAAAACTAAAAACATTATTTGAATTTATGCGCCTTTTAGCATGAATATAATAATTTAGCTTGCCAAATTTGAATTTCGCGCTGGTAACGGTTCTCCATTGGCGAGCGGATGCACGTGATGTTGACAGTTCGGTGTCAAGTGTGAAATGACTGGCGGCTTGGCCAGGCCAAGGTTCCTTTTATAGCGCGGGTCCGTGTTTAACCAAAATCCACCTTATATTTGATATTCTTACAGTGGTATGATATGGAATGTCTATCTTAATCATTTAACCTTCCAAACAACAATGCACTTCTGAACAACAATGAACTTTTCATCTATTCTTATAGTTTACTTTTGTAGGTTTCTGATTGTTTCAAGTAGAGACTTTCCTCATTGATATTTCCATAGTGAAGATATGGACAAAATAATGGATATAGTACAGTGTGAATAGGTTTAATGAGATACAATGTATTGTTTAACACAAGCGGATTCCACACACTTTCCATGCTGTGTGTTGCACGTTAGCAATATGCTGTTCGCATGTTAAATTGAATCTTGGTTTATCACTAAAAAGTTTGTTGAATTAATATCAATGTATTAGCAAATTTAACTATATGATTTCGGTTTTCCACACACAATTTTGGTTAAAAAGTTCATTGTTGTTTAGAGTGATTTTACTTCATCTGTGAAATAGTAAGAATAGTACGCACTATTAGGCTAATATATATATAGATAGGCTTAGCCTAACAGCGGAGCTCTCTGAACAGAAACGCTGTTGATAAGCTTAACTTAGGTGAAAGGTCGGAAGCACGAGAAAAATTAGAATTACGATTGACGACCAGGCTATTTTTCAATTTTAGCAATTCTCAAAAACAGTAAGCGTATTACGCAACCGTCTGCACATTACATTTAGACTGCACAAATTCCACAAAAGCACACTGTTTAAAAAATGTGAAACCTCTCTTGAGTAGCAAACCGCGAAAAAAAGCAGGGAAAAATGATTTTGCAAACCATTTTCTCCGCTAAACACAACAAAAGTTTTTTTTTTCTTTTAAAATGTTTTATTTATCAATAACAAATCCCTAAAGTTTACAATATTATCCTGAGAGGCTAGTCATTTCCGGTTACAAGGCATCCTGAGTTAAAGCTAGTCATTTCCGGTTACAATAATACAAGGTCAGTTCCGGTTTACAGTCACTTGAAAGTCTAGTCCATAAGGGATTATTTATAAAATTCATTTCCAGTCGTTTGGTCCACTTGAAAGTCTTTTCTGGTTTGCACATGATTACTTTAGTCATTTCTGGTAATGAATGATGAGTTGCCAGTACCTAAATTATTAGTCACAAGCTTTGACTGTTGTATTCCACAAATATTCGGATGACACCACAAAGCAGAAAATTTCTGTTCGCGGTGGGGGGGGGGGGGGGGGGGGGGGGGGGGGGGGGGGGGGGGGGGGGGTACTCCCATATATGAGCTATATAGGTATGTGCCGCTGTGAAGGGTATGGTTTTCAAGCAGTTTAGTCTGGGATAGGGTATAGTAATCAGAGAGTTTTGGTCTAGAATAGGGTATCATTTTCTGCAAAACTGATCAGTTGCATGAAGAATTTAGACTAGAGACACTAGACGAGGTTTACTGGCAAATGGCATTTAATAATGGGTAAGGTGTGCTGTACGACATTTTTACTGACATTTTTACTGACTGTGATAGTGAATGAGTTTCTGCAAAATAGCGAGTCTAGAAAAGGTCTAGGATTGGGTAGGATTTTCGGTGTTTAGTCTAGAATAGGGTTGCAAAATGCAGCTAAAATGGTATAGTATAGGTTAAGGGTCTCAGAGTCCCAGCGGCACACCCCCGCCCAAAAATGTGCAAAGTACCCCCCCACCGGTCAATTTGCAACTGTGTTGTGATGTCATTCCTTATGTCCCTTACAGTGGCCCGAGAGTTCTCGGTGCCATTGTGAAAAGTTGCTTTGTTTCGAAAAACCCATATACCATAAAGTATGGTCTTAATGAAAGAGTGCTCGCATGTCATTCTCGTCGTCAGCAGAAGTCCATTAGGTAAAAGAAAATAGTCTTAACATTGACTAAAAGCCTAGTATTGAGTAGTGCCGATAGGGTGGGAGTGAAAACACCCCACACCCTTCCACAGGTTCAAATTTGTAAAGTAATCTAGCACGCTTCCTTCCATTGAATCACTGAGAGAATTATTTTCCAAACTAAATTTATAATTTCGAACAGAATAGAGCCCAAAAGATCCCAGAATTTAGCGTAAAATTCTTGAGGTAATCCGTCTGAACCGGGGGTTTTCCCTGAAGAAAGTCCACGCATTGCGTGGGTATTATTTCAGCCAAAGATAAAAATCCTTCGCAGGATAAAATTTCGTTCTCACTTAATCTGTTTTCAAGTTTGTTCAAAAATTCGGTTTGGAATGTTAAATTAACAGGTTCTTGCAAGTACAAATTACGGTAAAAATCGAAATGAGCTGGAGAAAAGGAACCAGCTTAACTAAGGTGAAACTTAACTAAGGTGAAAGGATTAAGATTGACGACCGGGCTATTTTTCAATTTTAGCAATTCTCAAAAAACAGTATTACCCGACAGTCTGCACAGTACAAAGTTCACAAAAACAACTTTTCTCTGTCTAGAATAACTAGTACGACTACTTTCCGAATAAAATACAGTTTGTGTTTGTCAAAAATTGCCCGAGAAACTGATTTGGAAATCAAAATTGCAAAAATACACAAACATATTTGCATAAGGCGACGCGAGTGAAGCCTGACAGAAAATCTAAGTCTTGTTTTGTTTACATAAAATCGCTTTTCAATCTATGTAATGAATGAAGAAACACATAAAAATGGACAACACAATCTTCTTTCGAAAAATGTTATTCAAATCTCCATTAGTTTATGTTTAAAAACACGTATACCATTAATAGCGCATCAAGGCAGAGCTGTCCTCGATGAAATTCAAGATAACAAACACGACTTAATTTGAGCACGTTTCATAAACATGTCTCCAAAATTTAAGAGGACACAAAGGAAAAGTCAATCAAAAATTTATATCAACATAAATTCCCATCGAAAAATGTGATTTATTTTACCTTTAAGTCACTGGACCGCTTGGAAATTCGTTAAAACTCCGCTTCTTCGGTTCTGAAATCTGAAATCCGTAATAAAAACAAGACATCTTCCCGCATTGCTCCTGCATTGATATAAACGTATGAGGGTTCCTCGAAGCAAGATTTTATCCCTGAAAGTTCTTCCTTTTCCACTGAAGCGGCTTCTGAGTATCCCTTAATTAATTAATTATCCCTGTCTTGAGTAGCAAACCAAGAAAAAATGCAGGGAAATAACGACTTTACTGCTCCGCTAAACACTGCGAAAGATCCAACTTTTAAAGTGTTTACCGAGCTGACGGCTGTGTAGCCAACATATAACCTAAAAAATTGCACAATATAGAACAGTAAACTAATGATATTAAGCTTTTAAACTAAGGCGAAAAGGTCGGAAGCACAATAATTAAACTCAAAAGAGTTTAGTTGTAAACAAATGCTTCGACGAGCTACTAGCTTCAATTTAAAACGAAATCAGGTTTAAAAATAAGCACTTAGCTCTATATTCCTCCAAAAACGCTTGATTTGCAGAGTTACGCAGCCTCAAATGCGGTCTTGACCACTGTTTGAAAAATGTTAAACCTGTCTTGAGTAGCAAACCGCGAAAAAATGCAGGGAAATACTTTAAAACGGTTTTCTCCGCTAAACACAGCTCCAACTGACGTGTTTACCGAGCTCACGTCACATTGGCCATGTAGCCTCGCGAAAAACACAGCCTCGCTTTGGTTTCAAAATTGCCCAACACGGGGGGCGGGCGCGTTCGGGCGCCACACACACGCGCCCGCGAAACATTCCGCTAGCCATGACCATGAAAAATGCGGGCATCGGTTCTATGAGTATGGAGCTGCGCAGCCGGGCCTTCGGCCCGGCGAGAGCTCCGCTATAATTCCATTGTTTCCTTTTGTTTAATTTGGACTATCACACACTAATTGTTAGATAGTGTTTCACAGATGAAGTAATATATATAGATAGCCCAAGCCTAACAGCGTCGCACTTCGAACAAGCTTAACTAAGGTGAAACTTAACGAAGGTGAAAGGTTGGAAGCACAAGAATTAAGATTGACGAAGGGGCTATTTTCAATTTTAGCAATTCTCAAAAACAGTATTACGCGACCGTCTGCACAGTACATTTTTATAGACCGTACAAAAGTTCACAAAAACAACTTTTCTCTGTCTAGAATAAATAGTACCACTAGTTTCCGAATAAAATACAGTTTATGTTTGTCAAAAATTGCCCGAGAAACTGATTTGAAAATCAAAAATTGCAAAAATACACAAACATATTTGCATAAGGCGATGCGAGTGAAGATAGAACTGTACTATAAAATCAAGTCTTGTTTTGTTTACATAAAATCGCTTTCCAATCTATCTAATGAATGAACAAACACATAAAAATGGACAACACAATCTTCATTTTTATAGACCGTACAAAAGTTCACAAAAACAACTTTTCTCTGTCTAGAATAAATAGTACCACTAGTTTCCGAATAAAATACAGTTTATGTTTGTCAAAAATTGCCCGAGAAACTGATTTGAAAATCAAAAATTGCAAAAATACACAGACATATTTGCATAAGGCGATGCGAGTGAAGATAGAACTGTACTATAAAATCAAGTCTTGTTTTGTTTACATAAAATCGCTTTTCAATCTATCTAATGAATGAACAAACACATAAAAATGGACAACACAATCTTCATTTTTATAGACCGTACAAAAGTTCACAAAAACAACTTTTCTCTGTCTAGAATAAATAGTACCACTAGTTTCCGAATAAAATACAGTTTATGTTTGTCAAAAATTGCCCGAGAAACTGATTTGAAAATCAAAAATTGCAAAAATACACAGACATATTTGCATAAGGCGATGCGAGTGAAGATAGAACTGTACTATAAAATCAAGTCTTGTTTTGTTTACATAAAATCGCTTTTCAATCTATCTAATGAATGAACAAACACATAAAAATGGACAACACAATCTTCATTTTTATAGACCGTACAAAAGTTCACAAAAACAACTTTTCTCTGTCTAGAATAAATAGTACCACTAGTTTCCGAATAAAATACAGTTTATGTTTGTCAAAAATTGCCCGAGAAACTGATTTGAAAATCAAAAATTGCAAAAATACACAAACATATTTGCATAAGGCGATGCGAGTGAAGATAGAACTGTACTATAAAATCAAGTCTTGTTTTGTTTACATAAAATCGCTTTTCAATCTATCTAATGAATGAACAAACACATAAAAATGGACAACACAATCTTCTTTCGAAAAAATTTATTCAAATCTCCATTAGTTTAGGTTTAAAAGCAAAACGCGTACCATGTAATTATAGCTCATCGAGTTCAAGCTTTCTTCGATGAAATTCAAGAGATAGGCACGTTTTAAAATCAATTCGCCAAAACTAACAATAACACTAATAACAAGTCACTCACAGATTGATATCAACATAAATTCTCATCGAAAACTGTAATCTGTTTTACCTTTAAGTTCCTCGCTTGCTTGGAAATTCAAATCTCCGCTTCTGGTTCTGAAATCATCTCCCGCATTGATAAAAATGTAATACATGAAGTTCCTCGAAGCAAGATTTTATCCCTGAAAGCTCGTCTTTTTCCACTAAAGCGGCTTCTGAGTATACCTTAATTAGTATCCCTGTCTTGAGTAGCAAACCGCGAAAAAATGCAGGAAAATAACGAGTTTAATTCTCCGCTAGGCACAAGAAAACAACTAAAATGTTTACCGAGCTCACGGCTGTGTGGCCGCGCGAAAAACAAAGCCTTGCTTTCAAGATCCCGGATGTTGTTCCAACACGGCGGGCGGGCGACGGACGGACACGCGCCCGCGAAACATTCCGCTAGCCATGACCATGAAAAATCACGGCGTAGGTTCTATGAGTATGGAGCTGCGCAGCCAGGCCTTCGGCCTGGCAAGTGCTCCGCTAAAATCACTCTAGTAGGTCAAACGATTAAGATATACCGTGCCACCTCATGATCACTTCCTTGTTTACGCAAATCACATGATATTCTTGGTAGTACATGTTGCAATTTAGAGTGATTTTACTTCAACTGTGAAACAGAAACTATTAGTTAGTGAGTAACACTATCTATCACTATCCATTACACTGGCGCTAGACCTTGATAGGGTGATTACAGTTAACCCGTGAAACACAATCTAACAATTAGTGTATGGTAGTCCAAATTAAACAAAAGAAAACAATGGAATTATTGTCTAATAGTGCGTACTATTCTACTAACTATTTCACGGGTTAACTGTAATCGCTCTAATATTTGAGGATAATAGAAACTGATACGAAGTACTACGGCGTAAAATCCTACTATCTATTTCAATAATAATAATAATAATAATAAATTAAAATTTCTACCGCGCAGTTTCTATAAAAATATTCAACTGCGCCTTACAATAAGATATTAATTTAGTAATAAAATAAAAATCCAAAATTACAAGTCTAAAATTCCATAAAATAATTAAAATAATATCAATAATGCAAATTAAAATGGACTCAAAAATACAATTCTAATTCTTTCACAGATGAAGTAAAACCACTCTCTGATCAACGGATAATCATTTCCTACGTTATTGTGTTTTGACATATTTTACTAATCATTTTTGCTTATTGGTGCCTTCGGGACCAAGTGAAATGTCGGTAATGAAATGGAGTACGAGCTATCTGGGTAGTACTTGATAATATAACTAAACTCAAAATAAACTGCATAGCGAATGATGGAACCTAGTTCTATCTTACTTCATGGAACGTCAATCACAACGCAGCCTATAAATTTTTATTCATTTAAAAAATGTTTCGCTCATATTTTGGCATAGCCATCTTTACTGCATTTCTGGCACAGAGACGAGCACCCAGATTTTAGACCTTCACAAGTAAATACAACGCCATCCTGCAAATAAGCAAACAAAAAAGTAGAGCATCGCACTGGCAGACGAAGTTTAGTCATTCAGTCATAGTGTGTGAACGTAAAACGAAAGATTGTGCATAGTTCAATTATACACAGTCTTTCGTTGGTAGTGTTTCCACAGTGAGTGACGGATCTAGGGGAGGGGCCCGGTACCCCCGGTACCCCCGGTACCCCCTTCTCCCTGTTATCTCGCCAAAAAAATAAGGCCCTATTCCCTATCATTCTCATTCAGCCCAATTCCTCCCCGTCCAACCTCGTCCCCTCTTCCCGCTCCCTTCCAATGGCGTCTGGATCATAACTATGACACTTTAATCAGTTTGTTTTGACGATTTAATTCCGTTTAAAGGAATATTTTTATCAGCTGCCAATTTTTGATCTGTTCGATGCCTTAGCAACAGGCCTAGTAAAGTACATATAACGATCCTGTATTAAGCGGCCAGTTTTCAGAGTCCCGAATTTTTGTCCATACAAATTTTGTATTTGCTACGTGAATTAAACGGTTACCTCTGTTAAGCGGTCGCGGCTACCCTTTAGGAGTCCCATGTTTGTCTGTCTCTGTTATGTTTACCTGTTCTAAGCGGCCACCCTTGAACCTGTTCGTCAATTCATTAGAATGAGAATATGGTCTAGAGGCAGTTTTGCAACATCCAACTCTTGAAACTCGAGTTCCGTAACTTAGGCGTGTGGCGAACACCGCAGTTCAAGGTAGAAATTGAGTGATTGTGTTTGACCACGCCCACCAAACCTGTATTAAGCGGCCAATTTCCAAAGTCCCGAGGGTGGCCGCCTAATACAGGTTCGACTGTATTAGGAACAAAATCCGGAGACATTTGGTCTAGTGTAAATCTATAGCCTTTGTCTGTAACGATCCTGAAGACCCAACTACTATGTTTACAGTAAAATATATTAAGAACAAAAACGATGTAATTGGTTCATTGCACAAAATCACCTGCTACTCTGTTTGACTTTCATTACATCGGTTTTGGTCATATGACGGTCGACGACACAGAATCGCCTCTTACCTTTACAAGGGATGGAATTCCAGCCCAGAACTCGTAATTAGGAACCATCTCCGGCATGCTCTCTACTCCCATTTTGTACTTTTTAATGAGAATTCCAGCAATTAGATAAACGAAGAGTAACACGAAAAACCTGAAAAAGTTGAAAAATATCACAAAAAAACAGAAAGAAAAAAGAAAACTAAATGCTGTATTAAGCGTCGAAGCATGTAGCACTGCAGTGCTTATTGGGGACACTATATAAATCAGTGAAATCAACTCCAAACTGGTGGGAAGCTAACTAGTTGGATATTTACATGGTATTTAAGCAAGGAACTACCTTGTTACAAACCCAGCTGGTGATCAGTAAAGCGGACTTGAACCCGGGCCTTCCGGATATGGGTGCAGTTTGATCCAGATACCACGCAGCTCTTTACAACCTCTAATTTCATTGGACCTGTATATCATGCAGCTCTATTGTTTTAAGATCTAGGGTCTATTGTTAGCCATTGTTGTGTTGTTTGTTCTATTGTCGTCTCAGCAAATCAGAGAAGACCTTGTAAGAGCTGCGTACTGCCACGTTTGATCCAAACACCGGAAAGTGGGTTGAAAAAAGAGGCGCGGCCGAGTTTTTTTAAATCCACTTCGAGGTATTTGGATACCCGATGAAACACTCTTCGGAGTGTTTGATATAGCTTCTCAAGCTGGTCATTACATATGGACAAAATGAAGGAATAAAAGCACCAAAATGTAAGGTAATGAAGATCGGATTTCGAAACCACTGTCACGCTTCAATATGTTTTCTTTGTTCAAACTTGATGAATTATTAATAAGTTTAAGATTTAATTAATTAATTAATTAATTAAAATTAATTTACCAAACCACCATCACGCTGATGATTTTCTTTGTTCAAACTTAATGGATTATTAATGAGTTTAAGATTAATTAATTAATTAATTAATAATTTATTCATTAAAATTAATTTACCAAACCACCATCACGCTGATGATTCTCTTTGTTCAAACTTGATGGATTATTAATGAGTTTAAAATTAATTAATCAATTAAGAACGGGTTTCCAAACCACCATCACGCTTATGATTTTCTTTGTTGAAACTTGATGAATTATTAATGAGTTTAAGATTAATTAATTAATTAATTAAGATCGGGTTTCCAAACCACCATCACGCTTATGATTTTCTTTGTTCAAACTTGATGGATTATTAATGAGTTTAAGATTAATAATTAATTAATTAAGATCGGGTTTCCAAACCACCATGACGCTTATGATTTTCTTTGTTCAAACTTGATGGATTATTAATGAGTTTAAGATTAATAATTAATTAATTAAGATCGGGTTTCCAAACCACCATCACGCTTATGATTTTCTTTGTTCAAACTTGATGAATTATTAATGAGTTTAAGATTAATTAATTAATTAATTAAGATCGGGTTTCCAAACCACCATCACGCTTATGATTTTCTTTGTTCAAACTTGATGGATTATTAATGAGTTTAAAATTAATTAATTAATTAAGATCGGGTTTCCAAACCACCATCACGCTTATGATTTTCTTTGTTCAAACTTGATGGATTATTAATAAGTTTAAGATTAATAATGAATTAATTAAGATCGGGTTTCCAAACCATCATCACGCTTATGATTTTCTTTGTTCAAACTTTCTGAATTATTAATGAGTTTAAGATTAATTAATTAATTAATTAATTAAGATCGGGTTTCCAAACCACCATCACGCTTATGATTTTCTTTTCTTTGTTCAAACTTATGAATAAAGAGTTTGAGAAGATTAACTCAACTACAGTTGAATTTCAGTTGTAGAAAGCGGTGCTGCACATTCCTTTTCAGTCAAATCACTATATCTCTCAGCGTAAACCACCACAACTTATAGAATTTTGTGGTACGAAATTTTCGTGGGAACAAATCTTCGCGAATATACATTTCAGACTTTGGAACAAATTTGGGTGGATCTCGGGTAAGGCCTTGTCCGGTAATTCACTTACGGTACTTGTTTTTTAACAACAAGGGCGTATAATGTTATCTCGGTTATTTTACTGATCTATTGTACTCATGAGTCATTGATTACAGGTCAAAGCCATCCATTGTTTGTTCTTCGACAGGAGATAGCCTACTTGCCTAAATGTGTTATCAAATTTACCCAAAGATCAAAGAGACTGCAAGTTATGTTGAAATTGTAAAGAAGAAGCGCGGACGTAAGATCCCAAAAATTTTAGGCTACACGGTAGTCGCTTGCGGGATATTCACTTTAAGCATATATTAAACCAGTGGATAGTGTTTTCGCTCGCTTCTATTGGTTACTCAACTCGGGATAGTATTTGCTATTCACTTCCAGACATTGTTCTGGATTTCACGCGCGAGTTTTTTTCCGTTTGTCAGAGATATAGTGACTATATTTGGATGGATATCTACTGGTTTATTCACTTCAGTGTCAATGACAAGTGGTGGATATTTATCTCGCTACGTTCATCTCCATTTGAGTGAAAAAATGTTAATTATGTTCTACTTACACTATTTTTTATTTCGTGTATAACGTTGTTTTTTTATTTTTTAAATATACTTACACTATCACTAAAATGCTTCCAATGCTAAGTCTACCTGGAGTGTTACAGCCATCGTCACATGCGCATTTTGACGTAAAATTCATTCTCTACGGAGAAACAGGGTAAGAAAATAAAGGTGGAAGACTTGCGGGGTATGTAGAACTTAAACGTATGAAATGGAAAGGGCAAGCGAGTTTTTTTAAAAAAAAAACAGATAAAAGTTCTTACTGGGATCAAATTCCAAGACGAAACGGGTATGACTTAGGGACGGACCATTATTTTTCTGGAGGGTGGTATGAGAAATATTGAAAAAAAAGTGTTTGCAGAGCCTGAAAAGACAACATAAAATGTTTGCAAACACAATATGTATAAAAAAAGTTTGCAAAAGAGCCAAACAAACGAAGTTAACAACTATTCATGAAAAATAATTAGTTCGAAAACTTCAATTTAAGTAATGCTCCACATAAGAACTACCGTAAACTTCATTGTTCTGCCGCATTGGCTCTTTCCCACATAGAATATCTTTGATTTTAAGAATAGAGGAGGGGCTGATGGTTCATAATTATATTTCAGTATAAAAATAAAGAAAATCCATTTGCGTCAAATAAATTTTGGGAAATGTTTGTGCTTAACCAATCAGAATAGCAGAAGACAATAGCTAATAATTTTGCTTATTTGATGAAGTTCCCCAAATACAATATCTTTTAAAAATTGCATGTTGTGCGATTGGGTCTCAAATTACTTGAAACCTTAAAATAATTAGACAAAATGCACCTTGAACCTTAACTTTTTAGTGGTTTTCGAGTCTAGGCCAATCAGATCACTAGTTGTAAAAAGTTGAAAAAGTTGACATTCCATCGTCGTTGCCGTTCAGCACTTTCCTTCTTAAAATTACTTAAAATCTTAACGTGAGACTTCCAGATTGAAAGTACAAGAATATACTTAGCTGGTCATTTGGTAAATCAAAGGAATTAAATATCAAATTTTTTTTACTTTTCAAAGAGGTCTTCTAACTTATCAAATTTCTGTCAAAAGTTGATTCAAGAAATTTGATAAAACTCAGCTACACTCATCATTAGGTAATTTCAAAAATATATGTGACTAAACTGTGTAGCACATATAAACATATACTGCAGTTGTTAAGTTTAAATAGTTAATGTGCCAGAAACTAAAAAGTTCCATATGTTTCGAGACTACTACCCCTTCTTCAGTGGAAAGGAAAATTCTGTGTGGCAGTCATTTTAGTTTCTGGCGCATTAACTATTTAAACTTAACAATTGCAGTATATTACACTCATCATTGCTATTTACTACCCCTTTCAATAACATGGAGACTCATGAAATTTAAATCTCAACCAACGGTTGCGTTTTTCCCTGTCATATGCCCTCTGTGTGCGCCAGTAGCTTTGTAGCAGTACTGTGAAGATATTAAAAGCCCATGCCCAAGAAAAATGAACTACCCAGGTGGCTAATCGGTGTCCGCGCTTTGCTACGGTTTCTGTAGCATGAAATGACTATAGATACATGCTAGTCTATCACAGGGTTACCCCCAGAATTTCTGTGAAGTTTACCTAACGGTGACTGGTACCCATTTATACACCTGAATGAAGAGAGACAATGTGGAGTAAAGTTTCCTGTCTATAAAGGACAAAACCCATTTATACACCTGGGTGGAGAGACAGTATGGAGTAAAGTATCTTGTCTAAGGACACAACCCATTTATACACCTTGGTGGAGAAAGACAATGTGGAGTAAAGTTCCTTGTCTAAGGACACGACCCATGTATACACCTGGGTGGAGAGGGACAATGTGGAGTAAAGTTTCTTGTCTAAGGACACAACCCATTTATACACCTGGGTGGAGAGAGACAATGTGGAGTGAAGTTGCTTATCAAAGGAACCAACACGACGCTAGAGAATTTCCGCTCACTACCACTATTCCCGAGCCTCAAAATATATACATCTCCACAGTAGTACAGCGTACTTCTATCTAAAATAGAATGGTAAGTGATGTATAAAAAATCCACAACAAATATAAGTGACTACTGCATAAATTTATTTACAGAAACTATTTAGAAAAATAGGCAATTTAAATGCATTTATACCATGCCATAGAAAATACAACCAATCAGAACACAGGAAAGCCGTTGTTCGACCGTATTACACCCAACCTTCCCATCGTGCGCTGCGCGTATATCGCATTGATGGTGCTTCCTACTGTATTTTCCACGGCATGGTAAAAAAAAAGTTATGTAACACTTTCTCGTGATATACCACTCGAAAGCGTTACATGACCAGTATATAGCACTGTTAGTGACGTTTGGAAAAAGTACCTTAATATTTTTTTGGAACCTTACAAGATCACAATGAAAAAAATTGTTTGCAGGAAGGTTTGTTTTGAAAAAAAAAATAATTGCAGAAGCGCATGGATAAAAAAATTGTTTGCAGAGGAAAATTTCTCATTCCCCCCCCTCCAGAAAAATAATGGTCCGTCCCTTATGATGACTTACGATGATAAATGGAACGGATCGGTCTTTTTTCAGATTTTCGCTACAGCTAACATGAATCAATCATTTTTATTTTATCATTTTCAATCAACAATCTGGATTACCTAAATCTAAAAGGGAAAGCTACCTATAAAACAAACGAACCTAAGATAGGTGAACGCTTGTTCGTTTGTCTCTCGATGGAGTCACTTTGAGTTGTTGATCGCGACGTTTCGACTGCTATTACTGCTAATGTTCATCAGGCGATTAGGTGGATTGGTTACGTGTCGATTTGTTATCGATCGGCTGGGCGCCCAGCCCTAAGGGTGACTCGTCTCCACGAGCGTTGATCACGCAAGCTCGCACGCTGTACGAACCATTTTACCTTTCTTACAAGGTGTATTAAGAACCACATTATTCCACGAGACCTTCGGGTCCGAACGCCAGTTCCAACTAAAGACGCTCGCAGAGTAGCCGAACTAGCCTCTATGAAGTTCTTGAAGAAGAGAATACCACTGAGCTAAAGGAGATGTGAAAAAAGAAACTGAGTCTACTTCCAGGAGCATAACAGACGCTCTTTCGGCAAATGATACCAGCGAGTTACTCGAAAAGATCAGAGTATTTAATGCCAACAAAGATGGGCAACAACACAAGTTTCTGAAACTTGCACAGGACACCAGAACACCTCATGTCGACCAAACACCTCACATCGATGGAAATAAATGGGTAGTCAATTTATCCTCATGGTCCGTCAGCGATGTTGAGGTATCCTTGTTACAGAAAGGGTTGAATTTCGCTCGTACTCAAACCTCCGCGGTCTCGGAACACGCTAACAAGACCGGGCACTTTCTAATTGGAACGAGGTTAAATTTATTGACCATGGCCCACACTGCCACACCCGTAGGGTTAAAGAGGCCACTCACATAAGACTTCATCTTAAAAACATCAACAGAGATAGTGGAATCGAAATTCCTGAAGCATGGATGCCTACAATCAGGAAGCGCATCAGCTGATCAATAACAATAATGAGGATCGAAATGCACCAATAGCAACAAGCCAATGTGCTACATAAGCGGCACGTAACCAATCGACCTCATCGCCTGATGAAAACTAGCAGTGTAATGGCAGTCGAAAAGTCGCGATCAACATTTCAAAGTGACTCCATCGTGAGGCAAACGAACAAGCGTTCACCTATCATACACACCACGATGAACAACAACCACATTTTTAATACTACCTACATAGGTGGAATCTTTGGGTTTGTAGTCTTCTACAAAACCTTTTGTTTCTCCAGGATATTTGGCAGCATCACACCGAAGAGTAATAATAACGGTCCTAAAGAAATAAAAGGAATTTTATGTAACTAACTTGAATACGTATACTTCTCGAACTCGTTAATAGTTCATCAAGTTTGAAAAAAAGGAAGTCATCCGCGTGTCGGTGGTTTGGAAACACCGTTCTTAATTTAGGCGATTTTATTCTTTCCTTTTCTCTGTATTTAATGATCATTTCGAGAAGCTATATCAAACACTCGAAAAGTGTTTCATCTGGTATCCAAACACCACGAAGTCGGTTAAGAAAACTAGATGCACCACTTCTCGGTGTTTGGAAATCCTGATTAAACACTGTTCCTCGTGTTTGATATGTTAAATCTATTTCGGATGTCAAAACCCTCAAACCTATACATCACCAAATTAAAAGATGGAACAGGTTGTTAGTACCATGCAATGGAAAAAATTACCATAAACATTTTGTCTCCGTTTTTTTTAACTATTACGGCGAAGCAATGTTATCACATAGGATCTGGTCGCCAGGGACTAAAGTTTTGATCTGGGAACGCTAAAATTAATAACTGGATGAGTTAGAACGTCAGTTTAGATTTGCTTAAATCATCTACATTCCCAGATACCACGCAGCTCTTAACAACCTCTGATTACATTGGACCTGGGTATCACGCAGCTCTATTGTTTTCAGGGCTAGGGTCCATTGTTGTGTTGTTTGTTCTATTGTTTTCTCAGATCAAATCAGAGAAGACCTTGTAAGAGCTGCGTACTGCTCCTACATTCATGTGAAGTATAAACAGACAAGCATTCAAGTATTGGCCATCTTTCTAGAAGGCGCTGTCTTTAGTAAATTTCCTTGTAAAATTCATTAATAATTCATAACAGTTATGACCAATAAATAGGCAGTATTTGAGTCACATGTACACCTTTATAAATCCCAATACAAATCAACTGAGTTGATGAATTATTAAACAGTAGAATTAACTTTTGATACGAACACCTGCTTAGCTAATTAGTATTCATTAACTTTCGTACAGATCTCTACTCATTGTTTCATTTAACAAGTACGATAAAATAAGAGTGGGAGATCTGTATGGGTGCTCATACAGATCTCCCGCTCATATTTTATCTACTACATAAAACAAAAGTTACGCTGATGTAGTGTTTAGTGTGATGGATTTCAGATCTGATGGTCGATGGCCTGGTCTCTACCGTCATGTTTCCTTTGCTCCACATTGTCTCTCTCCATCCAGGTGTATAAATGAGTACCGGCGACATACAGTAGAGTTAACCCTGCGATGGACTAGCATCCCTGGGGGAGCAGCAATATTCCTAGTGGGGAGCTGCTTCATGCTACAGAAGCCGGGTACAGCTCCGTCCGTGCAGGTTGCCTGTAACTCGTGTGCGGCATAACCTGCATCTACCTGAGAGATAAGGTGTACAAATGCTTTTGTGACTTTTGTGTCAAACGCGCTTGGTTATTTCCAGGAAAAGAGGTGATATGTGAATATCCTCAAGTACCTTGACATACCTTTTGTAGCCCCCACTGTCAGTGTGCGGCTGGTAATTTATGATCGTACTTCCATCGCTTCCGACTTCAAAATCAGCAACAGTGTTGGCACATGGGTGGGTGACCGTTTGATCAGAAGTAGACTTTTGACATAACTTAAAGGCAAATGTAGGAAGCAATCAAAACCGAGAAACTTGTAGGAAAATTAGAAAACTTGAAAGAAGAAACACTTTAGTCTGGTTTTCACTAGCGACATAAGCACAGGCATAAGCATAAGCGGAAGCATAGGGTTGGTTCTGTTGTTTGATTTACCCTTACGTTCCCGACTCAGCTCCGCTTCCGATTACGTCGCTAGTGGGAGCCAACCTTACGAATTTTTGTCAAGTGAAAACGAACATTGCTTATGCTTATGCTTTTGTTGTACCCGTTGTCACTGGACATAAGCACTGTTATACTTCCGCTTATGCTTACATGTATGTTTATAGGTAAACGATTTTTCGTTTGTCTCACGATGGAGTCACTTTAAGTTGTTGATCGCGACGTTTCGACTGCTATTACTGCTAGTCTTCATCAGGCGATGAGGTCGATTGGTTACGTGTCGCTTATGTAGCACGTTGGCTTGTTGCTATTGGTGCATTTCGATCCTCATTATTATTCCGAAAAGATGTTGTACCCTCTCCGGTCCGATTTGATATCGGTCGGCTGTTATGCTTCTTGATTGTAGGCATCCACGCTTCGGGAATTTCAATTCCACTATCTCTGTTGATGTTATTAGGATGAAGTCTTATGTGGATGGCCTCTTTAACTCTACGGGTGTACCAGTGTGGGTCACGGTCAATAAACTTAACCTCGTCCCAAATAGGAAAATGCCCGGTCTTGTTAACGTGTTCTGAAACCGCGGAGGTTTGAGTACGAGCAAGCCGTATGTCTCTATCGTGTTCTTTTATCCTTTCATGCATAGACCTCCCTGTTTCTCCGATATACACTTTGCCGCATTCGCAAGGAATCTTGTAGACAACACCGTCCTGTTTATTAGAGTCGAGGACGTCCTTAGGTCGTACTAAGTGTGACCTGAGAGTTGTGTCAGATTTGAAAACAGTGCGTACGCCTTGTTGTAGGCAGCGGCGAAGAACCTCTGATACACCTTTGATATAGGGAGATACTGCAGTGGATTTAAAATCCTGCGTGGATTCCTTCTTTGTTGTTGCTCCTTTCGTTTTTATGATTTTTTGTACAAACGAGGAAGGATATCCGTTAGAAACAAGAACCGACGACAAATGTTTCTTTTCGTTGGAGATAACTGATGGTCTAGTAATGAGGTGTTTGGCTCGGTCATACAGACATTTCACAATACCACGCTTAACTGACTGCGGATGGTGTGAATCATAGGCCAGGTATTGATCAGTATGAGTAGGTTTCCTATATACACTGGTAGTGAGAAGGCCGTTTGAGTCCCTTGTAACTGACGTGTCTAGGAAAGGGATAGTGTTGTCTTTTTCTGTTTCCATGGTAAAACGAATGGTAGGCTGTTGGTTGTTGAGATGTTGCAAGAAACCGTCGACATTGCTTTGATCTAATATGGTAAATGTGTCATCTACATATCGCTTCCAGATCTTAGGTTTATATGGCGAAGTTGCTATTGCCTGTTCTTCAAATTCTTCCATGTAGGTGTTTGCTATAACCGCGGAGACTGGACTCCCCATGGCTGCTCCGTCTTTTTGTTCGTAAATCGATCCATCGTACTGGAAATACGTAGATCTCAAAACGAAGTTCAAGAGGTCGGCAATCTGTGTTGGTGTTAGCGTTGTGCGGTCAGCAAGGCCGGGATCATTCTCTAGTTTTCGCAAGGTTGCCTGTACGGCACGTTCTATCGGCACATTGGTAAAGAGTCATTCTACGTCAAAAGATACCATGACTTCGTTGTCCTGTATTTTTACATTACATTTGAAATTCCCGAAGCGTGGATGCCTACAATCAAGAAGCATAACAGCCGACCGATATCAAATCGGACCGGAGAGGGAACAACATCTTTTCGGGATAATAATGAGGATCGAAATGCACCAATAGCAACAAGCCAACGTGCTACATAAGCGACACGTAACCAATCGACCTCATCGCCTGATAAAGACTAGGAGTAATAGCAGTCGAAACGTCGCGATCAACAACTTAAAGTGACTCCATCGTGAGACAAACGAAAAATCGTTTACCTATCTTTCACACCACGATGAACAACAACCACATTTTTAGTAACATGTATGTTTATGTCGGACCCGTTTTCACTGGACATAAGCGCTGTTATATTATGCTTATGCTTATATCGGACCCGTTTTCACTGGACATAAGCGCTGTTATGCTTCCGCTTAAGGGCCCATGTCGAGTGTATGATGACCACTTGATGTCTTTTGAGTTGGTAGAGTTGCTAGTCAGGCTTGTAGAGACATTTGGTACCATACTACGAGGACAAAATAAACCAATGTAAGTTCTCCACGAGGCGATGTCATTGCCCATAATGATGAAGAAAAACAGCAGGTAAAATCGGATCCGTCTGAAGATCTACGGCTAAAAATCCACTGAAAATGAGAAGTTCAAGGAAGTTACCGTGGACGACAATCCTGCTAGTGTACGTTGGATCAAACTAGTGATCTGATCGGTTTAACAAGTGAAAATAATAGTATAAACGCAAAGACCGATACAAAGTAGACCTACGTCAAGTGGTCATCATACACTTGACATTCTACAATTTTGTTATCATTTGTTTTACTGTTTCTCACCTCATCCCTTATGATATGCATGGATATCGAACCCAACCCTGGCCCTATTTCTATAACAATGGAACACTCTTCAACAACTGCCAACTCTTCAAATCCAACACCACCGATGCCGCCTCTATATACAAGCCAATTCAATGCTACGTAAAGGATACAACTTAAACTAATCCGATTCAAACACCATCTTTTGAACTATTCTTTCTACAAAGAAAACTACATCCCAGCAACACTCTTTCCACGAATCCATGAAAACCGCCATTGTGTTCATACAACCAAAAATTTCACCGCAGATGGCGATACATTTCATACTCTACTGCCTACCGCCACCTGAAGTTACTTATCACCGAATGCCGACACAAGATAAACTCACTCACAGAGGAACTTTCGCACCGCAAGGAACTCTTACGTAACTCTTCTACATCGGACACATTTTTATTTTATACTACTAAACTGGATTCTATGGCCTTATCGCTTGAGTCTCTCCTCACTAACAGACGCGCCAAGAAGACTGCTCCCATCCGCCGGCGTATTATTCACAACAATCCCGATCATAATAGTCTTAACCCACAGGTCATACTGACATAAACGACAATCCATCTAATGTTACAGAAAACACCTCTCCTAATTCTTCCATTGTCTCCCCTCGTAAACGTTCCTGACGTAAAACTAAAACCCGCTAACATTCAACTAGATAATTCTTCTGTCATTAATCTCTCTAATTCTCCTCTATCTACCGACGAGATATCTGTTCTTTCACGTGGACTTACATTCTGCCCCACACCACGACATATTAATTGCCCGGAAGTTACAGTCGACATTTACGATTTTGCCAGACGTATGCGACTATTAACAGAGCTAATCACTCCAACGTTACAGAACAGGACACTCCTTTCCGTAACAACAGTACTAGGAACCCTCCCATCGACAGAGAACGAGCTCTAAATACCTTTTTAGACGCTGTTAAACTTGACATAACAACCTGTAAACCTAACAAAATTCGTGACAACCTTACTTTTACAGAACGACAGGCCATAAGCCAACTTAAGCAACGACACGACATTATTGTAAAACCCGCCGACAACGGTTCACAAACCAGGTAACCCAGGACGCCTCATTGTATCATCTAATAGCCATTCTACTGAACGCATATCACATTTCGTTGACCAACACCTTTAACCTTTAGTTCATAAACTACCTTCTTTTGTCAAGGACACTAACGACTTCCTTAACAAACTCCAAACCATCGGTAATTTACCCCGCTAATTCATTGTTTGTTACACTTGACTTTTCATTATTATACACTAACATCCCACATAATGAAGGTATTAATGCTTGTGATCATTTTTTACGCACTCGCTCTCATACTACCATTCCTACTAGCACACTCTGTGACCTTATTTGCATGATTCTAACCATGAATCATTTTTCTTTTAATGATAACCACTACCCCCAGATTCACGGCACAGCCATGGGTACCAGGATGGCTCTCTCTTTTACTAATCTATTTCTCGGTTATTTTGAAGCCAATGCTCTCGAAAAAGCCCCATTTCATCCTCACACTTGGCTACGATATATCGATGATATTTTTATGATCTGGACTGAGGGTTTAGATAACCTAAAAATTTTTATCGATTATCTTAACAACATTCACCCTACAATTAAATTTACCAGCTCGGCACTCCTATACTAACGTCCCTTTCCTTGACGTTAATGTCTCCTTACACAACGGTAACATTTGTACTGACCTTTACACAAAACCTACAGACGAACACCAACATCTCCTTTTGTCATCTTGTCATCCCTTACATACTAAAAAAGCTATTCCTTTCAGTCTAGCCCTCCGTTTACTTCGTATCTGTTCTACCGACGAAACATTCAAAGATCGTTCTACTGAGTTAACTACATACCTGCTTAAACGAGGTTACAACCGCAACTTCCCTACCAGACAAATACAGCGCGTTGCTTACATTCCCCGCAGACTTACTTTACAAGCCAAAGACACCAACAAACCCAAAAGTATACCTTTTACTATGACTTCCAATCCTTCACTTCCACGCATCTCTAACATAATTAAAAAAACATTATAATTTACTACTTTCTTCTGAACGTTGTAAAAAAGCTTTTAACCATTTGCCTCTTGTAGCCTTCAGACGCTGCCCTGATCTCCGTGATATACTAGTTTCAGCTAAACTCTCTTCTAACTCTACTAACACCTATCCCCAACTCCCTTGCGGTTCTTTCCGTTGCGGAAAAAACTGTGCTACTTGTCCCTACATTTCTGACAGACTTACTAACTATACGTTCTTCTTTACCGGTGAAACGCGCCGACTATCAAATCTAACCTGACCTGTGACACCAAAAATTTAATCTACATGATTCAATGTAACCGCTGTAATTTACAATATATTGGAGAGACTAAACGGCGCTTAAAAGACAGATTTAATGAACACCGCCGTACCATAGATAATCCTAACACCAAGTCTAAACCCACTACAGCCGCCGAATATTTTCTCTCCTCTCCTAATCACACTGCTAATGACATGCAAGTAATTCCCATTGAAAAAATTTTCTGTAACCGAGACTTAATGCGTAAGGCCAAAGAAGGTTTTTTTATTTCAAAAGGCAGAACACTTGTACCTCACGGCCTCAATATTCGCGAAGAAATGTATTAATTACTCACTTTTGTATTAGTTTCCTTTCATTGTTTTCTGTACATTTTTCGTTATCAGCTATTTTTATTTCTGCCTATCATTGTTATATTTCTAGGCGTAGCCCTACGTATTTCCGTTGTTACATATACATGTCAACTATATATGAAAAGTCAATGTAACTTTTACCTCATTGTACCTGAAGAAGGCTGGTTTGGCCAGCCGAAATATAGTACACCATTAAAAATTGTACCTACGTTGTATCGGTCTTTGCGTTTATACTATTATTTTCACTTGTTAAACAGATCAGATCACTAGTTTGAACCAACGTACACCAGCAGGATTGTCGTCCACGGTTACTTGCTTGAACTTCTCACTGTTAAAACACTCACCAGCATATTTGTGCAGTCACTAGTACCAGCTTCGCTAAATTTCGTGCAAGGATTCCAGTCGAACTTGAATGTGATGGGATATAAACTTGGAATGTCCTTAAAACTTGAAATATATACAATAAAAGAAATGTCAAATGGCAATTATACAGTTGAGAAACAAATGTATAAAAGATAAAAAAAGATAACTTCAAAATGCAACGTGCCTTCTCAACATTTTCGTACTCCCCAAAATTGAACTGGAACTAGCTCACAACTTTGGCTGATATCACAAGCGGGAAATATGATTAAAATACATGCACTTAAGATTCCCTGCAAGAGCCTTTATGAAATCTTGTTACTGAAATCAAACAGTTGCTTTTTCTGCTTTTAACGGTTCTTTTGGACTGGAATGGGGATTTCTTTGTTACATCACACTTAAATCAGTAGGACACGAGACATACGCACTATATACTAGACTGGTAAAGCACACCGAAATGAAGAGACTAAAGATCGCCATCTTGGGAGTTAGCGAGACAAGATGGACACGGGCCGAGATGGTACGTTTCAACGATCCGTTAAAGAGGCTGGCAAAAGCCTTGTGGGAAATGGGGAAAGTCGTGGATGGGATCAAGCTAAGACGAAGCGATAGATAAGTAAGATAAGTCACTATTGCACGTAACAGTCAAAGGGATCAATGTGCGAAGTACGAGTTCACCGTTGCATTCGGCAACCGGTACGACATCCTGAAAAATGTATCTTGCATGGATCTGGGATTTGGAGACTAACGAAGGAGAGGAAACTGCTTTTGGTTTGAGTTTTTTTTTTCGCTTAACCTGGATTTGTATGCAAAGGGTACTATAAGAAGCATTAGAGGCGTGTAATATGAGAGAGATGAGAGCGAGAGAAAAGCCTCTACCCAGGGTAGGATTTGTATCATCAAGATTCTCAAATCAAAGTGCCCTATGGGCTATCTCCTGTAAGTTCTTCCCATCATGCATTGCTGTCATATTATGTCTGAATATTGTTTTGGATGTTACAATTAGGCATTTAGAGTAAGGGTACGCGGTTTCTTGAGTTTAAATCCTCATTTGTTGTTACTGTTAGTGACGAGGAGTGTCCAGGAGTTATTTCGAGTATCACGAGGGACGATGTCATTTTAAAGCCGTTATCACGTCATTTTCAATCGAAATGGGGTAAACCGTACATGATGAACGCTTTTGGACCGTTTCGTGAGAATACCGTAAATGTCTTGAATTTCCGAATAGTGAGAATGATGCAAGAAAGCGTGAGAAAATTATGTTGTCAGACGTGGTTGCTTTGTATGAATAATTGGCAAAGGACCGCACACGAAATGCTGCTGCTGTACGTAGGATCTAGAGAAGATCTAATTAGCCAAAAATGTGAACACAAATAGAGTAAGCAAGGCTGCTACTACATCAACTTTCAGTTTGGGTTCCGTATCATGTCGTTGCCGCGTTAAGTGTTCTACGCAATATCAGCCTTGCTTACTTTATTTGCTTTGTATGATATCTTGGGCGCATTCCATTTAGCCAAAAAATCCGGAAATTTCGGTTGAAAGTCGAATGGAGCAGATAATTTCCGGAAAATCTTTTCGGAAATGTGGACTACCTCCACTATTTTTTTCGTTTCGTTATCCGTACCATTTGAACGATACTTCGTTTCCAGGCTCTCTTGAAGGACCTTCGCGCGGTTTTAGTTGTCTTTTCAATATGGCGTCTCGTCAACAATGTGGTTCTTGCTTATTCATCTCCGACACTATGGACCACAGAAACGCCATCCCCAGCACTTGTTTTACCGGAGGAATAGCAGAAATCAGTGGAATTTCGTGCTATAAATCGAGTGAACGACCTGGGTACCAGGATAATCTCATCGGTTGGTCGGTATATTTGGAAAATCGATTACCATTATGTAACGGTCACCCTAACCGGTTTTTTCCTACACTGGTAAGCACCCCTTATAAAGGGCTATTTTTACAAGTTTACATGCTGGTACTAGTACACAACTTCTTTCAAGACATTTCTTACTTCTGCTTTAGACATACAATATAGGTGGGTATTCTGACGGGTCATGTGGCTTGTGAAACAGGTAAAATAAATTATTGAGACGAGGTTTAGCCTGCCAAAAATATGTTTTTTATTTCAGGCTTAAAGCCACAAAATAAAGGGGGAAGTTGTCATTGAACATGTGTATGGCTAGCTTTTCTTCAAAGGAAGGGGCGGCTGTACACTATACTGTCATTGAGTTAACAGACATCCTCACAGACACCTCGAGACCTCAATAAAACAGAAACAGTTCCTAGAAATATACACACAACAGTTCATACAAATGATAAAGATATGGACACTCTGTTCTGTCCCTTTTGTGCCCTAATAAAGAAGTTTGATTGTACTTCAGTCTGGTTGAGATATCAGGGCCCGGTTGCATAAAGCAGCTTAAGTGTGATTTACTGCAATCGTTTCCTGCATTCCAAATGATTTTCTCGCTCTCTCTTTGTGTTTCCTATACGCTCTTTGTTTTATAAGAATGTATATTTTTAATGCTCAGGCTGGATATTTTTATTTGTTTGCCGACGTTAGGCTGAAAATATTTAAATTGTGTACATTCTTAGATTACAGAGTATAGTATTTCATGAAGCCTCCATAACACCCATGCCTTTATATTTATTTTACACTTTATGTACATACACACTGACATAACAAGTTATTGTACTACCGCGATATAATTGTCATTCATGGACGTCAACAAACTTCTATAGAATATTATAAAAACGACCAACTGTCATGGATATCTTTTGTACCTTTTATCCGAATTGCCGATATGTCGATCATATGAATGTCTAGTACTAGTTTTTATCGTTTTGTTATAGCTAGTTTTGTTTGAAATGGAAAGAATTTTCCATACTTTTCAATGGTATATTAAAGTTCATTTAAAATATTATGTAATTTTATTGTATTTATTTTCCATCAGCACGCAAAAAATGTACTTAACAAAATCTCAGCCTTGGGTATATTCGCCAAGTTCAGCCTCAATATTCTTCCCATAAAAAGATTCTTATACTAGTATATATATATATATATATATATATAAAGTGTACTCGTTACTGCGCCTTCGGTCGAGTTATCCATGATAACGCGCAAGAAAATCCTCCGAAACGCAGAGAATGGTTGCAGAAAATCCCACAGCCGGGCCCTTGACGACCTTGACCTTTACATAAGAATTTCATAAAATTTGGTTTCATTCAAGTACATGTACCAGTCCATCCAAATACTCTTTAATTACTGCTACATAAAAACCCTGATTTCATACAGATATGGAAATATGCTTCTAAATTTCCTCTCATACATGAGATGAGCACAATTTTTCTACATTAAAATCAACCACTTTACCAAGTTAGAATCCTCATAGTATGCAACTTCTCACAAAGTTTCACATTAAAATGATAGCAATACATGTATATTGACTGATGATTATTTACATTTATTTGGTTTGCATTTCTTAATATAAACGAGACATTTATAAATACTGTCAGGAACAGTACAGGGCATTAACATATACTAACAACTAACAGCGGTTCACGTCCCTCATAGCCTCCTACGCAGACGTCCTTAGACGTCCCACGTTCGTGGGGGAGGAAAGATTGCGTGACGAGCCCTAACTGGACGTCTGCGTAGGAGGTTACGTCGCTCACCGAATCTGTTTCACTGCAAGGGCCAGTTTCATCGCTGTTTTCATTACGAAACATTTCGTCCGAATTTCACAATAAATATTTACATTCAGTAATAACACTGTTGTTTTGTATAGTCATTTACTCTCTCAAACCAGTATGCAGCTATAAAAGTGGCCTATAAATATTGAAAACACCGATCGCCAATCATGTAAGGGAAGTGGTCATAACAAGTATACTTGACGAGGACCCACCCTGTGTAGGGGTAGGGGATTACACAAGATACCACCTATCTGATGACTGTAATGGACACAATTTTTTGGCCTTAAAGTTAGAGATGAGAGCTTAATATTCTGTGTGCATGAAGCTTGCATTGCTAGTAAAATGGCACAGGAAGATTTTTCTTTCTCCCAGTTTCTACTCCTGATAGAATGGGGGCTATACCAACAAGACACCATCTTTTTAGGCGCCGGGGAGAGGGGGTACATAAAGAGACCACCAGTTTTTTTGGAAAATGGTGGGTCCTGTTCGAGTACAATAGTTTGCACACTTACTCTTCCGGCGGTGCGTTCTCGAGTAATTAACAGAATTACATGAAACAATCGTCCATTTTGTGGTAATGGAACCTATTCCCAAATCCTTGGCAATAATTGGATAGCTTCACATTTTGTTTGCGTATGACATGTTAGAGAAAAGGCTGCTGGATCATTCGTTGATAAGAGTAGTTCACAAGCGGGTTGAAAGTTGTCAAAGTTGACCGAACATAAATCGTGTACACAGGCAAAATGCGTCCGCTTCTTTCCTTAATCCTTTCCCTTAAACAAATCACATATAGGTATTCTCACTTTCTGATCCCAGTGCTTGTAGCTCGAAAAAAAAGCGGTAACATGCCACTAAAGTGCTTCATCTCCTCGAATCCTCTTGTTCGCTATGACACTCCTAATACGACCGTTTTGATTGCGCGCAAAATGGAGATCGACACTTTCCGATCCGGCCGCCAAATTCGAACTTTCCGGCTCGAAAAATATGGGATGCAAAGGATTCTATACTCACTAAAACTCGCATATTCGGATCGAGGGAGTCCCCATTTATCATTTTGGGAAGAAACATTTTTCACTTCACAAAACAACCGCACAAACACAATGTCTGGTGTTCAGATTTAATCTTTGATAACAAATACTTATCATGAATATAACATATGTTCTTTTATTTTCCTCTAAAAACGCGTTTTGTACTAATACCTAAACTTAAAAACTCAGAATTTTAATAACCCAAACCTATATTTCACAATTACATTTATATTTTCCTTTCGTTTGAAAATATCTATTTTAATTCTATACTTTATAGGAATTCGCACATTTAATTAAAATCGACGTGTTTATTGACCTTCATTGAGATAAGCGGTTTAAGGTTAAAAGAATGTCTCAAGAATGTCTAAGCTGAGAGCGCCAGAACTTTCGTTCATTCAGGCCAGTGATTTCTGGCGCGGACTCGACTGTCCGTGAGTATCTTTCTTTCAATATTTAATTCAACTCAAAGCACAAATTCTCCTTACTGGTCCCCATACATTTCGTATAAGACAAATCAGGAGAAATTGTTAAAGGATCAAGAGAACTCATCTTGGGTGATCATTATCATAATTCTTATCACCTCTGTACTTAATAGTACATTGATACTACAAGGAGAAATTTGGTACTGATCATACTGGCGCTTAAAAGGTTAATTCAAAATGCACATATCGTAAACTACAAAGCAAAAAGTCACAGGTTTTAAATTAACTTAAAAAACATAGACATTTTCATGCTCCTCACATTTAACATTAAAGCTTTCTGAGCTTTTCAAATTCTTCCCAAATCTTTTAAAACCCTTCCCTTTCTCAATACTTCTCAGACCTCTACAAACTAAAATATCGCCACATAAATTGCTCTCTTCTAACGTTCTCTAAAATCTCAGTTAACTAAATCAAGCAATGAATATATCGCTTCATCACGCCACAAGCCTGCGCTCGCTAAACCCCTTCCAAAAAAATATGCTACTCGACTCTCATGTCTAATAAAGTCTATTAATAGTATCTAACAAAAATGCAGCTAACAAAGAATGTACCCATGGATCGACAAAGAATGCAGGTTAGACGACATAATACTCCTGTAAGTTAAACATTAACTTACAGGAGATAAAAAGAACTAATTTCATATGGCGTGACAAAGCTGAAGCCTTAACTTAATCACGCAATGGTACTTGTGAACGACGAAATAACTTGTTTATTCAAGCGCGCTAGAAACACCTAATAAATATCCCATCGGAATTACAAGTGGTTGATTTATACGGGTATAGGTTCAAGAGGGCTACATGAATATGCAGTTTTTATACTCACATTCAAAACCGCGTGCCCTATCCAAATTTTAATGCCCGGTTTTAATTATTATGAGATTTAAATTACCGTAATCACAAAGTGTCGCACTTCGCATTTACACCGGACTTTTGAATAAAATAATTCACGTTGTTTCCTAAAAAAAATCCGCATCTTATCTTTGCAAGCAAGTCCCTTCGTAGGAAATGCATGTGCAACTCAAAGTGCCCCCAAGAGCGACTCAACTCTCCAACGCAGCCGTTAGTTGGGTTATCACGCAACGCTCCCTTCAGTCCCCACTAAAATAACGGCTCCTACAACATATTGACTTGATATACCCCAATCTTTATCAGTCAGTTTAAAAAACAATATAACAAATGCATGACAAACGCTTTCGACTATAAAAATGTGTCATGACTTTCAATATGAGCGATTAGCTTGACTGAATGCTGTATTCAACCGGACTGATTTTAAATTTTAACTCGCTTTAATTTGCACAAAGAAACCGAAACAATCTCGAACAATCTCGCGGCAAACAGAAAGTACATTCACTTTGTAAGATCCTCCGGAAACCTTCAATATCAGACACACTGGAGTAGGTAATAAATGTTATGTTACTTACGCAGGTCCTTTTGATCCTCCATCGATATCTTTCAAGCTGATGACTTTCCCGTTGCTTTTCTTACACGAACAGTCGTCAATCTTTTGACAAGTTTCAGCGAGACTCCCCATAAATTCAGAAACAAAAAGAATCGAACTAAAAAGGAATAGCTTTGCTGCATTGCTGTGTTTTATACCCATCATAAAACTATCGTCTTATCCCGCAAACGACAAAGACGGATCACTAGAAATTTCAACGTGACTTTATAGTTCAGTGTTGTCGATTAAATATTAACTTTCGGTGGTAGACTGTTGCCCTCACGACTATAAACACTGCTTGCTTACCACTGCTTATGTTGCAAGCATCAGGACGGAATGATGATATACCAGTTTCCTGTATAAATTACTCATTAGCCACAAAATTATTTCCTCGAGGAGTTCCGGTTGGAAGCATTCTAAACTGCATGAAATGAATAAATTGAAAATTTATTTACGTGTCACGCCAGTACATGTCACGATAAGTGTGACTTGTGAAGGTGGACGAACGATCAAAATCGACATTTAGTGGCCACAGTGATAAAATGGTGGCAAATTTCACATTTTGAAGGAAAGTATCTTTGGGAGAAAATCAAAGGCTCCCATAAGCGAACTCTTACTGAAGCCAATTCATAGCGGCAGGACGTTTTACATAAAGCTTATGTTATTTACGTAAATATATAACACACAAAAATAAATGTTCGGGTATTTTATTTCCCCTCAATCAAAGGTCGGTTTATTGCGTTTGCAGAAAGCCTTCATAAATCTGTTAGGCAAGCGAAATTTTAGCCTGCGAATACAGCCGCCTCTCATCGCTCCCGGCCGCTAGGGGCGTTCGCGCGAGAGAGCGTCTGCGATTTACTTTGAGAAATTCCATACTGATGACGAAAATCTGTCCCGCATCAAGACAGGAGCGCTGATTGGCCAACTTGATAATTTTACATAATTATGCTTTAAATTATGCAGTGTTGTAACTCAATCGCCAGTTGCGAGGATAATCTTGTCTGTCGTTAGAAACTGTTCGACTCTGTGTTCAATCTATTTGTCCTATGTTTAATGTTTTGACGTTACAAGCAAATCAGTTTCAGGCTTTTTATAGTTTTATGTTATGTTATCCGTTGTAACGCAATACAACCCTGTGTGCAAACATCCTCACGGACAAATGAATCACAATCTTTGCTTAGACGGATCTATAAAAACCTCCCCTTGTTTCATACAAAAAAGTGGTAGATCTTTAAAAGACATACTGATCAGGACTAAACTGTAAAAATCAAACTACAATTAAAACACAGTGAACATAGTTCATAACAAACACGCCAGGCGCTCGTTGGATTCGTGATGGGCCTGTCAACACCTTTCATTTCATTTGGTTTCACCGCATGCACATTATTATAATTATACGAGATTAGCGACGGGTGATTTACGTCATCAGTATGGAATTTCTCAAAGTAAATCGCAGACGCTCTCTCGCGCGAACGCCACTAGCGGCCGGGAGCGATGAGAGGCGGCTGTATTCGCAGGCTAGCGAAATTTTTGCGGTGGACTTCCAAATAGCCTCGCCTCTTAAAAGAACGTAGCGGCCCTGGGTACGAGTGCTGCAGTACACATGACTTCTTCTGCTTCCTTCGACTTGTAGGTCTATGTAGCGCATATAAGTCAAGCAACTTTCCGCTTTTCAACGGCCGTAAAAAGTTCAGAATTGACCGCTTTTATCATATGGCAAGTGAAATGAAGTCTGGCAGAGGTTTGACGACAAAATCGACCACGAACATTTGGCTTTTACTTGGGGTAGAAGAGCACAGAACACGTCATAAGAATGGAACGTAGTAAAAGCAAAATTATACATAATTTAGGCACAGCAGAGATAATGTATGTTAAGTTAGTAAATAATTTGGTAACCACGGTAGTCTTAGTTTACAGGATATCTGGAAGGGTGGAAATCTGGCATTCAATACTAAGTTAGTTCACCCTCTATCTGGAAGCTTGGAAATGTGGAAATGTGGAAATGAACGTACACTTACTGAGTTAACCCTCTATCTGGAAGCGTGGAAATGTGGAAATCTGGCAATGAACACTTGATGGGTTAACCCTCTATCTGGAAGCTTGGAAATGTGGAAATGTGGAAATCTGGCAATGAATACTTAATGAGTTAACCCTCTATCTGGAAGCTTGGAAATGTGGAAATGTGGAAATCTGGCAATGAATACTTAATGAGTTAACCCTCTATCTGGAAGCTTGGAAATGTGGAAATGTGGAAATCTGGCAATGAATACTTAATGAGTTAACCCTCTATCTGGAAGCTTGGAAATGTGGAAATGTGGAAATCTGGCAATGAATACTTAATGAGTTAACCCTCTATCTGGAAGCGTGGAAATGTGGAAATCTGGCAATGAATACTTAATGAGTTAACCCTCTATCTGGAAGCGTGGAAATGTGGAAATCTGGCAATGAATACTTAATGAGTTAACCCTCTATCTGGAAGCTTGGAAATGTGGAAATGTGGAAATCTGGCAGTGAATACTTAATGAGTTAATCCTCTATTTGGAAGCTTGGAAATGTGGAAATCTGGCAATGAATACTTAATGAGTTAACCCTCTATCTGGAAGCGTGGAAATGTGGAAATCTGGCAATGAATACTTAATGAGTTGACCCTCTATCTGGAAGCTTGGAAATGTGGAAATGTGGAAATCTGGCAATGAATACTTAATGCGTTAACCCACTATCTGGAAGCTTGGAAATGTGGAAATGTGGAAATGTGGCAGTGAACACTCAATGAGTTAACCCTCTATCTGGAAGCTTGGAAATGTGGAAATGTGGCAGTGAACACTCAATGAGTTAACCCTCTATCTGGAAGCTTGGAAATGTGGAAATGTGGAAATCTGGCAGTTGCTTTTGTAAAAAAAAAAACCCCAACCTAACCACCGACGTTTCCTTGGCTCAGATGGGCATTGGTAAAGAAAAGTACAAAGAGTGCTTCCTTGTCCAGGATTTCAATCTCTCAAAAACAAAGAGAGATGAAATAATTCGTCTGGCAAGATTGGCAAGGGAAATACAAGAGTACCTTTCCCTAAACATACTAGCACTGTAGATTATTATTAATTAGACATGTTAAGATATAAATAGGTTACAAGTTATAAGAGATTCAGATTAGGAAAGCTGAATTTCTCCATGGGGCATATTTGTCACCAAACTTTCAATAAATCTAAAAAAACTACCTTTCTTCTCCATTCTAGAAGTCATTTGGATAGTAATTATTAAAACATTATAAGAAATAAGGAGACAACATTCCAAACCAGATCTAGTGACAAATCACAATTTGCTGGGTGCCAAATATGTTCCCATTCATGTTATTACTTTGATAACAATGGTTTAATAATATTCATCTGCAGAGGTAATATTACCCATTAATACTGGATATCTGTGAGTCAATTATAAAACAGAGGTAAAAGACAACAGTTGGAGTTAACTTTTGTTTATGACAAAATTTGATTTCTTTTGATAATTTATTTAAAAGTTGATGTTGATTCAATAACTGATGCAAAACCTGTTGTCACATTTTGGGTTTTGTAATATTTTTATTTTTAGAATCAATATTTATTGTTGAGAAATACTTGAATGTACAGTGTAATAAGACTCTTGATAAGAGGGTGGTAAATGGTATTTGTGACCCCAAATTTCCTCTTTTTGGTTAAATGTCTCTATATATTCTATACCCCTTGAACTAGAAGGTGTACACTTCTGTATAACTATTTTGAAGAATCACCTTATATACCCAAAAATAAATAGTAGATTGGTATTTGTAACAGAACATTTCTTGCGCCATGAGCCATGTGTGCAAAAAATTATATTTAATTTATTGTTAAGTTGTTAATGTTGAGTTTTAACAGTTATATTATAGTTGTTGTTGTGGAAATTATTTAAGCATCATGATCATTGTTTCTAGACAATTATTTATCAAGAGAGGTTTTAGTTTTAACCTTTCGAGTTCAAAACATTACACAGCTGACAGGACTATCAACAATGAAAGGTTGCGGTAACAAGTTATTTTAGGGATAATTTATACGATGATATCGATTAAGATTGATTAAATGTAAATATTTTAAATGATACTGTTTAGTCGATGTCTGCCTTTTAAACAAAGGAGTTATGTTAATTAACTTAAGATATTTTAAGCCAATTAAAGCGATGATCAATGAAAGTAAAAAATATAACACTAGTTCTGTTTTCATTGTAGTTTATTATTATTTGCTTAGGGTGGTATGTGCCACCAAGGTCTGACAATTATACTGATTGTATAAAATATGCTTGTCTAAAAAATGACATACACCTTTCCACACTTCCAAGCTTCCAGCCCTGGGGGGGGGGGGGGGGGGGGGGCGGGGGACTCCCTTCAATGGCCTACACGGGAAGGCTCCCCCCAGCAGGGGTACCTTTTATGGGCTTCAGGTATATAAAAGGGTAGCGATTTCACAGATTGAAGTAATATATAAAGGGCAGGAAATTGGTCATTTGGGTAATTAAAGGGGATTTTTATTAAAAGATTCGAAAAAAGCACCTCATGGCTGTATCAGTTTATATTTTACTACATGAAAAGACTTCCTTTCTCAGCGATTTGTTAATAAGACAGAGTTAAAGTAGGTATATATATAAAAGGGCTACCTTTTCGGCCAAAATGGTATATAACAGATAGAGGGTTAACTTATTAAGTATTCATTGCCAGATTTCCACTTTTCCAAGCTTCCAGATAGAGGGTTAACTCATTAAGTATTCACTGCCAGATTTCCACATTTCCAAGCTTCCAGATAGAGGATTAACTCATTAAGTATTCACTGCCAGATTTCCACATTTCCAAGCTTCCAGAGAGAGGGTTAACTCATTAAGTATTCATTGCCAGATTTCCACATTTCCACATTTCCAAGCTTCCAGATAGAGGGTTAACTCATTGAGTGTTCCCTGCCACATTTCCACATTTCCACATTTCCAAGCTTCCAGATAGAGGGTTAACTCATTAAGTATTCATTGCCAGATTTCCACATTTCCACATTTCCAAGCTTCCAGATAGAGGGTTAACTCATTGAGTGTTCACTGACACATTTCCACATTTCCAAGCTTCGAGATAGAGGGTTAACTCATTAAGTATTCCTTGTCAGATTTCCACATTTCCACACTTCCAAGCTTCCAGATAGAGGGTCAACTCATTAAGTATTCATTGCCAGATTTCCACATTTCCACGCTTCCAGATAGAGGGTTAACTCATTAAGTATTCATTGCCAGATTTCTACATTTCCACATTTCCAAGCTTCCAGATAGAGGGTTAACCCATCAAGTGTTCATTGCCAGATTTCCACATTTCCACGCTTCCAGATAGAGGGTTAACTCATTAAGTATTCATTGCCAGATTTCCACATTTCCACATTTCCAAGCTTCCAGATAGAGGGTTAACCCATCAAGTGTTCATTGCCAGATTTCCACATTTCCACGCTTCCAGATAGAGGGTTAACTCAGTAAGTGCACGTTCATTTCCACATTTCCACATTTCCAAGCTTCCAGATAGAGGGTGAACTAACTTAGTATTGAATGCCAGATTTCCACCCTTCCAGATATACTGTAAACTAAGACTACCGTGGTTACCAAATTATTTACTAACTTAACATACATTATCTCTGCTGTGCCTAAATTATGTATAATTTTGCCTTTACTACGTTCCATTCTTATGACGCGTTCTGTGCTCTTCTACCCCAAGTAAAAGCCGAACATTTCAGGGCGACGAAGTTGTTTTTAAATACGAACTCCGTCGATCTATAAATAGGATCGCGGTTCGTCATGCCAGCTGACATGTGGCGCATAAAAGAAACTGCTTTTGCTTTTCAAAGGTACGGCAAGTAAAGTAATTGTTGGCTGAGATTTCTTTTCTGTTTAGATCCAGTTTTTGCTCGCTGTTGGTGTTTTCAGCCATTTCAATATAGACGGTCCTTTGTTTGCTCTATCACTGCCAGGATCTCACGACTGTGTAAGCCTTCTGTATTATTTTACCAAATAAAATTCGATTTGTTTATGATTTTGTTTAGATTTATCGAAGATCGAGTAAGCTTATGTTTGATTCACATCATCTGTGTTGCTGCTTGTCCTGTATGGCAAATATTCAATGTTAATATTCGCTTATGACTTTAGTCGAATTTTCCATATATATTTGCACGTAGCTGAGTGAATGCGAACCGGAATACGTCTCTATAAAAAAGTAACGCAGCTGTCACGCTGTTTCTTCCGAATCACAATAACACTAAAGCAAAATATTTGCGAGTTGATTGTCTCTCAAGTAGCGACTAAGGGTGAGCAAAAACATTTAGCAGGGCGAAAATCCACATCAATGCTACTTCTTTCAGCTGTTAACAAACATGTCGAAAGCAGTCTTTTAATCTGTGATTACTCACTAGCTTTACTCATGTCGCAGCTTTGTTATCTGTATTTTTGCAGTCCTCTCTACATGTCAGCAAGCCTTTTGTTGTTTCTCTGAGGAGTTTCCTGATACATGTCACGCAACAGCTATCACAAAGCAAATAATTGCTATTAAAATATAGAATCTCCGTCCAATGTCGTCCACCGCCCACTTTTATCACAAACAGCGGGTATCCTGTCACGTATCGAGGTATCCTGCTTCAAAATTGGTTTATTTTGAACCTTTACAAATGCAGTTTTAGAAAAAATAAACGCTTTAAATGCGTCATGCGAGATAAGCCTTAAACCTTTGCAAAACTCGATCTAAGCTCTTTGTTGTTTCACAGAGCAGTCAAAGAATTAACAAGTTAATAAATTTAAAACATTTTTAACTATCATCCAACTTCCGGGGTGCTTATTTCAATATTGGGATAAGGCGGGGACGCTTATTTGAGAGGCGGTGCTTATTTAATTATTCAATTACATCGTGTCACGTTTGCGCGTAAACAGCAAATAACCTGAGTGTTAAAATGCAAAGTTGTTCATACAGTAGTTCACAAACTGAAACATGTACTAACTGGCAAATCTGCTCGTACCACTATAAAGATAGTTACAACTGTAGTTCGGCGAACGTAACTTATTAGGTATCAATTTCGATTTCATACTCATCCTCATCAATGTCAGTGATGTGAATATCCTCAGCGGCTTCCCTTCGTCAGACTGCTTCAATTTTGAAGAAAAGAAACATTAATACCAATAATTGTAAACATTTCCGTACGAGTGACCAAACGTGATCAAACGTAATCAAAACTGTACTCAACCGTTTTGATCTCAAAAAAAAAAAAAAAAATTGAGGGGGGACGCTTATTTCAAAATTTGTCTGATACAAGGGGCGCTTATTCGAACGAGGCGCTTATTCGAGAGGAGACGCTAATTAGAGGATTTACGTCGTCGCCCTAAGACGTGTTTTAATTCGAAATAAAAATGGTTTATTTGACTTAAACACACGGCTGCAAAACTTCACACATTTAAAATCAACATTTACATTGCTGGATTTTTTTTGAGGAAAAACAACGTAAGTAGAGTTCCTTTTAAACCATAACTTTTTTGAAATTTACGAACAATTTTGTTGAGAACAAAATTTTCCCTTTTTTCTTCGAGTGACAGACGACCCCGCATTTCGACACATTTTTTTGGTGAGTTTTTTTTTTCTGCTCGCCGCAAAATTTTGTTTCCCTTTAGTGTTTTTGTAACCCCCACCTCCCTCCTCCCCCTCCACCGCTACCTCAGCCTTAAATATCAGTCAATGTAATTTAGAATTTAATATTTTTTCAACATAGGACTTGTTCTGTTCCCATGCTTTTCTTTTCTCTTCTCTTCAATAAGGACTTGACACGGAAATGTCGGGCAGAGGCTCGGCGCCGGGCTAGAAACATTTCTGCTCAGTTGTGCTTTGCCCCTGATGATTCACAACAATCTAAAGAGCCATACGTATCGATACATCTTTTATTCCTAATTCGGGTTACACTTTTTTCTGTCTTTTCTAACTCGTCAACACACTGGAAATACATACAATACATACAATACATACTTTAGTGTAACTCCCTACAAGGGTTTTTCAGTTACAAAATTATAAAAATTGCTAAAATAACAAATAAATGACTAAATGACTAAAGTAATAACTACACATTAAAAAAAAAAAAAAAATAGTAAAATACAATAAGAAAGAATGGAAAAATACAATGAATTGAATTGACTATTTACAAATTCAGACTAATTAGAAAGAAGTTAGCAAGTCTTTTCCCAAAGACTTTAACAGAGTCTAAAGATTTAACATCGTCCCTTAGATTATTCCAGAGTTTAGCGCTACGATAAGTGAAAGACCGCTGTCCGGTGGTTGTACGACCCCTCGGAATGTTTAGTTGACCGCGATCTACAAACTACCACGAAAATGTCAAGATGTCTTTTACTCGACTCAAGATGTCAACTCAATTTTTGTCTATAAATCAAATGCCAAATACATAATCGTTTTTTTCTTTTTTCTTCTTTTCCTCCTTTCATCCACAATTTTCTTGTCTTTCTCTTGCAAGCCTAAACCTTCAATTAAACACAATACTATATTAGTAATATTTTCATGAGGACATTTCAACCTAATATGTTTACACCGAGAGCAAGTTTGTCATTTCCCCCTAACCAATTGCTAACCCCTAGAACAGGGGTACTTTCCCGTCGCCAGACGCTAACCCCTTGGGGCGGAGATGCCATTGCCCTAGACCTAACCCTAAGCCTTAGGGCAAGTTTGCCATCTCAACAACAACAACAACAATTTATTTTTCAAATAATAATGCAAAGTATAGTAGCAACCCGCAAATAACTAAAGTTAATCGTGGCGGGTTGCTGCGCACTCAACAGTTACAGAAGCTCACTATAAAATATATATTAAATGAATAACAATACATAAGAAAATAAGGAATGGATAATTTATGATTAGTTACAACAACAAATAAATTAATTAATAATAGAAATAAATTAATTAATTAAGGAGAAGGGGTAATAAACTGCAGATTAAAGTCAATTAAGTGTTTTAAAATTACGAAGACTGGTACAAAGAAATTCGACATCAACATAGATATCCTCACTCTCCAAGACCTCCAAACAGAATCTCCCTAACAAAATCCTAACCCCCTAGCACAGGGCTACTTTCCCCTCACCAAATGCTAACCCCTTGGGGCGGGGAAGCCATTCCCTAGACAAAACCCTAACCCATAGGACAAGGTTGTTTTCCCCAAACAAAATTCTAACCCCTAGCAAAGGGGAATTTTCCCCTCACCAGTAATTTCTGACGCTGGAGGGTAACAGCCATCGTCGCATGCGCATCTTGACGTAAAAGTCATAGTCTACGGAGAAACAGAGTGAGAAAATAAAGGTTGAAGACTTGCGAGGTATGTAGAACTTAAACGTATGAAATGGAAAGGGCAAGCGAGTTAAAAAACTGACTGAGATCAAATTCAAGTAAATACACGAAACGACTCTCATTAGAAACATGAAAAGCTAAAATATGAACGATTGTCTTCGGCTATTTTGTCGAAAAAAAAAAAAAACTCGGGACGCTAAAAATAGTGAGACCGAGTTTATTATACCACCATAATGCACGAGCCCTTATAATCTGCGTACTGTATCGAGTTCTATTGTACGCGGCCAACGTCAAGAGTTTGAGGGCACTTGGGAAATTTTAAGAAGCATCGAAAAGTGCGAAAACACCGTCTTGTATATCTCTCGTTTTTTTTAACTAAGAAACGCACTCGGAATGTTTTAAAGAAACTAAGTCGCCCGGTAGAAAGCACCGAAATAATAAAGGTTGGTTCACCATAGAACTAGGTAGTACAATCAACTTGATAGAGCAGTTTTCAATTGAGTGTCGTAAAACCAAAACCAAAGTAATTACTCTGACCAATCACAGCAGTCGTAAACAATCCAATGAACCAATCAGAGCTCGAAGCAATTACATGTCGGCGGCGCCAAGCGCGGGAAAACGCGTGCGAGCAAGTCAAGATTGGTTTTGGTTTTACTTCTGATTGGTCGAGAAAGTGGCGCGAGATATTTTAGCCAATCACAAAGCGCAGCAATGCAAAACCAAAGCAATTGTGTAATTACTTTCGATACTCAATTGAAAAATGCTTTATTGTGTATATCAAAATAAATTCATATGAACTGCAGTAAAGAGAATTAAAGAGAATTAATAGATCATCGCTGTTATTAAGAAACTGAAGGAGTTGCAATTTCAGGCTGAATAACAAAAATTTATAAGGCGGATATGGTTGGCTGTTTCGATCAGTTCTCTTCGGGATCAAAGATTTTTTCTCTGATGCACGTTGTCCCATATCCTTTCTAGAACTCGCAGTTCAGAAGGATTTGCAGGTTTTCAGCCTATCTCAGCTCTTTACATTCATGTCACGTCATACGAGTGCTACGCGGCTATCACACATTGTTCACCATAGTTGGCAGGTCCTGACCGAATGTCACTTGTTGGTTTATAACTAAACTCTCTTTAAGGCAGAGACCTCTTTAAAGCTAGCTAGCCTGCACAACACTGGCAGGCGCTGTTGGGGGTGCCAAGCGGGTTTTGGGGCGCGAGCGCGGCACCTCAGACACGCGAGGGGAGGGAAACAAAAAAAATATTTTTAGTTTCCTTCCCTTCGCGTGTCTCGCGCTCAGCGCTCGCGCCCCAAAACCTGGTTGATCAACCTCAAAAGCGCCTGTTGTACAGGCTACTCTAAAGCGGGCAATGGAAAGTAAATACTGGTTAAAATATGTGTTAAAGCGGACACTTATGAAACCTCTAGATTTGTACACAGTCAGTCACACTGATCATTTAATAGGAGACACAAAAATACTTACGCGTGGTACAGGAAGTTATATAAATATCGACTAAAATTTGGCTTTCTTTCTTCAAAGACTAATTTGCTTGACTTTCGTATCGACTATACAAGTAAGCCTGTTTCAATTCAGGCACTGAGATAATAAATACGATCTTGTTTTATTTCTTACGTCACGTATGTTTAGTTGTAGATTACATCAACTCTCTATAAAAGGGACAACTCTGCAAGGCGGGCAGCTGAATCTGGTCACAAGGGTGTCCGCATCAAAGAGAGTTCACTATTATTACGTCCCTTTTAACCAATCGAAATCGGGATTCTACAATCGAAAATTCGATTTTCCGTTCCATTCAGGGACAAAACAAACTGAGATTGCAATCCGAACGATTGCAATCCGAACGATCCACGTCCGGAGGTGGATCGTTCAGATTGGTATCTGAATCTCGTTTCAGATTTTGCGTTGTATTTTGCGAACTCGTTTCAGATCAGTAGTAACATATTCTCACTACCTACAATACACATGAATGTACAATGAGATATGGGAGGGTGAAAATGGTCACTGTCCACAGGTGTGGATAGCGGCACATTCATATGCATTGAAGGCAGTGCATCGCGTCATTCCTGGGAGTTGGGAGGGTGGGTTGCTGGCCTCACTCTGAGATGTTGTTCGACAAATGCGCACAATACAAAGAATGGTGGTAATATATACAACAGGATATCTATTGTTATGGAAATATTCTTGCTTTATTGTTGGTACTGACAATAGCATTCGGTTGTTCAGAAACCGCGAACAAACAAGAGGTCCTTCGCAGAGGGGCCTGGTGATGATAAATGGAAAGGATCGATCTATTTTTTCGGATTTTTGTTCCAGCTAAAATGGCAATGCAAACAATTTGAATCACGTAAATCTGAAAGAAGTAGTGAACTTTAATGAAGTGCCAGAATCTCCTAGCGCAAAAGAACTAATTGGTGACACAAATATAAGATAAAGCAACATATCAATTTAAATAGTATACAAACTATACCTTTCTACACATCAAATTCTTAATTCTAAAATGCTTCATACTAAATATTCACACAATATTGGATTGTGTTAAAGGAACGCTACGTATAAAACAAACGAAACTAAGGTACCTACATAATGTGAATATCGGGGTTGGTAGTCTTCTACAAAACCTTTTGTTTCTCCAGGGTATTTTGCAGCATCACAATGAAGAGTAATTGTAACGGCTCTGAAGAAATAAAAAGGAATTTTATCGAACTACCTTCTATTGAGTTTCAAATTGAATACGTACATGCACTTTGCAAAATAATTTATAATTTATCAAGTTTGAAAAAAGGAAGTAGTAAGCGTGCCGGTGGTTTAGAAACCGGATCTGGTTTCACATATATTTTGGTGATTCGATTCTTTCCTTTTCTCTGTATTTAATGATCAGTTCGAGAAGCTATATCAAACACTCGAAAGAGCGTTTCATTTGGTATCCAAACACCACGAAAAAAAACTAGATGCACCACTTCTCGGTGTTTGGAAATCCTGATCAAACACTCTTCCTCGTGTTTGATATGTTAAATCTATTTCGGATGTCAAAACCCTCAAACCTATACACCACCAAATTAAAAGATGGAACAGGTTGTTAGTACCATGCAATGCAAAAAATTACCATAAACATTTTGTCTCCGTTTTTTTTTTTTTAACTATTACGGCGAAGCAATGTTATCACATAGGATCTTGTCGCCAGGGACTAAAGCTTTGATCTGGGAACGCTAAAATTAATTACTGGATGAGTTAGAACGTCAGTTTAGATTTGCTTAAATCATCTACATTCCCAGATACCACGCAGCTCTTAACAACCTCTAATTACATTGGAGGTAATTTTAATACAGCTTTCTCGAATCTTTTTACGGTGGCTAATTTACCTTATCGACTCAGTCGATAAAACCAAATTCTTGTGCTTCACCCCCACCGACGCAGCACCACAGTTTCTCTAGAAACTAACCCCATTCTAATTACATTGGACCTGGATATCCAAACACCTCGAAGTCGGTTAAAAAAACTAGACGCATCACTTCTCTGTGTTCGGAAATGCTGATCAAACACTCTTCCTCGTGTTTGATATATTAAATATATTTTCAAACGTATCCACCACAAAATTAAATGGTGGTACAATGAGTTGCAAATCTGTAAGTTGCGGGTTGTTAGTACGATGGAATGGAAGAAATTACCATAAAGTTTTGTCTCCGTTTTTTTTAAACTGTTACGGCGAAGCGCTGCTGATTTTTGTTAATATGATATCAAATAGAATCTTGTCGCCTGTGACTTGAGCTTTGATCTAGCAATGGTAAAATGAATAACTGGATGAGTTAGAACGTCAGTTTAGATGTGCAGTATAAAGAGACAAGCATTCAAGTATTCGTTATCTTTCTAGAAGGCACTGTCTTCAGTCAGTTTAGTGCGGTGGATTTCAGATCTGATGGTCGATGGCCTGGTCTCTACCGTCGTGTTTCCTTAGACAAGAAACTTTGCTCTACATTGTCTCTCTTCATCCAGGTGTATAAATGGTTACCGGCGACATAACGCTGGGGTTAACCCTGCGATGGATTAACATCCCAAGGGGAAGTAGTCATTTGAACGTCAGTTTAGATGTGCAGTATAAAGAGACAAGCATTCAAGTATTTGCTATCTTTCTAGAAGGCACTGTCTTCAGTCAGTTTAGTGCGGTGGATTTCAGATCTGATGGTCGATGGCCTGGTCTCTACCGTCGTGTTTCCTTAGACAAGAAACTTTGCTCTACATTGTCTCTCTCCAACCAGGTGTATAAATAGTTACTGGGGTTAACCCTGCGATGGACTAACATCCCAGGGGAGTTGTGGGGAGTTGCTTCATGCTACAGAAACCGGGTGCAGCTCCGACCGTGCAGGTGTATAAATGGTTACCGGCGACATAACGCTGGGGTTAACCCTGCGATGGACTAACATCCCAGGTGAATTGTGGACAGAAACCGGGTACAGCTCCGTCCGTGCAGTTTGCCTGTAACTCGTGTGCAACATAACCTGCCTCTACCTGATAGATACGGTGTACAAAGGTCTTTGTGACTTTTGTGTCAAATGCGCTTGGTTATTTTCAGGCGACGAGGTGATATGTGAATACAATCACGTATCCTCTTATGGCTTAAAAAGTACCTTGACATACCTTTTGTAGCTTGTACTGTCAGTGTACGGCTGATAATGTATGATCGTACTTCCATCGCTGCTCACTTCGAAATCAGCAACAGTGTTGGCACATGGGTAGGTGACCGTTTCATCAGAAGTAAACTTTTGACATAACTTAAAGGAAAATGTAGGAGGCAATCAAAATTAAAACCGAGAAACTTGTTGAAGGAAAATGAGAAAATTAAGTCTGAAAGAAGAAACACAAGCGACATAAGCATAGGCATAAGCGGAAGCATAAGCATATGCGTCAACCGAAGCATAGGGCTGGTCTTGCACTAGCGACGTAATCGAAAGCGGAGTCGGAGTCGCAAGCGTAAGGGCTGGTTTCCACTTGACTAGCGACGGAAGCGACGGAAGTAGAAGCAGAATCGGAAGAAAAAAGGGAAACCTGATCCTTCCGATTCCGATTCCGACTCCGTTTCCGATTACGTCGCTAGGGAGAACCAGGCCTACGAATTTTTGTCAAGTGAAAACGAACACTGACATAAGTATAAGATTGATCCCTATGCTTTTTTTTGCCCTTATCCTAATGCTTATGTCTGACCCGTTTTCACTGGACATAAGCACCGTTATACTTCCGCTTATGCTATGTTTATGTCGGACCCGTTTTCACTGGACATATGCGCCGTTATACTTCCGCTTATGCTTATGTTTATGTCTGACCCGTTTTCACTGGACATATGCGCCGTTATACTTCCGCTTATGCTTATGTTTATGTCTGACCCGTTTGCACTGGACATAAGCGCCGTTATGCTTCCGCTTATGTTTATGTTTATGTCAGACCCGTTTTCACTGGAAGTGCTAATACACTAGAATAAAAGAAAAACTATATGAAACAAGTGATTGTTTAACTTGTCTGTGATTGTGACGAATAAATTAAAGCTTGTTTCCTATATAAGAAGTGATTATTTTCATTTGACTGGGAGGAGATAAAACAAAGGGGAGGGGATTTTGGGGGGAGGGGAATTTGAGGGGGGGGGGGGAATTTTTTTTGGGGAAGGGGATTTTTTTTGGGGGGAGGGGATTGGGGGGGGGTGGAGATTACTCGAGGAAGGCGATTATTTCAATTAATCAATCAATTGATCGATTTATCGTAGGACGGTCATTATTCGTTGAAACACTTACCAGCATATTTGTGCAGTCACTAGTATTAGCTTCGCTAAACTTCGTGCAAGGATTCCAGTCGAACTTGTAATTGATGGGAGCTATACTTGGAATATCCTTAAAACTGGAAATAAAAGAAATGGCAAATGGCAATTAGTTGAGAAACAAATGTATAAAAGATAAACTAGTGGTTCCTAATGGAAGGTAAGGCCCAGTTCAAACGTCGAACTTCACATGTGCCGAACCTAATGCAAATTAGCAAGAACAATAGATTTTGCTCATTTACATTAGGTTCGGCACATGTGAAGTTCGACGTTTGAACTGGGCCTAAAGTGCTGCGAGCGGATGGTCTAGTTATAAAACATCATATTTCTTAATTGTTAAGGTGTTTTCCTCCAGTTTCCATGCAGCCGCACCGACCATTTTTGAGCGGCCGTTTAAGGTGATTCCCTGGTTTTGCACTGCGCATCCCTACTGCGCATAAACATTGCGACATCAGATTGAAAAAAATGGCGGCTTTTGTGAGGAAAGCCGGCCTTTCCCACGATAGAAAAGGACTCTGTGAGCACTAGCGCAAAATCGAGCACGGTGACCCCCATTTTATACTGCATAAATTCAATCAGGACAGTGTTCCCAACGCAAATTTAAAAAGTGAGCAAAAATCTATGATCAGATTTTGCACAGTTTATAGAAATGCTACGAAGAAAGCCATTTTGAGTAGAGGACCGCACACCAAGCAACCGTCTACTGTTCGAGTGTTCAGTAAATTTGAAGCTTTTTGGACACGTTTTCTATGATACAGACGATTATACATATGTATAAAATCAACTTATACGCGAAATATCAATATGCAGTGGAAATATTGAGCATATTAGCTTCACGCGGTTATTGCCTGAAAATGCCTTTAAACACTGTATTCGTCAGCAGTATACCACTAAAACGAGCACGGTGACCCCTCATTTTTGTTGCAATTTTGGAACCTTCATGACTTGTTCAATATTTGTGCCAAGTTTCATTACAAATCTATGACAGATTCTTTTTCCAGGGAATTACCTTAACTACCTTTCCTTTATTGAATTAGTATGAAACTTACACAAAATATTGTACTTAGTTTGAAGTTTATAAGAGTATAATAATTTTATAAATCGCATTTAAAATTGCGGTGATAAACGAGAAACATTGAAATCATTTGAGTCTAAATTCCGGGCGATTATGATGACATCTAGAAAAATCAAAACTATTACGATAAATTATGACATATGGCAAACAAAATATCTAAAAATTACAAACTTTTGTCAAGCCGATTTTGAGTAAATCAGAAAAACATTTCGAACTTGTGATTTTGCATGTGTATGAGCACATCCATAAGTTCCTCAATTAAGCTTATAAAAGTTTAATTTCTTAACCTCAAGTTTACACCAAAATGTGTGTTTAGTGTATGAGATGAAACTATGAACTTTTGACAGCGTTTCGCGTTTTAGTTTTGGAGATTCGATTTTCTATAGGAAACCATAGTTTTTTGACTGAGTCCTTGATATTGTAGTTTTAGCGCTTTTCTGCATATTTCAAAAACCGCGAGATAGATTTTTTTAAACTTTTATGGTCGTTTCTTTATAATATGGACAACATTGTCTCGAAGTTTCATCTTGATTGAAACATTGCAACATGGTCAAATAAAATAATAAAGTTCACCCTAAACGCGATTGAGACTTTGTGTTTTGATTGCATGGTTGACGGCGCACAAAGACGCGTTAATTAATTCAGGTGAAGTGTAACGCATTGGCCGTTTTCACACCAGAGACGGACAAATCGTCTGGACGGACAAGTCGTCTCAGACGGACATGTCGTCCAAGTGAGAAAACGGGACGAACAAAATTTTGGACGTAAAAGTCGTCTGATTTTGTCCGTCGATTTGGCCGTCTATTAAGACGATTTTTCGAGGACGATTTGTTCGTCTAGACGGATAAGTCGTCCAAAGTCCGACTTAAATTCACACCAGACGAACAAATGGTTGTATCTCGGTCCCAGTACTCGCTAAGGGGAATGGAACTAGTAAAGGGAGTGATGGTTTATGGGAAAATCAAAATGGCGGATGGAAAGCAAGGTAACCAAGCCTGTTAGTGCCAGGCCCTTTGCTTTCAAAATCGTCTGTTTGTTCGTCCAGATATGAATTTACGATGACCAACATAAGGTGAGTTGTCCGTCTAGAATTCACATTACACGAACAAATCGTCGGACGACTTGTCCGTCCAGACGATTTGTCCGTCTTCTAGTGTGAAATGGGCCATTTCTGCGTCTTGAGAATTATGCAAAGCGCGTTGACTTCTTTCTTTTCCCTACAAATAAACGTCCTACTGAAATTCGTGAGAATGATAAAAATAACGTGGAACACAGCCCCTAACGTTACTCTGCAAAACTTGATGGTCACGCAGAAATGCTACTGAGACTTTAAGACCCTTAACCTGTACTAGACCATTTCAGCTGCATTTTGCAACCCTATTCTAGACTAAACACCGAAAAACCCTACCCTATCCTAGAGCTATTCCAGACTCGCTATTTTCCAGAAACTCGTTCACTACCACAGTCTAAGATGCCAGCAGTCAGTAAAAATGCCGCACTGCCCACCGTACCGATTTTTATATGCCATTTGCCAGTAAACCTTGTCTAGACTAAATTCTTCACGCAACTGATCAGTTTCGCGGAAAATGATACCCTATTCTAGACCAAAAATCTCTGAATACTATACCCTATCCCAGACTAAACCGCCTAAAAACCATACCCTTCACAGCAGCACATACCCATATAGCTCATATATGGGAGTACCCCCCGGGGGTTCGCACTTCGCATTTACCAAAAATCATCCGCATCTTATCTTTGCAAGCAAGTCCGTTCTTAGGAAGTGCACGTGCAACTCGAAGTGCCCCCAAGAGCGACTCAACTCACAAACCACTAATCGCCTACGCAGCTGATATTTGACCATATTTGGGTCATCACGAAAATATTCCCAAAAAAGAACATGACTTCATATGGCGCGACAAAGCTAAAGCATTAACCTAATCACGCAATAGTATTTGTGAACGACAAAGCAACTTGTTCATTCCTTTAATCTTCAAGCGCACTAGAAAACCCCTAATAAAAACCGTCATATCCCATCCGAATTGCAAGGGGTTGGTTTATACCGGTATAGGTTCAAGAGGGCTACATGAATATGCAGTTTTTATACTCACATTAAAAACCGCGTGCTGTATCCGAGTTTTAATGAGATTAATGAATTGGGGAAAACACCGTTCCCATTATCATTGTTACAGAGACTTTAACGAGTTAGATAGAACCATAAGAAAATCAGCAAGTCTTTCAATTTTTAAGAAGCATCTTTTTTCTGCTTTCTATAATTAATTTTTTTTTATGTTAATTGTTAATCTTTGTGTATTTTGTACATATTTTAATATCTTGATTTTAGTTTAAATTTTTAAAATTTTTATATTTTAATTGTATCTTGTAATAATGATTTATATTTAGGACCTCTATGAAAACCACAGTTTGTGATGGAGTTTCCTAATAAAAGATTGTTATTATTATTAAATTACCGTAATCACGGAAGTGTCGCACTTCGCATTTACACCGTTTCGAATAAAATAATTCATGTTGCATCCTAAAAATCATCCACATATTATCTTTGCAAGCAAGTCCCTTCTTAGAAAATGCACTTGCAACTCGAAGTGTCCCCAAGAGCGATTCAACTCACAAACCACTATTCTCCTGCGCAGCCGTTATTTGGGTTATCACGCAACGCTCCCTTCAGTCCCCACTAAAATAACGGCTCCTACAACATATTGACTTGATATATCCCAATCATTATTATCGGTCAGTTTAATAAACAATATAACAAATGTATTGCAAACACTATTTGGCGCTTTCGACTAAACGTGTTATGACTTTCAATATGAATGATTAGCTAGATAGACTGAATACTGTATTCAACCGGACTGATTTTGAAATTTTAACTCGCTTTAATTTGCACAAAGAAACCGAAACAATCTAGAACAATCTCGCGGCAAACGGAAAGTACATTCACTTTGCAAGATCCTCCTGATGTCTTTCATATTCAATACAAAACACACTGGAGTAGGTAATAAATGTTATGTTACTTACGCAGGTCCTTTTGATCCTCCATCGATATCTTTCAAGCTGATGACTTTCCCGTTGCTTTTCATACACGAACAGTCGTCAATCTTTTGACAAGTTTCAGCGAGACTTCCCATAAATTCAGACACAAAAAGAATCGAAATAAAAAGGAATAGTTTTGCTACATTGCTGTGTTTTATAGCCATCATAAAACTTTTGTCTTATCCCGCAAACGACAAGGAGGCTTTCCTGCTAATCTTCAAAGACGCCAAAGTGTATGGGTGGGGTCACTCATGTCCAATATACCCGAACTGAGTCGGGTCGTCAATAAGCAAAGACGATCCGACTCAGCGGAAGTCAGGTCGCGAAATCATCAACCTATTACTACCGGAAGTAAAAATCAATCACGCGGATGGGAGGGTAAAAAATATCGGTAGATCGACTCGTTCCGACACGGATGGAGACGACCTGTCTAAGTAAAAGTCGACCCGACTCACTGGAAGTTATTTCGCGAAAGACTTAGAAAAAATACGGCGAGAATGTAAGAGGGAGGGTGGAAAATATCGGCGGATCGAGACGACCCGTCAAAGTGAAAGTCGACCCGACTCACCGAAAGTCATTTCGCGAGACACTTAGAAAAAATAAGAAGAAAGTACACATGCACGCTTAGAAAGAGCTACACATGCATGTGTACTTTCTTCTTATTTTTTCTAAGTGTCTCGCGAAATGACTTTCGGTGAGTCGGGTCGACTTTCACTTTGACGGGTCGTCTCGATCCGCCGATATCTTTTTAATCTTTTTAATCTTTTTAATCTTTTTACCTTGATTACCATAAAGTGATCCGATCAAACAACGTCAATGGTATACATTCCAAATAATTCATTCTTTACTTTTACGATTAATTCACTTCAACACCCTACACAACGACATAAAGACACTATCAAATGACTCCGAAAAGAAAATTTAATCCTCCGTTCAGAACAAAGAAGGCTAAAAGACATTTAGCGACCAGCGGGAGTCGTGTCAAGCCTGACCCTTTTTATAAAAACACTTGGATAACTCAAGACTGGTGTACCGTACAGAACTGAGACTGGGAGATGTTGTTTATTTATTACCATTTTATAGCATTTGAATTTATCAGCTTTTTTCATGAAATGGTTTCGAATTTATTTTTTGATGGCGTGACAGTGAAAACCACCAACACATGCATCCATAAATAGTACGCTGGAATGAATGTTTTGACCTTTGACCAATTTAATATTGCATAATTTAAATTTTGGCGCGAAAGCTTCACGGCGCGCTCGTGATCGAGATGGCAGCTTTCAAGCTTCCATCTCTTCCTCTTAAAAAGCGAAGACGGCAGTTTTCTTTGCCAGAGTTTAGATGGAATACAATATGCATAAACGAAGAGATAGGGAGTGGCACATTTGGATCTGTTTATTTGGCGAAATGCACCGAGGAGGAGCATTGTGTTGTCATCAAGAAACTCAAAGGTGTTTTCTTTTCATACGACAATAGTAAGGCCGATAAGCACAATTTCGACGAAAAATTGCGGAATATGGAAAAGATTTTAAATATCTGGAAAAATAGGAAACTTACTTTAATCGGCAGAATAAATATCGTCAAAACCCTAGCCTTATCTAAGTTAATTTTCAACAGCTCCAATCTTACCTTACCCACAAACTTATCATCTCAGAAGAAAATAAATATAAACAAAGTGAAATAAACAAACACATGATCTACTTTAAACAATGGCATCAATTTGGAATCACATACATCAAAGACCTGCTTGACGAAAATCTTAACTTTTTGACATATGACAAATTTCAAACAGCTTTCCAACTTCGCGTGCCATTTACAACTTACTACGGTTTAATAAGCGCCATTCCACGAAACTGGAGACGCGAAATTAAAAGAACAAAAATCCCGATCGAAAATGACAATGTGTTACAACAACGTCCAATGCCCAAAGATTTCACCACCCGTGTTGTCTATGCAGCAATTAGAGATCACCAGTTTCAACCTCCCACTGCTGAACAAAAATTATTATGTTATGGCTTCTCGAAAGAATGCTTAAAGAGTGTTTATAACCTCCCCTTTGCTACCACGCTCGAAACAAAACTTGAAATTTTTCAATATAAAATTATTCACAATATACTTCCAACTAGATATTCGCTTTTCCGCATGAAGATATGTGACTCTGAAACCTGTCAGCTATGCAAAATGCAACCACAAACGCTGCCTCATCTATTCTACCGTTGTCCTGTTACCACCAAATTTTGGTCCGCGTTTCAAAATTGGTGGCTAGAAAAACAGAAGAAAGCAATAACTCTCACAAAACGAAATATCCTATTTGGTTGGCATGATAACAACACAGAATCAAAAGACATTTTAAACTATGTCACTCTGGTGGCCAAGTATTATATCTTCTGTACTATCCAAGACAGCGATGATGTTCCCTTTGACTGCTTCCCTTCTCTACTTAAAAGCAAACTCGAAATTTTACAACAAATAGCATACAAAAACAAAACCATTGACAATTTTAATAGGAATTGGAAACATCTTATTTAACATTAATTGTCTTTCTCTCTTTTCATATTATAATTTCTGTAATAATCTAGTTCCTAGTTCCTAGGTTTTATTGAGCTTTGGGTCTTGATATTCGACTAGCGAGGACACACACGGCCAAATAGCCTTTCCAATCATTTTACTTCTTTAATTTCTTTGCTTAATATAAAAGCTCTTTTAAATTTTTTTGAGTTGGAATTGCTGATTCTCAACCCACGCGCAACGAACTCAAGCAAATAGTGAATTGCGAAAAAGAATCCAATTCCATCGGGACCCATCGGTTTTCCACTGCAGTATTTTTTATCCCACTCTGTAAAACAAAGGTCACAGTTTTTGTGGAGATGATGATTTCGAGTTATTTTTTTATTGAAGTTTCAATGTCACACTGAATATATGCCTAGGAAATCGCTGACGAAAACTCAAAACTATTAGCTTGAGAAGCTTTCAGTCATTTTCATTTGTATTCCGTAATAATTGCCTTATCTTTCAACAATGTCTTTTCTTTTGTATGAACAGATTTTCGTAGAGTTTGGAGTCTCCAAAAAAGTGCTGGCCAGCTCGGGAGAGCACCATGAAGTAATCAATGGTATTAAAACTGCTTTTAATATCAAAGAAGAGATTTTTCTACAAAAGTTTGACCAGGATTGGCAGGAGTACATTGATTTTCCAGAAGGAAAGTTTGAAAACAAAGCAAGAGTAAAGGTTATATTGAAGGTGAGTTGTTTCTCATCCTTTTCTTTTAAGAAATTATTTTTTGCTTTGTTGTTATACTTTGGCTTTTTAATTTAGCACTCGAATTTATTAAAACGCCTGAGTAATTCAGTATGTGTGAGAAAAATCTTCTTTTGTCTTAGAAGACTAAAATAGTTGATAATTTCTTTATCAAAAGCCAAATAAAGAGGTTCCAGACACCCAAGCAACAGCAACACCAAGCAACACTTGTACTCTATCAACTACAGGTCAGTAGTAATTTGTTTATAAATCTCAAGCCAAAAGATATATTAATTATTTTGTGACTACCTGCTTTCAAACAAGTTGCTACTGTGGTAATGAAATAAATGGACAGACAGACAGCAAAAACAAGCCAGTATTTTGCTTACATGTTTTGCCTGTGTTCTTTTCAGCAAGTAATCCCTTAAGACAAGAGGCACAAGTGCAGGCCACTCTTCTAATCAACAATGGGAAAATCCAAGTTGGCCCAAAAGCCAAGGTTTGTAATATTAGTAATTATGATCAAATTAAATGTCTTGGGTCATTTTATAGTATTGTCAGACCCATGATTATGACTAATCCTTAGCTTGAAAAATAAAACAATCCCTATGAGCAAAAGCCACTATTGATCCTCTGACAAAAAATAATACTGAGAATCCTACCAGTAGGGATTATCATTTAATTTTCCCAGAATAAAAACTATCCAAAGGTGTTCCGAAAGGTATAACCTTTCACCACAATTTATGTGTTGCATCCAATCTTTTTCCCAGACCCTCTTTCTCTTTTACTGTTTGCCAGAGGCTCTGGTGACCACCATCTTGTATCACGATTCTTAGACACTTTTATCTGCTTTTGAGACGTCAATATAAAGTCGTATTGTCGTCTCAAAAACCAGCCTGTGATTGGTTGAAAATTTCCCGCGGCAATTTAATGGATTCCTCGCGTAGAAAACCAAAATTTAAAATTATCTTCAAAGGAGGGGCAAAAATGTTGATTACTTTGTCAAGTTTGGCAGATAAACAACGCTGTATTCAATGCAACGAACCTTTCTATCGAATGTTAACGATAAGATGAGTTTAAAAGGTGCTTTTGCTCGTTTGAACGGTTTGTTTACATTGAACTGTGCTGTGCGCGCGCTATCACGCCATCATAAGTTGAAAAAAAGTTTTGGGCTAAAACCTAGACAAGTTTGCGTTATTTACTCATTTTTTCGACGCTTGTAACTTTGAAAAACTTCGAAAAGATGTTCTGTCAAACCCGTTCTATTTCAATGAGCAATTTATAGCGTTTAAAGTCCGTGTTTTTGAAACTTTTTTGCAAAACAAAAATTTGATAACGCGTACAAAACGTCGTGTACGTCAGCTCGTTACTAGTAAGAATTTCAGCTTTGATCAGCACAAGTTATCTTCATTTTTGCTATCTTTTTGCCCAAAAAACAGTTGAATCGCGACTCCGCCCAATACGGAATATATTTTCTCCCAACTAGCCGTCAATATAATGCAGTATTGACGCCTCAAAATCGAAATTAGTTTATAGAATTTCCATTTGAATAGGATTGTTAGTTGGAGAAATTCAACCTTATTGGGTTAAACATTCCATAAAAGGAAGTCCTTAAATCTAGGACTTCCAGTTTCATTTTGTCCCCAGAGCCTCCGACAGACAGTATACAGCTGTGTTGCATCTAAAATGCTTATTAGCCTACTTCTCACTTGAATGCAAGCGCAAGCTCAGAAAGCAAACACAAGGATATTAAAATCATACATTTCCTTTATGTGGTTCACACTAGAACACAAACGCAAGGAAATTGAGACGTTGCATTCCCTTGCGCTTGCGCTTATGCTTGCGTCCATGTGTAAACCACGTGAATACAAGCGCAAGCAAGCAAATTCTAGACTAGCCTTGCGCTTGCGTTCAAGTGAGAACTAGACTTTAAAGATAAAGCAATAATTAAATGCAAAGCTTTGATGTTCATAACTTATTGTTCATCAAAAGTGCTTTTGCTTATACAAGAAATGGACCATGACACATCAAGCGAATTAAACATATCAAGTAACATATTGAAGGAATGTGGAAGTGTAATTCATATTAAGCTACTTTTTTCATGTGAAAATGGCAAAACTTGAAAAGTTCCACCTGAACTTTTCAAGTTTAGAGCTTGCGTATCTGCTGTTAACATATAAAAGATATTCTTTTTTTCAGCTTCATTGCACTGGCACTGTTATTTTGATAAAAATAGACCATTTCTTGTAGGTTTCCGTTGCTATAAATGTGTTTTTGCACTCTTGAATTTTTGTGTAATTACCGTGACAGTGCCCCTTTAATTGCAATTGAACAGAATGTGGAGAATAACAGCATGATCAATGTCAAATTGGATCCAGAAAAGATTAAAACAGATAGTGTTATCTTCAAGGGTAGTGCCCTGTCAACATATCAAAGTGCGATGAATGAAGCCTCCCTAAAGCTTTGCCTTGAGGATCCAACTTTAATCAACGATCGAGGAAGACTGATTGAACAAGACGCTGTGGGAGCGTATACTTGGGCGTCGTTGTATTAGGCATATTGGAGAATAATTGTCTTGGGAATCTGCATGCACGTTATTTCACGGTTTGATGATAGGGAGTATTCGGATAGTGTGAGCAGTCTAACAAAGAAGCGCGTTAACCGTCTAAAACAAGAAGACACAGTACACTTAGCGTGCGAGATCGCACGCAAATTATTAAAGTAGCGTGTCCACTGTGTCAAAAGACGAGTACATACTGAAAAATACAAATCGATGCCTACTTTGTACTTACCGTTGAAAAAAAAAAAGGCCGTATGTCAGAGTTTCCCGATGGTTGTTATTGGTTTTAGCTAAATCTTGTAACTAGCTGGTCTGTGTTTCCGACACTTTTGAAGTGAATGCAAATGTAGCCGCAAAGTGGCTTTTCGAAGCCATGATGTAATTGCCTGGTCCGGCCCGAGGTCAAAACAACTTTTCCAATTGAAAGTTTTGCTGGAAGTATTCCCGCCGTTATTGTAATAAAGTTTGAATGAAACATAAATTTAATCAAAGTTAACGACAGAAGTGATAATTTAGGAGGAGAGAACCAAATTTAGCCCTTTGAAATATATTTTTTCAGTTGAGGTAAAAATGTTTCAATTTGCATAATGTGAAAGTAATTTGAAACCTTTCCAGTAACGCATAACGCAGCTGTTTCATAAAACATCTCGCAATCAGACACACGAAAATATATCCAGTTTTTATTCCTCTGTATCCGAAACACAGAAAAGAAAATTAAATGAAAAAGTGATCGCTTTAAGGTTATTTTCGCCCGAGAAACTAACTAGCTAGCGGAAGCAAAACTCGCAAGAAACGTCTCGCAAGACACCGCGTGCATTGTTTCCGGGATTGTTTACATCTTCTCTCGGCGGTGAATTTTTGCACCCAAAGTTTCAGTTGGCTGTTCTGTTCCTTCAACTTCACGAAATCAAAATTAATGAAAAGCAAACAACCGAAAGAAGTGAAATTAATTGGGATTCCTACCACGCTTATATTTCTTCCTTCGCTGTCCACTGTTCAGTTCTTATTAAATAAGCGCTATGTATGTATTCGTCTAAATTATCTTCTTCATGTTCGTTTAAACATGTTTTAGCGGGTTTCCGTCATGAAGGTATCGTAGAATTAAATCGCGAGTGCCAAATACTTTCGCAGTGTCTTCTTGAGTAATTTCCTTACGCATATTGAATATGAAACTGTTAGATGCAACAGAGAAAACACAACTCGCACTTTGTGACGTTCGCCTCGCGTCAACAAACAGGTGTACTCCACTGCGGTCAAACGAGAGAAATTTACAAACGTTAATCAAAGTACTTCAAAGTTAAGGTTGTCATTTTTACTGTTTATTAAAAGTTTCATATATTAACAATACACTGTCAACTCACTAAACGTTTTGAAAGTTTACTAAAAAAGTTCTAAGCGTTTGAAAACTATGAACCGCAGAACTGTCGGCGCCATTTGCCAACACAATTTTGCTCAGGCACGAAGCGTTTTGATCAGTTTTCAACGATCGAAAAAAGCTCGTTATTTTGAGCCGGAAAGATGAAAAGATAGTTACATAAACTAATTATTTTATACATCCTTGCCCACGTTTCCACTTAATACTAAATGAATCCCACCAAATAAAACGAAAAACGCCTCGGACGTGTGATCGCGGTGAAGGTTTGAACAATCCCGCCATCCCCAGAGTTGCGCAATACTGCACATTTGTGGACGACCAAACTGCATTTTAATACTTGGTCGCTACGCCCAAGTAACAAGCACGTCAGCAGGTCCATGATGATGGGTATCAGTATAAAAAGAAAAATTCCCGCTCAAAGGCTTTTGGGAAAGTCGCCAACCCAGATTCAGGATCAGAACCTAAGAAGCCAAAGTGGTCCCAGGAAATGCGAAGTAAAAGGCTTGCTGAAATAGAAGAAGACATTCAAGGATTGGATTCCCAGATGAGATTTTTAGAAAGATCTAGAGAAAAGTACTCAGCCACTCAACAATATGAGCATGCTGCTGAGAAATGTATGGAAATTGTTTCAATAAGAGAAAGGAAAAGGAAGCTACAGTCAGAAACCACTCAGCTCCAAAAACTTGATGTTAAGTCAAAGAAGTACCAAAAGAAGAAGAAGACGTGTAAAGATCAGGCTCAGGAACCAGACTTGAAGCAAACCAAGCTTTTTCATGGTGTGACGAAACAATCAACAGGAGATAAGAATAGTAATGAAGGTATCACAGAGAAAAGCAATGTTAAAGATCATTCCAGGGATTGCACAGAAAATCCTCTGCAAGATGAAGGAGACAACAGTGTTAACAAAACCATGGAAGATGATACCTCAGATGGAAAAGGTCCTAATAAGCAGCAGGTGGAAGTGGAAGGAAATGCTGATGAGATGCAAAAAGGTGACACATCCGGTCATTTTTTGTGTCAGGGCCTGAGACCTCAAACCAAAATGAAAAACTGAAGATGTATATGGATTTTAAAGCAGGAGGAATGAAAAACTTTAAAATATCTGAGGGCATTTATGTTTCGCCCATACCTGAAGTGTTCAGTTTAGAAGACTATTATATCAGGCCTTTGTTTTGTCACTGGAAGCATGCTTCGCCTTCATTATGCAAAGAGTGCGCAACATTGATTGACTTTGGCAAGCATATCCTTGGTGAATGTGTTGTTGAACTGGCCTCCTCTTATAAACGTTACTTTCCGTTAGTTAAATACAAAGCAGAACAGGCTGTTAGAAAATTGTTACAAATGCCTGTGACTATTATTCAAATGACTTTAAATGGACCTGGGTCACAGAGATTATATGTTCTAGAAACATTGCAAGGTGTGGACATCCGTAGGGTTATTAAGATGGCTGAGAAATGTTTGCAAGGAAAGACATGTTTTCAGTCTGGGATGTCAAGGGAGGTGTTGAAATACTTGTGTACTTTGGCAAGTTCGGAATCTGATAGACTTCTCATAAAGTACGCATGCTGTAAAGGGCAAAACCTATCAAAGAACAAGGCAAGTAATTTGTATGGTTTAAGTGACTTCCATAAGCAAGAATCTAGAATTAATAGTACTTTAGAAGAGTTTAAAGAATTAAGAGATGCAGTTGACACCCTTGCAAAAGTTCAAAATAAAGCTGTCTTAGAAGGATTTGGACTCACATATTCAGATGATGACAGTGCTGTAGACCAACTGTCTAGTTCAGAAGGAACAGACTGTGAATGGATATCAGATGATGAGAAGAACAAGGGACCTGACGAGGTGCAAACTGCTTCTGCAGCTGTTGTTAATCTTGCTGTTACAAACAAGTCTCATGACAAGTCTCAACAACCTAGACCAGCTGCAGATCCTGATGTCCCTCTAGAAAAGAATAGACCACTTGTATCACCTGTACCTTCAATGGATCACCTTTTACTAACTGGTTTGCCTTTGTGGAAGAGCTACGAATGTTACTGCGAAATTACTCCGAAGAGACTTTGGTATATGCATTGACTGAGTTCAGTGACCACCTTGAGAATATGGATTTGACAGATAAAGAGAAAAACAAAGTGGAGATGTCAAGACAAGCCTACCTTAAATATGACAGACAGAAAGCAATGGGAGATGATGCATGGGTGAGTGAGAGCGACTCAGACACTGTTGATCCTGACAGTGTTGTGACTGCTGACCTGAATGAACAAGTTAAGATTCAAAGGCAGAAAATAAAGAGATAAGAAAAACGACAGCTTGCACGTTTAAAAGCAGTAAGGCGGCTTCTGAAACGCAAGGTACCCAAACGTGTCTCACAAATTGTGAACAAGTTTCCGAACTTAGGAAAGGATATAGAAGAATATGTCAGATCCAATAAAGTAGGCGCAGATGCATGGAGGCGCACCGGGGTACTAACATTTGATGGTAATATCAAAAAAGGCCCAAAAGTCACCTTTCAGAGAATACAAAAACACTTGCAGGAAAAGTATCAAACAAAAATAAGTTATGGAACTGTAGTACAGCTCTGCACTGTAATAAAACAAGCACAGGATATCAGCAAAAAGGTATAAAGGGGTAGCCAAAATCACACGCAGAAGATCAAGAAAAGGCTTTTCTGTTCGGATGAACCCAGATGGACATTGGAATAATGCTGTGTACCGAGGACTAGACAAATTACAGCTAAAGGATGGACTTGATAAGTTAAGGTGGTACTTAATAGGGATGATGCTGAAGGTTTTCGGTTGGACACAACATACACTCACAGACAGCACAAGGGAGTGCAGTTAGCCAATGAGCCAGATTTGACTACACGAACTGATTTTGTTAATAGCTATCCAGCCCAGCTACAAACATCATCATATCTGTTTATGGAAACAGAAACAACTCCTAAGATGTGTGTTGGGATTGTGAAGCCCCCTGTTGTCTATGACAAGTCCCCTTCGCAACACATGGCTGATCTTCAAATGATCAAAGACAAAGAAGAACTCTCCTCTGTTTTCCAACTCCCGGATGGTTCCCCTAAAAGTGCCTGGTGTGTAAGAGTTGATGGTGCTGGAGATGAGGAACCAGGACATAAAGAAGTTGCCTTTTTATGGGCAGAGAAACATCTAATGGAAAATCACCATTTTACATGTGTAACATCCAGACACTCGGGAGGGTCATATCTGAATGCTGTTGAACTAATGAACTGTTGCCCATGCTAACCTGTTATCCATCTACACTTGGAGGGGCAGTTAACACAGCTACAGGCTTTGATGAAACAGTTAAAACAAAACTTGGACCTCGCAAGTGATGTTTATATTTCAAGAGTCCAAGGGGCACCCTGCTGTGAAGCAAAGATACAGCTTTTTAAGGGAGCATGTGATGAAGCAGCAAAAACCCTGGTAGACAGAAGAAACTTGCTGCTTGTGTACCTATCTGGAAAAAAAGGACCAAAAGGAAGAATTGAAGAAAATAACCCAAAGCTTCATGACCACTTTGAGAGTGTCTCAAAAGTCCTTCAAAACCATAAACATGACCTGCCCCCTAAATACTTCCTAGCACTGAGTTTGTGCCACAAACCAGAATGCCCACACAAAAGGTGTCAAAAAGGGAATAAAGGGACAACTTATAGCTGGTACAAAGGAGGCCCTCTTACAACGTACTTCCCCCTACCCGTACAAGATTTGTCAAAACCCTGGGGGTCAGAGTGCACCAAATGCAAAGGAAGATGCAGTGGACATTTTCTTGGACCCGAGGAGGCATATGAGAAAGTTCAAAAAGGGGAAGGGGTGGTTCACCTAAATCCCCCAAGCACTGTGCTGCAAAAGGCATATAACGATGGTATCAAGGCTAATCGCAATCTAAATCAGATCCGGGAAGGTGCAGAGGACCTTGCGAAAAAGACCTCCAGGTCTTCTCATGTACTCGCTAGAGAACCCCAATCTCACCAACCCGTACAGGGGTGAATTTGAAGAAGCTGGAGTACCGTTCACGCAGAACGCCATGAAAGATCTATTGAGACGAAAGCAGTTACCTAGACATGACAGCAAATACGCGGACTTCCGTTAACGTGAATGGCGGCAGCCTGAAGAAGTTTTTAAATCATGTGCACGATTTGACCCAAAGTCTAGACCCACAGCAGCCGACGCTCTCCGCCTGCTTGACAAAAGCCAGCCCTCTCATGGTTGTCACGCTTCTCAGCACGCAGACCAAGTGACACCCACCAATGGTAAGATTTGTATTTTGTTTTGTATTGGATGAGAAAGCTACTAAACCCAGTGTTACATTAACGTAGAAACCTTGAAAACTACTATTTATTTTATTTTTCAATATTTTAGAGAATGTTTTTTGCAATTTGATCTTGGAAACATTTTTTTTTCAGTGTCGTAGTTTTACATAAACCCATAGAAAACAACAGCCAATAGCATTACCACATTCACATTCACATTAGATTTAAATTTACAGTTTTTACACTTTTATCTCGCAATTTTTACACCCACCCCAACCTTCATTTGTAAATTGTTTATTTATCGACAAATTTTTTTGAATAATTGATTTCTTATGCTTGTGAATAACGCGAACATTAAGAAACATCGAACTCTGTGGTAACAGATACAATCTTAGTTTTTTTCAAAGCGAATGTAGTTGATTCACACTTAGGTGAACAACTAGGGGTAGTGGCGTAAACAGTCACGCTTTGGTTTTGTTTATATAGAACGTACATGATAGGAACTTGATTCACAACTTGATTTACTGAATGGTACATAATAATTAATAACAAGAACCTCATAGAGGTTAAAGTCACGCGGTGGTTAAAGTTTAATTCGGTGAAAAATACTGTTCTTTGCGCCCAAAATAGCTTGTGTGGTTTCCCGGCATAATAATCAAAGCATGATATACTTGTTTCGTCATGTTAAACTTTTGCTGATGATTTGCTGAGACTTGCAAATAAATATTTTATTTGACAGTGTAAGAAAATTAAAAAATATTCATTCCTTTCACGCTAAGAGAGAAACGAATTAGAAAAATTATATGCATAAATAAATTTTATTCCTGCAAAAACCACACTAGAACGATTAGTATCTCAAACAAATTCTACACTTGAGAAAATTAGGTTTGGCGAAGTAACCGGCGTCACGTTTACATTTCCTATGACATCATTACATTAAGCAGTTTGGTGTAAATTTTAGCGTCTCCGTCACAGAATAGGAAAAAAACATAGGCGAGGTTTATTCTGACGGAAACAAATGCGCGCGGCTTGATAAGATTGGATCATAATATTTATATATATGTAAATATTAAACAAGAAATGAACAACGTTTGTCAAAAGCGTTTCTATCACATTTTTTTTTGCGCCTGCAAGAGGTTACGATTACGAACTTAAAAAAAAATGATGCAAAAAGATCGCGCTAACTTTTGTTCACAGCTACTAAGCTGAAGAGTATAACGGTTTTTTTTCAATCACCTGTCGAATCAGGGGAGCATCATCATGTATTAGGTTTTTCATCATCTTGTATTAGGTTTAGCGAGGTGACCAGTGCCACACTTACATTTATTGTTGCTGTTGTTTCGTTACTAGGCCGAACGTTTGGACATTATTGTAAAACTTTTGTTGATTCAACAGTGTTAACGCGTCTAGCACCCATGTTTCGTTTTTTGTTCTTGTTGTCGTTGAACTAATGCGGAAATATTGCATTTACGTTCTGATACAATATAAAGGAAACTAGGGAATTATTGCTTATTATGCTTTCGTTACAGTTAATGTTGAAGTGAATTAATCGTAAAAGTAAAGAATGAATTATTTGGAATGTATACCATTGACGTTGTTTGATCGGATCACTGTATGGTAATCAAGGTAAAAAGAGAAAGAAAAGAATCTGCAAACAAAATAAATAAATAAATAAAGTTTGTTTTTCATTGTTTTTCATTGTTGATTTTTCATTTGTTTTACAAATCCACGTTTTACAAATCCACGTTTTACAAATCCACGTTTTACAAATCCACCTTTTACAAATCCACCTTCTACAAATCCAGTTCATGTTTTACAAATCCAGTCCAGTCCAATCCATTCCACTCCACCCCGGTTTTACAATATGCCCACGCTGGCAAGTTAAAACAAAAGAAGCGTGCCTTAGAACGATAGCTGCGTGTAAGTCACTTTCCTCATTAGCGTCAAACCCATTGTTTTCCGTTGCACGCTAAAGACAAAGGAGTGTGTTAAGATCTTTGCGTGCAACTTTGCATGTATTAACATGATGACCGTGTCAACTTCGATTGCACTCGGTTCAAGAAGTGAGATTGAGTTTTAGCCTGGTTTCCATAATGTGCCATGTCCGTGCATCTGGCCCTAGTATTTCTTACTCCCGCAAAGTACTCAGCTGATAACAGCAATTTGGAAAAAGGGCGCAAAAGTGTTCGACTTAAACAGTTCTTCTGAGGCTAAGAATATTGTATCTATCTGTCATAACACTGCGAAATTTGAATTTCAGTTCGAGTTCGAAGTTTATATGCGGGATGCATACCGCAAAGGAAACAGATTGTTTCGTTTGTTCAAAATAAAGCTATTTTACAGGCGATTTTTCCTGGTAAACTAAAACTTTATTAAATGCTGTTATTATTTGGAATTTGTTAGAACGAATACTGTGATTGTATTATTGCATTTAGCCATCGCATTTAGCGAATTTCGACAGACGCCATTTTACATTTACATTTACATTCATTAAAATATAAAAAAAAATAAAATTAAATAAAAATAACTAAAAATCTGATATATCTAAAAATCTAAATGGTCAAATTAAGGTAGGCGAGTTTTAAAAGCGTCAATAGATTTACTTAAAACCATTTTGTTTACTGTGGCGCGTGTCACGTGGAAATTTCTTAGGCTAGTTCTAAAATAGGGAACGGGGAACGGGGAACGGGGAATCTCTAAAATGAGGAATCTCTAAAATAGGGAATCTCTAAAATAGGGAATCTCTAAAATGGGGAATCTCTAAAATGGGGAATCTCTAAAATGGGGAATCTCTAAAATAGGGAATCTCTAAAATAGGGTCTAGTTTCAATCGCCAGTATTAAAGTCTCCCTCACATCTTCATTTGAACGTTAACATTCTTTCTTACACTCATTGACTTTTTTTGGAACATAAGGAGTTTCGCTAGATCTATAGTCAAATCTTTCTGTGTGTAGTTTAAAATCAGTTTTGTAGCGGTCAGTTAATTAGATTTGAGTTATGTCATCAACGACCACACCTATAATGCATCCACCTTCCTGACATTTTCCGGTGTTTGCCTACGAGAGGTAAGGCGGTATGAACCACAGAAACTCTCAAAGACTGAAACTCTTAAATTGAACCAAGACGTAAAAAAGCCAGTAATTATTCGTACTACTCACAAGTTCACCTAGTTTATTCATAATCGTTGAAGCATGCCTTAACACGTTATCAAACACAGCCAACAAGTATACAAGCTTCTAATCAAATGAACCATGCACAATTTTAGTTTTTCTTTTTCCTAACATGAAAACTGGAGATCACAAAAAACTAAACATGACTGCGAACAGTTTCCCCTTTCTTCCTAAGAAACATAGGGAGAGCGGAAAGGTATTAATTATGCAAACCAAGGTCAGCGCTTCCGCGCGACACATCTATTTGCCATTTTCTTGCGCCATAGAAAAACTTGAAGAACAAAACATCAAAGTACCCATGTGAAAAGGACTTGCTGGACTTTATAAAGGGTATTTTGAACGCCATGGTCAAAAGACTATAACATGGCTACTATGAACATTTGCACGTGGAGGCTAGAAGCACACGGTAGATAAGTGAGAAAATCACCACACGTATTAAAATCACTACCGCTTGGGCTGCCTGTGGTACCGTGTGAAAAATTCGTCTTCCTAGAATAACAAATTCCTTCGTGCGACCGCGCCGAAAGTGAGCACGAACGACGAATGTGAGCACTTCTTTTTTAAGTACACCAGAAACTAGTGAAGTTTTGTGGAAGAAAAAAAAAATACAGTCAAACCTGTATTGTCGATGTCCCAAAATTTTGTTCCCATGTTTACTGTAAAAACTGCCTCTTTTAAGCGAACACCTCAATTAAGCGGACATTGAACAAATGTCAAAAACCCTTTGTTCAATTTGACATGTGTTATCCTTATTAGAGTGAAAAGCAAGGAAAAAGACGTTTTGCGGCGGCTCATTGTAGCAATATCAGAATCAATGCGAAAAATGATAGCACGATTCAGTTGGAAGGGGGACAGAGATGTTCTCATGTTATCACAGCATCATCATCAAGGAACCTGGATATCTCAGTGTATTGAGCGAACGCCCTATTCGGACTGCAGAGCACAGAGGAACGAAGGAGAAATACCGTCATACAGACTATGTCAGGAGTGACAAAAAGCATTTAAATTAATGACTGATAATTGCGGAGATAAAAAAAATACTAAAAAATAATTGCGGAGATAACGCATTTATCCCACCCAAAAACGATATGTCTTGAGTTGCAGAAAAAAGAAAAAAAATATAGCATTACTTAAAAAAAGTTGGCATAAGTAACGACGATTTACACGCTGCGCTTTTTCGTTCCGAGGGGGTTTGCGGCCGTTAACAGTGGACAGATGAATTTTTTCCACTCCCTTTTCAATGCACGTCGATGTTACATAGAGGTTAGCAAACGGGAAATTCCTTGTAATATTGTAACTTTATGTACCGATTAACTCTCGGGTGTACAAGGGCGGGGGGGGGGGGGGATGCCACCCCTCCATAAGGTTTTTCTTAAATTTTTGCAAGATTCCCAATTTTTCCAAGATGAGTTAATTTTTTTTGGTGATTTTCTTCTTTTTAATAGTTGGTATTTTAATTTTTGGATTATTATAAATTCTCAACTTAAAGATATCGCGGGTGACGACGGAGCGCCGCCTTTCTAATCTCGTACAGCCAACTAAAATAAAGATTGGAAGGAATACTCTTCTCGCAGTTCTCGTCCTACACGGTTTGGACCAACCGCGGGCATGACGCCGGCACGAGAAAACGCAAAGCGGTCACGTTCGCGAACTTACGCGATCTTGCAGATAAATTGAGCTTTTCTCTTCGGGTGTTAAAAAATGTAACGAAAAGTTGTTAATTTTTCTTTCAAACTTACCGAAAAGCAAAGTGATTTTTTTTTTGGAGTTTTCGTGTGACGGTTTTGCAATCGAGACCGGATATTTACACTTATGAACCAGACACTATAAGTGTCGCAGCTTGATTTGTCACACAATATGAAACAAAACACGGTGAGGGACGGACAATTTAATTTTTGTGGGGGGAGGGGGGTGAGCAATTACCAAAAAAAAATTCCTGCAGAAGAAATTTAAGAGAAAAAAAATAGTGCACAAGAAAGCACGTGAAAAAAAAAAATTCAAACATTTTGGTAAAAAAAATTCTTGCAAATAGTGATGCTGAAAAAAAAAAATCACACTCAGAAGAAATTGCCCCAACCCCCGCACCCCCCCCCCGTCCCCTCCCTCCCCTTCCGACAAAAATTAAATGGTCATCATCATCATCAATCTTTATTTATACACGAAATCGTATCATAATTACATGGTCTTCCTAGGAGTCGTGTGAATTTACACTAGAGTACATCCCTAAATGAACGTCATAACGCATCGCCTGACTTCTAGTTTGTAGCCATCTTGAATTTCAGTTTTATCGCGAGCGGACAGCTTTACTTACGGCCCTCGTAACAGCTGCTTTCAAGATTCCCTATTTTAGAGATTCCCTATTTTAGAGATTCCCCATTTTAGAGATTCCCTATTTTAGAGATTCCCCATTTTAGAGATTCCCCGTTTTAGAGATTCCCCGTTTTAGAGATTCCCCATTTTAGAGATTCCCTATTTTAGAGATTCCTCATTTTAGAGATTCCCCATTTTAGAGATTCCCTATTTTAGAGATTCCCCATTTTAGAGATTCCCTATTTTAGAGATTCCCCATTTTAGAGATTCCCTATTTTAGAGATTCCCCATTTTAGAGATTCCCCATTTTAGAGATTCCCCGTTCCCCGTTCCCCGTTCCCCGTTCCTCGTTCCCCGATTCCCCGTTCCCTATTTTAGAACTAGCCAAATTTCTTAAGCTCATGTTTTATTAAGGTTAACCAAGACGGCCGCTTGTTTACATTACAAACTCTATTTTTTTGGCTTCTTTCGTTCGTCTTTGTTGTTCCTTCATTGCGAAAAGCTTCGAAAAGTCCGACAAACATAGCCAGCACTTTTTAACACAGGTATTTTGACAATTTGAGGTTCAATTTTGCAGTTTATGACCACAACGCTCACGTTCGTGCGTTACATGCTAGATGCGTATTCAAGAACAACAACAAGTTTTATTTCAAGTATTCTTCGATCGGAGGCGCTCTTGCACCTCTGTTAGAGAAACAAGACTCACTTTTTTAAGTTATTCATTTATCTGCCAAACCGGTGATGTAGTCTGGTAAGTAACATGAAAAATAAATCTACCGTAAGTCACGACTAGCGTGTTAAGAAACAAAGAAATAACTGTGTCAATCTACCGTGTTAAAATACAAAGCTCTACCGTGTCGAACCGTGTTAACAAAATGCAGACAAAGGCCACAAGCACGTTACTTGAAATCAATTGTTTTAGTTTGCATATCGCACGATAAGCGTGTTGTGTCAGAAGCGTGCGAAGGTGTCAGTACCGTGCCGTGTACGTGCATTCACCTTATTCACTGTTTTCCTGTGGAGGGTCACATATTTGAGGTGCCCCCAAAAGCTGACCATAAAACGTTTTAGGCACGAGTATAGGCTAATTCGAACCTTTGGTTAGTACTATTACACTCTTTTCTTTTCGACCTCTATGACACGCTTCCCCGGGTTACCGACAAAATCAGAGCCAGAAGAATGGGCCTCGCTGGTCACTGTGTCCGTCACCCTGAGCTGGTTGCATCAGATCTCATCCTTTGGGAACCAAAAACACGGTACTCGCAGTAAGGGAAGACCAGCATCCACTTACATAGACACCCTTAGAAGAGATATTGGACTCAGTAACACTGGCGAGATTCGCGCCCTTATGAACAACAGTGACCTGTGGAGAGCAGCCATCCGTGATTCCCGAGTTGGTGTTGGCTGATACCCTCGTCTTTAGTAGTAGTAGTAGTAGTAGTAGTTAACTATTGTATTCATCTCATTATTACTTGCAATAAATACACTTTGTTTCACGAATTTTATCAAAACCACTCCATATACAAGACTGAAAGGTCAGTGGCCCAAAACCCATTTAATAGCCCCTGGACATGCAGTCATTAGAGTGATTTCCATAAACCCGTGAAACAAAGCGTATCTAATAAAAAGTAGCAAGTTGTATTAAATCGTATTAGTCTAGGCCTTTACACAAAGGAATAAATTAGACGACAAACAATTGTAGGTGTTGAGTTTATTCCTGGATTTTACTGTACTGTATTTATTTGCTATCTTTAGTGTTATAAAGGTACAAGTTACTCAACAATTCTCCATGACCTTTGATAAAACTTCCTGACATTAAATTGCCTTATTTGTTCAAAAGCGTTAACAATGGCAAGAATTGGATTTTGCGTAAAAAATCCAGGAGTAAATTGGGCGAGCGCTTTAGCTTGTCCGAATACCATTTCGATAGGATTTAGATCATAGGCATAAGCAGGTAGCTTTACAAGCGTAATGTTCTTTCTTGCAAGAATTCTGCAAAGTCTTGCTTCATTATGAATACTAGCATTATCAGCAACTAAAGCCCCATTTACACTGCAGACAATTTTAGGCACGGCTCGGATAAAAGTGGTACGCGTACCCAAAAAAATAGTACTGATTAGTCATTTACACGTCCTTTCTTCTACCGTACTAAACGATGTAAAATTATGTCTTGGTACGGGTAAAAGGCTCAACATCTCGGCCAGCGTACTCGATTCTTGCTTAGTGCGCATGCTGCTAAAAAATCGGTGCTGACCAAAGGCGCGAAGGCTCATCAGAGTAAAGTTGGTTCGGCACGGCTAATCGTTTACACTGCACACCTTATCCGAGCTGGGCTAGATTTTCAGGATCGCGTACCAATTTTATCCCTGCTCGGACTACCTCTCGACATGGTCCGAGCACGGGTGAAAGTTTGGTCCGGCACGGATGGGGCTAAGTAGTTTACACGACAAAATCTATCCGTGCCGAACCAATTTTTTTGGTACGCGTACTTTTTCATCTGAGCCGTGCCAAAATTTTTCGGCAGTGTAAATGGGGCTTAAAACTACATTTCTCGGCAGCAGCGGCAACACTTGGTTTCCGATTATCTCAACTATAATATCTGCCGTACAGTTTCCTTCGACGGGAATTGCTGTTAGCATTCCTTCGATAAATCCGCAAACTCCAACGACCGAATATTTGTGATTTCTTGCTTTGCTTTTTTGGCGAAACCAAGGGCACGGTACTCCTGAATCTATGCGTCCATAGTCCCTGTTGTCTGTTTCACAGTTGAATGAGGTTTCATCAAAAAAGTAAACGTTACTGGGGTCTGCTGTTCTCCTCCACTGAATGAATAACTCCCGGCAGTGGCGGTTATACGGAGACATTCGCTCTGATGCAACATGGACTCCTTTCCTTCGGGTGATGCGAAGGTCTTTAAGTACTCTGACGATTGCTGTGATAGAAGGGATGTCCCATGGCGCCAATCCGAAATCATCTGCGAGCTGTTGTTGTAGTTCACGCAAATAGATTGTGGGATAGATTCGAACCAACGCTTCCAAATAGGATTCCACACACCATTCTATTTTCTTGGGCCTTCCGCTGTTGTTATTCGCTGACATCAATGTTGCTTTTTGCTGGAAGTTGTTGACATATTTCTCTACACAATTGTAAGTGACTGGAAGTGACCTTAAAAGTGACTTACAGGTTCTTAAAGGTCGTAATGATGGTGGAACACCGGAAGTGGTTGTCTCAAACAACCAGGATGTGTCGAGGGTCCCAGATCCCGCTCGGGGATGCCTCAGAATCGTACGGGAATGGTTCGGGATCTCGCTGGCTGGGTGGGTCCCAGATCCCGCTCGGCCAGAGAGTAAAAAAAAAAACCAGAAAATAACACAAAAAATGCCTTTTTAAGTCACACAACGAAAAAACAAAAAGCTAGTTTTACAAGCAGGGGCATGTGTTCCATCCCGAATGGGAGAACGCCCATTTTTTAAATCGGCGAGATCCTCGTCGGGTCGAAGCCAACTGTAGCCGTAAGGGAGTCTTGAAAGTGAATTCGTCACCGATGACGTGTTGACCGTAGTCGTAGACCACTCCCCATCGTTTGTCCCTGCAAACGGTGGTCAACGCCTTGGTGTGCTTGTCTCTCTGGATGAAATGGGGGTTGGGTACGTTGACGGTGCGCGGTTTGGGGAGAGGTGAACGCAGTTCGAGGAGAAGGGTGTCTTTCATGGCTTGAAAATGAAGGTGTTCTTGCCGCGCATGTTCAAGGTAAACCCGCAAATTTTCTCTTCCGTCTTTCCCAAGCGTGTCTTGTAAGCATAGTTTTTGGGGTCGCAGGATAAAAATTTGATGATGACGTCACGATTGCCTTTCCCGTAACCATCCTTTGTTTCATATATTTGCCTTCCGAATTTTAGGATGATTCTATTGCAGACGATGTAGATGCCACTGATGCAAGAGGCATTCCAGGTTGGGGAAAAGTTGACGCTCTTGCTTTGGTGTTGATTGACCTCTCTGGCCTGTCCATGACAAATGCGCAAGCCAAGCAGATCGTAAAGTTGTATGTTGACTTGGACGAGTTTGATAAAAAGGCGATAGTTTTCAAGCCAAGAACCGCGAGGCATTCAAGGGGATGGTTTGCTCGCTCGAAAACAAAGAGTTCATTGCACGTTACTGTTGAGGCAATGAAAAGGTATGAACATGATGTTAGAAGTGTAAACCGCGCAAGGACGATGCATTTTTAAAATACCTAAGTATGCATCCTTTCTAATCAATCAATTTCAGGTGCTTCTTGTCAGCCGGCGCCCCTGCAAGTTCACCAAAACAAAGCCGTTTAGTCGAGGCAATATGTATACACCTCGCAGAAAAGCATGCCACCCAACGAAAAGAAAGAAATGACACCGGAAAAACTGTTTACATCTCGAGGTGGAAATTAATTATCCGTGAATACCATGCAATACGAGCCCGATTAATGAACAGTAGTGCGCTATTAAAGGAAACAAATCTTGTCCTCTTTCATGTCAATGAAACGACATTAATACGTTGCTTTAAAGACACAGCAAGAGTTGAGGAAATTAAAACCCTTTTCCAAGTACTTCAGATTCCACCTCCTCCACCGGCCAAAGCGACCGAGGCATTACGACCTGCTCTAGTGCGTCCCTCGTCTCCTCCAACTGTTCTGGAGCCTTTTACCTTTTCCGAGCCAGTAGACACGACTGGACAAGCCAGGGTCAGAAACCAACCATCTTCCCCCCCAGCCTTCCACTTACGCGTCATCTGCCACTGTTTCTGCAACAGTTAAAATATCTAGGACAACAGAGTGGCGCAAAAGAAAAGCCGAAGAGGATGGGAGAAAGCCCGTAAAGAACAAGAATCGGAAGACGTACTGTTGCCGTGTCTGCAAAAAGCCCATGTCTGGCGGGCACACGCAATTTCGAGGGCAGCAATACTGTCCTGATGCACCTGGTCAAGTGCCACAAGATCAGTGGTTAAGGGACAGAAAGGCAGAGGCATCTGCTAAAGCTGAAGCTGGCGCAAAGTAACTTTTCAGGTTAAAAAAAAAAATAAAAAAAAACGCACAAAAAAAAATACCAAAAAAATAGACGAAATGACAAAAAAAAACAAAGAACTTTAAGAAGTTAAGAGCTTTACACTGGACGCTAAATACTTCAACAGGCTTTCGGTGAACTGAGTTGCCTTAACACCTGGAAGAAAGTTGGGTGCTCTTGGTGTGAAGTGTATAGCTATATCTATCGTTTGTCGCTGTAGTTAATTACCAGTTCTCCCTTGAAACTTTTCCTCACCGAAGTGACAGTGCTTTGTTGTAGCGGTGGGGCCCGTTAGTGCTACTAAAGGCACTTTCGCTAAAACAGTCACCATTCTAATTATTATTCCAACTTTATAGTACAGAAATTCAACAATTTGCCTCAAATATGCTCAAGAAACAGAAAACACGTCTAAATTTCATAAATATGCATAACTAATGTCAAATACTTAGTTTATTTGACTGCGCGCACTTCCACAGTATTTTGCGCAGTTGCTACACTTTAAAATGCGCATCAAGGAACCCACTTTTCCCCCCTCTTAGAGAAGATCTTGCCCCGACTTTTGCGCTAAGAAGAAGCCGATGTCTGAGGTTAAGGTTTCCAGAAGTTAACCAATCAGCATCAAGCGTATCCAAATGTTGACCAATCACATCCATGGAAATTTCCAAAAGTGTTCCAAATTTCCAAATCTGATCGAGTGAGCTACGAAAACAGTTTTAAAACGTTCTAATCTACGTCTAATCTACGCGTTTGCCGACAAATAATCAAAAAATTAATGGTAAGTTAAAGTAGTTTTATTAATATTGAGTTCACTTATGAGAAATCATTGTTCAAAGCAATGTTACACGCGACTTCAGTCGCTCGCTTGGTTTGTTTACAATTGACAGTCTCGCTTCAGCACGTGTAGTTTAAAACCTTTGCACAATATCTGTTCGTCGCGGTTCACTGAAATAAAATTACAATTTACATAATCACAATAGTCTGATTTCTGTTTTAATTCTAAATGTCAGAGTTTGAAACCACGGTTTGTTCGACTGGCCGGTTGTAAGAAGCTGCGGCTTGGTTATTCAGAAGAGGCAAATGAGTTTCTCAAAACGTTTTCCTCCGATCCCTCATACAAATCTAAACAACCGGCTGATGTAGAGGCCAGAGCCAGGGATGAAGTGAAACGACTTGGTGGCAATCCAAGCGACCAAACTGATCTTCTCGGCCAATTCGAGGTTCAATTTGGCCGATTCAAGGGCAAGAAATTCCGATGGCTTCTTGAGAATGGTCTGGGGTACTCGGCATGGTTTGTTAATAGTATGTCCAATGAGACAGCCACGAGTGCCCCTCTCTCCGTGAACAAGCATTCCTTTAAGGAATACCTGGAGTCCTTCCCCGAAGGTAAAGAGGCTTTGGCCATAAAGGCAGCTGAGAAAGCTGGAAAGAAAAAATCTGAGATAGAAGTTTCCGGTCCGAGTTCGGCGTCGATCCCAAAGTCAAGTACTGTGGCTTCGCTCTTCGCAAGGAGCAGCTTATCACCACAGGTGATTGCCAAGCGACTACAACAAAATGTAAAATCAAATTCTCCTAGAAAAATACAGCCTGCTGTCAAAATTTCACAAGGTAAAAATATTTTTGCTTTTGTGTGTATCATGGCCGAGGGGATCGACGATTAAAATATTCATAATCTGAAATTTTTTTTAATTTTTTTTAAATTTTTTAATTTAATTTTTTTTAAATTTTTTAATTTTTTTTAATCTCTTACTGAGACTCTTCATGTTGTCTTTTTTTTAATTGTTTTCTTTTTGTAACCTGGAAACAGGTTACAAAAAAGCTTGCAGGTTTTGCCGCTGGAACAGCTGCATGGGTGACCAATGTGGGAAATGAGTTTGGCCAAGTCCTCAACAGTGTCTTGACAGCAAGTGAGGGAAGTGGGCTCCGCTCAATGGCATCTGGGATCATCCGTCGCTACGAGTCAGCTGGTGTTCCACCTCCAGTGCTCTTGTACAGACCATGACTGCTGTGGTGAGAGAAAGGTCGGCTCTCTCTTTGCAGCTTGGGAGCAGCTTGTCACCCGTCTCGATGCATGGCACTTCATGCGTCGTTTTGCAGCTGGCTGCACTACAGAGTCCCATCCATTGTATGGCACATTCATGGCCCAGCTGGCCCAGTGCATATTTGAGTGGAGTAGCGAGGACTTGAATCAACTCAAAAAAGCCAAGGCTGGTGAGCTAGCCAAGTTGAATGTTCACAACTCATCTGATGAGGACATCATAAAGCGGATTACAAAGAAAGAGTTGTCACTTCATGTCCGTCGAAAAACCCGTGGTGTGCAAGTTACTACCATGCCAATCTCCTGGAAGCATTCTCTGGGCCTCAAGGAAATGACACCTTGGGAGTGCCCCTACTAGATAGCAACCGCATCTGGTCCATCTCGGAGAAGCAACACAAGCATATCCCATGCCTACAAGACCCAGATGGTGTCCAGTTGTACAACAAGACTGGTACACTAATCAAGGGTGGCATTGAGCTGGCAGTCTATCGCTGTGCTAGAGGCTCGACATCCTTGGAGTCCTTTCATAACCACCTTGACTTCTTTATTCCTGGTAAGTTGTTTGTCAGGTTTTGATAAAATATGTAAAAAAATAATAATAACAATATAATAATAATAATAATAATAATAAAAATAAAAATAATAATCTGATTGTTATTAATATTTATTTTTTATAGGCACCAGTGCAAATGACTTGCACTTCCAGGCCTTTTTGCTAGAAGGAATTTTAAGGTGGAATAGGGACAGAGAGTTGTCAGCTGTCACACAAACTGATCCAGCCCCATCATCATATGATTCTTGCCTAACATCTGCAGTGAACCATCTGAGCCACAGTGTACTGGGGAAAAAGCTCCATCCAAACTTCAGAGGCCCAAATAAGAACACTGGTCAGTTGCAAAACAGGCCCAATCTATCAAATCATGAGAAATATATTTTATATTATCAAATTATATCCTTTATCTTTCTAATTATTTGCTGAAATTTGTAGGTGAGCTCATAGGTGTTGAATACCTGTATGCACAGACTGGGCAGGTACTGCAGAACAGCTCTGTCTCGACTGACCAACAAGAAGAGTCAAATGAACTGCAAGCTCCAGATGAAGATGAAGAAGATGAAGGATTTCATGTTAGTATACTATACAGATGATGAATCTTAAATTATGTCCATCCTCAAAACTTAAGCATGCAAGGAAATGTATACCACAGTCAGTAAGGAGAATTAACATTCTGATCTTAGGGCTGAAAGGGTTGACTACTAGCCTTTAATTTATGTGATTATCAGAAATTGACTATCAAAAATAATTGAGTTAAGCCAGAACACCAATTTTCATTTTTGGCAACAAATGGAATTTTAATTTATTTATTTCATGTACAATAGGATGTGACAGCAGAAATTGATGATCTAACAGTGGCCTACACTGGTGACCAACCTGTTCCTGAGACCCTTCCCTGCAGCCCTGAGAGCGACCCTGAGGATAACTCTGTTGGCCCAAAAAACATCCCTGGCTATGACAGAGTGGTTGCCTTAGCTGACTGTCTGGTCAGTTTAAAGGACTCCTCAGGTGCTCTCTCTTACCACCAAGTTGTACAGCTCACTTCACTCTGGAACAACTTGAGTGACTATGACCGACAGCCAATTACATTCCCTTCTCGTCATCAAACACAACTGACACAGGGTAGATTTAAAGCTGCCAAGAAGTCCACCGTTGTTCCTGGGGTTGATAGCACCAAGAGGTGTTTCTTAGGACAGAACAGTGGACCAGCCTCCTGGCCTGACTGCAACAGATACATGGAGGCTGTAATAATCAAACTGTGTCAAATTTACCCTTCGCCAGTGAAAGAAAGAGGAAACACTACACTGCGGTGGACTTTGGTTGGAAATGCATACAAAAAAATAAGGGAAACTGTAATCAACAATGTGCATGTTATGCAACACACTGGGATCCAACTGGCTGAAATCAACCAGAGGACGCTGATTCAGAAAATCAAAATTATTATAAAATTATCAAAATTATCAATTATTGTTATTAAAAATTATTATTATTTTTAAAAATTATTTTTAAAAATTATTATTATTAAAATTATTATTAAAAATTAATAATTATTAAAAATTATTAAAAATTATTATTATTATTTAGTAAAACACAAAAACAAAAGAAAAAAATAGAAAATTGAACCAAAGATAAAATTGAATGACCACAACATATTAGACAATTGATTACACAGTAACTGTATCATTGCATGGCTTTGTGAGTTTAGTTCTTGAGATAGGAGTGGCTATGGTTATATTTTTAAGGTACAACAAACGTTCAAAGAAGCAGGAGGAGGAAGTCCTGAAACAGGGAATCAGTCTTGTTACTCCTGTAGCAGCCAACCCCAAACCATTACCACCACCCAAAGAACCACCACCCTCCCTTGACACAGGTGTGCACCAGGAAAAGCACCAATATGATTTGCCAGCCAACACAGCTGGTCAATCTAAAGTGAGAAATGTGCCACATCTCTTGCCAAAACCACTACAGTTGCCATCACCATACTTCAGTGGAGTTAACCCCTGTGGACCAGTTGCAGTTAATATCTCTGCCCCTGTTCCTGCCAGCACCAGGAGCTACCGGAAGAAAAAACAACAGGAGGAAGGAACGGACGTGGTCCCAACAAAGAGGTACAAAGCTCGGATTGGTGCCTCCCAGTGCTCTAAGTGCCAGACAGATAAAACAGCTGTGACAGGGCACAAACAGTACTTTGGAAACTGGTTCTGCTCAAAAACTGCTACTGAGACCTATGAGGAATGCAGGGCACATTTACAGAAAGAAAAAAATTACAAAAAGAAAACTGATACAAACAAAAATTAGTGTTAAAAAATGTGAATAAATTAATATATTAGCACAATTCAGTTCTTAAATTCGACAGGAACTAAAATAATTATTAAACAAAATCAATATTATTAAATAATCAATGTTACTTTTTAATTTTAATATATTTTAATGTGGTTAATGGCAAAATATATAAAATGGAAAAAAATGGAAATAATTCTTTCTCTCAAAGACATTTTTTAATTTTACCTGTTTATGAGAGCTATACTCTGAAATTGAAGCAGAAAAAATTATTTTGAAAAAATTGATATAAAATTTCTATTATTTTCTTTTTTTCCTCTGGAAATTTTTACTTAAGTTATTCGTAAAGTTTAACTATGTAAATTGAAGCAGAAATAAACTTTATAGTTGTATGTTATTTGTTCATGTTGTGGCATTAATTTTTCAGTCTAGGAGGCAAAACATCCAGGGAATGCACAGGGAATCTCCCGAAAGCCAACAGAGAAGATTGCGTGGGATTTTTTGCGCCGGGTGCCATGGTAAGCTGAGCGTATCGTTCCACGTAACGATGGAACGAAACGAGTGTAGCGATGGAACGATACGTAGACAAATAAGGATTGCGTGCATACCAAATGAGTGTGCGTACATACCAAATGAGTGATAACAATGGCCAGTGACAGATAGGTCACAGATCCTTTCACAGTTCAGTGATTACACATGCAAAGAAAAACACTCACCACGCAGTCACGTATTGCAGTGTGAATAGAAATTAATTCGGTTCTTTGAAATCAAGGTTTCAATCGTTGGATTCATTTGTGGAAATCTTTTGTCTGTGTGAGACGCCTTGTAGTTGTGCTTTGTTTTGAAGAGTGAAGTTTTTTGTTCGGTAAGTGGCAGTATTTCACCGGCTTTTCTCTTTATTGTGCACTGTGTCTGCGGCGGACTTTTGTAGTCGAGAGTCACGCTTTGAAATCGTGAAATCCTTTTTGATTTCCGAGATAAAACATTTTCACGAATATTTCGTTAAACATTTCTATTTTGCTCTTGTTTTAGAACTCAACGGACACTTTTTATCGGTAAGAAAAGAATTATTTTTCTTCGGTTTATTTGTTTGCTTAATTGATGTTTAATAGCTTCAAGTTTAAAACTATTGAAGCTCTAGTTACGGCTTTTGTTCTAATCTAGAACTATAATTACAAACAAATTATTTAGTAGAAAACAATACCGATGCTTTTTTCTCATATAGACTAATTTAATCTTCAGCTTTAAAAATACGTGGTTTTAGTACGATGTTCAATGTAATCGAGTCTTTGAAGTCTCTTGCAGTTTCTTGCGAAACTTTCTGTTAAAAAAATTGCGCAGTCACTATAGTTGCGCAAATGTTCTCGCTATTTGATTGTCATCTTATTGTCAAAGTTCAACAAGCTTTTGAAATGGCAAAAAAAAATGGATTTGCGGTTTTATGAGTGTTGATGAATATGTCGGGGAAGGGAGTAATGCCGTTTTTTAATTAGCGTCTCAGGAATAAAATTTAGGCCCGGTTTAAACGATAGTTCCGACAAAAAAGTTAAAAATCAAAATCAAATGTCGAATTTAATTATTTGACTCAACCCTAATAGGTATTTAATAGATTCGCCACATGTGAAATGCAACGTTTAAACTGGACCTAAAGCGCAACACAAAACTACATACACACTTCAGTAGTTCATCTCTGAAACAAGCTGCAAGGGCTTGCTTTTTTTAGTGTTATGCTTGCATTTATTGTTTTCGTCGCAAGTGAAAACAAGGCTTTCCTTTTCTTTGTTATGAGAAAGTAATACTGTCTGACTAGAGGATAGTTCCGACAAAAAAGTTAAAATTCAAATAATTTACATCGGTCCTTGTAAACAATTTTTTTTTCAGTCCATAATGGCATTTAAACTTCCCCTGAAGAAAAGTGGCGAACTGATTTTAAGGGCTTCCTCCGAGGCAGACCAATTGAAAAGCCAATTCAAAAAAGAACAGGAACAGGGTAAGAAGCGGCATCCTCCCTTGTCTCTCCACACAGTAAAGGAACAGGCCACCAGGGAAGCACGCAAGGCGGGGGTAGACGCCAAAGATGAAGGTGCTGTGCTTGGCTTTTATACTCTCCAGGTCGGTCAGTATAGGGGTAAAAGCTTTCGATGGATCGTTGCAAATGATCCAGGTTATGTCCTTTATATCTGGCGCGATTTGGAGAGTAAAGGACAGCTAAATTTGTCCTCGGCCTCTGAAAAAGAGCGCACTTTCCCTAATCTTCTCGTGCAATTCGCATCCACTTTTAAGCCCTATGTTGATATGCATGAGGCGGTAAAAAAGCAGCAGAAGGCCAGGGAGGAGGTGAAAAAAGGTGGTGACCCTGGTTGTCAGCTTGTCGGATTCGGAACCCACCCAAGCTAACCTTTAGAGAGCTTGAAACCTCTAAAGAGAAGGAGCATATATCGTACTGTCAGTGGGTTCTACGTAAAAAAGATATTAGATCAAATACTCAACTCGAGCGACTGCGCAATTACCTGGCTGGCAAACAACAGCAAAAACCCTTGTCTTCTACCTCGGCGGCAGAAGGAGTAAGGGAAATGACACAAGCACCCGATAAACAGAGCACCTCCAAGGCTTTTGTTGAAACCGAGGTACACGCGCCTGCCTTATCAACAACTTTGGAGTCTCCTGCTTCGAATGACAACCCTGGTCGACCGTACATGCGCGAGCCTACAAATGGTGCAATGTTAGAACCATGTCAGCCCTCAACACAAGAAAAGCAGACTCTGAGGTGGTGTGATATTGTCAGCCCAGCGCAGGAGCGGTGGATGTTGGCCGAGTTGGACAAACTTGGACTTCTACCAGGAACCGGGCGTTATAATGTCTCTTCAAATTGGGAGGGTCAGCCTCTCTGGAGAACCGCACCACCTGGAGAACTGCAAAGAAGGAAGGCCACAGAACTTCCAACACCAGATCACTTTTGGATCCATCCCATGTTTGTTTGGGCCCCGGAAACATTGCTGACGTCTTTATTTGGCAATGCAAAACCTCCATGCATAGAAGAAAGCTGTTCAGCCACCGCTGGAACCATGAAACCCTTACCTCATGAGCAGTGGACCCCAGAAATGAAAGAGAAAATTGGTCACCTGCTAGCTTCTTGTCACGCTAAGAAGGACAAGTACGCAACGGTTGAGAAGCAGTACCTGGAGCTTTTATATGAAGATTGTCAAAATCCAAACAGTTGCCTTCGCTGTACAAGTAAACGGTTCATACAGCTATATGAGAGACATCTTCATAGGAAGATAGAGGAAAACACTGCCATCAACTCGACTTCAGAGCAGACAAGACTTGTACAGCAGATCGCCGAAAGTCTCAATATCCCTGGTGAAGTACCATCTCAAGTGATTACCCCATCGACCTCCCAAATCTCTGAAATCCCCCCACCATCCCAACCATCTTTAAAGAGAACAATAGATGCCACTCTATTAGGAGAGCAGATCCTCCAAGCCCTTCTGGAAAAAGAGAGCAAAGAGAAATCAGCCTCCTCCTCCCAGCCGCCTCCAAAGAGGAAGCGTGTATCCTCCAATCCAAACAGTGGAACAATGAAGGAATGTAACTGCCTTCATTGTGGTCAACCCAAATCAAAAATGGCGGGGGAAAAAAATCTCCATCACACGCACATAAAAAAGGGTGAGCCCGGCTATTTTTATTGTCCCCTCAAGATTCATCAAACCTACGGAATGCCAGTGACAACAACTTTTCAGGAGTTTATGGCAACACCTCACTGGCAAGTAGAACTTGAGGAGGCAACAAAACGTAAGAAAGAAAAACAAGAAAAAAAGGAAGCGGCAGCTGCAGTCAGAGAACAGAAAGGGTGGAAAAAGCCTGGTAATCCTAAAGGATACAAATTTTAGACGCAATGTTTTTTAAAAAAAATGTATATCTTTTCACTGGGCGCTAAATACTTCAACAGGCTTAGGGTGAACTAAGTAACCTTAATGCTTGGAAGAAAGTTGGGTGCTCTTGGTGGGAAGTTTCTACTACCAAAAAAAATACAAAACTACAAAAAAAAGCAAAAAGATAACAAGAAACGTTAAATTAGTTATAAAATATTTATATTTAGAGCGTTCATAAAAAAACTTTTCCCCGTCAAAGTGACGGTGCTTTGTCGTAGCGATGGGGTCCGTTTTGTGCCACATAGGCGCAATCGCTAAATCCGTCACACAAAAAAGAAACAGCCGTTTGTTTGAGTTATTTTCCAATTTTAGTGCAGTTCGATTTTCCTATATTATTTCATTATCGCGTTCTCTAAAAAGACATGTAAAGATTTCTATGAGTTGTCTTTTTATTCTTACATACTTTTTCCGCGCGAAAACGTCTTTTAACTCGAGTTACGTAAGACGTAAACATTGTCCAGTGCGTTGGCGTGACTTTTTGTTGTATGTTGACATGGGTTAATTGCCTTTTAAGTGGCTATCACCATGTGGTTTAGCCGCCATTTTGGATTTGTCGCGCACCCACGCGCGACATCTTTTTTCACTTCTTTTGGGGGCTTTTTTTATGATTTTTTTTCGTTTTCCATAGTAAAACACTTTTCTGTTGCTATTTTCACCTTTTTCTTCTTCTTTTTGCCGGTTTTTGCCTTAATTTTTTTCAGCCCGCAGGTTAAGGTTTGCGAATTTACCTTTGCGCAGGGGCCATGCTAATCTTCTCTGTATCGTTCCAATTTTAGTATAATATGTGCTGCCATTAAGCGAGCATGTCTATAGTAATGTTAGCGTTGCCTATTTATCTGTCACAAAACTGAGCGGCACCCTCATGTGGTAATCCAATTGATGCTGGTTTGAATTTGAATGACCTCTGAATGACACCGCACACATGCATAATTGCTTTATTTGTAAGCTAGAAGTGAGAAAAAACCATCCATATTTGGCTGTTGTTGTATTGCGTGGATAGATGTTTGAAACCATTTAAAAGAAAATCACGAAACAAAGAGACCAGCAGGAAATCGCCCTTCCAAAAGGGTGGCTAGCTACTCTATCCCCAGATGAACAAAGCTGGCTGAGTAAAATGCTTTATAGAAAATATCCACAAAATGGTAAAATGGAGATTACCACCAACCTGAAGATGTGGTACTACCCACCCAAACCTCCTCAGGTACATAGCACACCACCAACCTCACCAGATGTGTACTTTTGACGGCCTTTCTTCCTCTGGGTACCACATAGAATCTGGGGACTTGACTTGCGATGTAACAAGGATTGTCAGGCAAAGCAGGATGAAAATAAAGTCAAGGTGTGTGCAAGAATATATAGTGACAATCTTTTTATCTAGAAGGGGGTAATGCACACTGTCAAGTAAATGATGTTTCTTAGAACTACATACCATTGCCTTACATCTTAAGAGGAAAATTCATGTTTATAACTAGTATAATTTCTTTTATAAGAATCCTATTTATTTATTTCTATTTTTTCTACGACTCTGTTTTAGGTATACCTGACACAAGCAGGACTGTATAAGATGCTAAGAAAACTTCTAGATGTGGACCGATGGTACTATATGGGTACTAGAGTGCAAGGAGATCAGGGGCGCGACACCCTCGGGGTACCACTACTGGATGCCGACAGAATTTGGGTTATCTGGGAATCTCAAAAGAAACATCTCAAGTGTATAGAGCATCCTGAGGGCGTCCAACTTTACGTTAAAACAGGAGTGGTAACCAAAGGAGGTGTGGAGCTGCCAGTATACAGGTGTGCCAGAGGATCAGCCTCACTGGAGTCATTTCATCTGCACTACAACAGGTTTACTCGAGGTACATCCAAATATACAAATTTTACAGTAGATAACACCTAATGTACGATAAATCTCGTAAGTCTGGATAACAAAAGGATTTTTTTTAACTGATTGCAAATCGCTCTTGCTTTTTTCTTGTAATTTTAATTCATAGCTACTAGTGCAAGCGATATGCATTTTCAAGCCTATTTACTTGAGGGAGTGTCAAGGTGGAATGCTGATCGTCCTTCTGATGCTGCGTCCACCAACCTGTCCTCTGAGTCAAAGACCTACAGTGGCCTCCTTTGTCAGAGTGTCAATGAACTCAGCGACAGCGTCCTTGGTAGGAAGATAAAGCAAAATTTCCAAAAAATTGGAAAATACACAGGTAACAAATAACTATTGCATCAATGAAAAGCTTAACGAAGGGAACTATGTAGTGACTATAGCACGATTTTAATATTTAATTTTTCTTCTTCTTCTTCTTTTAGGTGAACTTATAGGGATAGAGTATCTATTTAGTCAGACTGGTCAGGTCCTTCAGGGCATTACTGCTGGTGAGTCAGAGTCCAGCCCACTTTCTGACATTGACGAGTCCCAGGAAGACAATGATGAAGGCTTTGTGGATGAGGATATTGATCTGACAATTGCATCTGTAGATGCTGTGCTAACTACAAGGACAAACTCTACTGAAACAGCTGGTGCGTACAATAAGCTTGTCCTGTGTTTTCCATGGTTTAAGTAAGAACAAATGCTAACAAAAATGGTCAAATTACAAACAAAAATTTACTATAATTTTATATTTTCTCGATGCAGATGACGTGGGACCTGAAATTTTAAACATGGATGCCTCTTCCTCCTCCATGTGATGACTTACAGGTCAGTCTTTCAGAATAATTTTAATATCAGTGAAACAACATCGCCTTTTGGTACTTTTCATTTAATGTGAACTAAATGCGTATATAAAATTTCATTCCTTTGCACACCAGGATGCTGTGGGACCAGACGTCTGTGGGTTTAACAAAGTTGAATCGTTGGCCACCTACTTGGTTGGCCTCACATGCACCAGTGACATCTCACTGACTAATGATCAGGCCTCGAGGATCATTGGTCTCTGGGAGCAGCTTGATCCCTAAGTCAAAGGGACAACAACCTTTTCCCCACGTCATCGTACTAAGGCAACTGGAAAGTTTAAATCCCCCAAAAAGAGAGCCAATACTATTGTACAAGGCGTGGAAAGCACCAAGAGGTAAACGACAAGTCCTGTAACTATAGCTGAAGTGTCGCATAGTCCATGATAAACCTTTTCTTTTGTTTGTTTTTTATGTAGATGTTTTCTTAGTGACAATGCTGGTCCCGCACAATGGCCGGATTGTAATAGATATGTGGAAGCCATTATTGCCAAGCTGTGCCAAAAACACCCGGCAGCTGTTTGGTCCAAGGGGTCCTCTATGCAAGGATGGTCCTTGGTCATAAAGGATTACAAAATGATCCAAGATAAAATAACCTCGAATGCAAGGGTGATGGCGAAGACAAAACTGCAGCTAGTGGACATTAACCAGACAACCCTGATACGGTGGTATGTTATCTTGATTAGAAAATGTATAATACATTGACTCTTCCAACAAGCCATTACATATAAAGGTCCTTAGAGCAATGCATTCGGCAAAACCATAAATTTTATTAAGCAAGCTTAAACTCTTACTATTGACCAATCGCAATCCCCATTTTAATATCGTTGTTCAAGTTTAAGTTTTGTTTTATTTTTTTTAATATGGTGACTGTTGACTAGGTTTGCATTTGTGTTTTATACAGGTACAACAAGAAAGAAAAGCAAAAAGAGCTGCAGGTCATTGAACAGGGGATCAGACTGCCAAAGCCTGATATGACGGCAAAACAACCTCTTCCGCCAGCTAACACCTGCCCTGCATCTCTTCTGGCAGTTGCATTTACTTCACCATTTACACATGTTCTGCCAGACAATACTGTTGGGAAAGCAAAAGTTTGTGGAAATCCTCCTCCACCAACAGGATGCTTACCAGTGCAAGTACAACTTGCAGGATTACCGGCACCTCAGATCCCCATAATTATCGTGCCTGCTTCAGCACCATAAGGGGAAGCCAACTTGATGGCTGATACAGCTTCAACAAGAAGCAGGCATTACTACCTACCTTAAACGAAAACAAGACAGGGAACTCGCTGGTAACTGTACCCGAAAGTACGTATGGTCATCCGAGCCCATCGTGTGTGGCAAATGTGGTAAGCCAAGGGAAGCCAAGCTCCACAAACAGTACTTTGGTAATTGGTACTGCCAGGCCACGGAATCGATTTCGTCAAGGAGTGGAAAGAAGGACATACATGTAAGAATAACGGATATGGAAAGAGAAAGAAGTTAGAGTGATTCCTAAGAGATGTGAAACAAAAACCAAAAACCAAACTTGATTTAACTTTTATATCGTAACCAACCAAAGTTGTTACCTGAGAAATTTTATTCACCTTAAAGACTTTAAACAACTATTTAACACTGTCAAACATGGCGCTTATTCCTTCCCATTTCTTAAAATGCAACAACAAACGGTCTAGGCCAGTCCAAAAAAATAACTCTTGCACGCATGGCATGCCTATGTTTTTATTGAGACAGTAATATAATTATTAACCTCTCATGGAGCTTCATCTATTAACCATTATCTGCCCTGGCATTTCCAGCACAACTGATGATATAAGACATAACTAACAATGAACGTAAATTTGCAGGAAAATTTAAAGAAAAGAAGAGAAAGCGGTCTCATTACTCAGAAAGGGGACCAAAAACAAAGAAAAGGAAACAAGAAAAAGAGGATTCAAACGAATATAAATTATGTGTACAAGTTTTAGTTCTGGTCCAAAACTCCCAGTCACTAATAATTCTGGAAAAGACAATTGAGTGTTCACTTGTTTCAACTTAAAAAACTCTCATTTATTATAATGAGTCCTTGTTTAGCCAATGTTCATATTAAGGTGATCTGCCTCGTATGGTGTCTTAGACTCTTTTGCTGACCATCCTTATTGCCTTACTATTCTTTTTTAAATTATTATTATTATTATTATTATTATTATTATTATTATTATTATCATTTTCTTTTCTTATTTTGTAAGTAATGCCATTAAATTGTAATATAAAATGAGTTTAAAGAAGTCAAGGCCACTTTTTTGCCCAAATTACAATAATAAATAGGTAAATATTATTTTAATATCCTATATTTGATAAATTATACAGGTGAGGAGACAGATGTTCGGATAAGATGGAGGTGCTTTCTGAGTATATCTTGCAGTTTGGGGCCTTTAGTGGACAAACCTTCTGCTGGATCCTGGAAAATGGTCTTGGGTATGCTGGATATCTTGTTGACAGCATGAGGAATGAGACTTTTACATCAGCTCCTCTCAGCCAAAACAAAGCTTCATTCAAAGCCTATGCAGAGGCATTCGATGAATGCAAAACAGCCATTGCATTGAAGCGGGCAGATCGAGAGAGAAATGGAAAAACAGTTGTCATCTGCAGTGACCACGTCAACAACTAGTTCCATTAAAACCATTATGTCGAGCACAGCTTTATCCTTGGCCCCCAAGACACTTGGGCAAAGCAGCCCATTGGGGCTGTCTGCAAAGATTGCTAGAACCTTGAACAAATCCAGGTTCACAGGTTCCAGTTTCAACACCTACCCGGACTTCAAAGTGAATTAACTGGACACGTCACCAGACGAGACAGCTGATGAGGAGCTGTGTTGCATTGTAGATAGAGTGGAGCAAGAATTAGGTATTAAGCTATCATGTTTACGTCTACGTACATCACAAATTACTGCACACCACTAAGTACACCTTATCCTGTAATGTTATTTCCTACATCATTCAATGATCGATCTGAATTTATCAGCTGGGATTGGAAGAGGGACATGCTATTTTATTCACATATTCGGGACCATTCATTATTTATGCCTGGGGGGGGGGGGGGGGGCATGCATTTTTTGGTATTGTGTGCCATGGGTCATGATATTTTTATTTTGTTGGGAAGGGGGTCAAGGCATTTTATTGCTGTTTAAGATTAATCTTGCCAGCCCTCCCCCCCCCCCCATATGCATAAATAATGAATGGTCCCTAAACATAATGTTGTTATAATGTAGTTTACAAGTTGTTATTATTCAAACCTTTTAAGGTATTGCAAGCTGCAGTGTTCAAGCTGGTGAAAGTCTATCCATTCCTAAAGCACTTCTAGTACATCATGACCAGTCAACAGTACCTGCATGTAATCCCACCCAAACAGGTCTGTAATGCTGCTTATAATTATTTTATATATATTTGTTTGGAAAAGATGGAAGGATATTTATTAAGGAGTATAAATAATATCTAATAGAAACTTATTTTTATTTCATAGAATACCTTCTTCCCCCAGGCTGGAAGCAGACTTTGCCCCAAGCTGACCATGCTTGGGTTTTAAAGGCCATTTTCAGAAAAAACTCTGATACTGGAAAACCTGAATTAGACTCAGCAAGGCTAAGTATTACATACAAATAAGGGTTAAATAGCAAAACTAAATAGCTAATAAGTTATATAATAAGTTATACATAATGGTTTGATTGTTATACATTTTTATCATTATAATGTTTTAATTTTTTACAGACTGGACGAGCTTTGGTGGTACCCATGCCAGTCACCCCTTTCAGTCTCACAGCTTCCCAGTCCAAATAGGTACTTTGCACAGCCTCTACTCCTGTGGATGCCAAGGAAACTGTGGCATGTCAAACTCCACTGCCCCCACCCTGGCTGTCATCAAAAGGACCTCACTAGTGCTGGAATATACCCACATATCCGTCAAGTACTAGATATTGATGGGTACTACAACCTGGCAGCTGAGTACCTGGAGTGCAAGAATTGCAACCAAAAGGTATTGCCTAATGTGATGCTCCATGCATTCACATGCTGCCCTGCTTCACCAAATAAACTATGTATGTATGTATGTCTGAGCTTCACACTTCCTGTATATTGAGGCCGTGTTAAGGTAAATTCCGACAGCGACATGGCTCTGAAACGGCGACATGAAGGAGTTGAAATTACGATGAGTGACGTGCCGCTCACGCGATTTTACGACAGCGACAAAGAGAAAAGCGAAATCGACAGCGACATTGGCATTTTAAAAATAAGACAGCGACTTGCAGCGTATTCAGGCAAAAGAAATTGTATTTTACAATAAAGACCAATAAAGTTAAACTTTCTTTAAGTCTTGACAGTGCTGTGTGGCGTCTGACCATCTTCTGTCATCTCCTCTTCTCATTTTTCATATCACGTCATGTTTTATTGTCCTTTATGGTAATGCACTCAGCATTTATTTATGGATCATTCATTAAACAATAACCCCAGGTGATCACTGCATTTCTGTAATGACCCTCTAAATGACCTTAAGGATCTGTAAAGAGATCCACGTGCCCGCTTGAGTTTCTTGCTTGTTTGTGGCCTTTTACTGGTTTAAGTGATATAAGTCTTTAGTTGTATCGATACGGTTAAGTTAAAGACAAGAAGGAAAAGAAGGAGAGAAAGGAGAAGAAAAAGCGAGAGAAATCTGGCAAATCGGGTAGGTAGAAGTTAAATTTATTGACATCTGCTTGACAGAATCACAAGTACCAGCGGGTTCTGTGGTCTTCAGGGCTTATTACCCAAGCCAAGGCAAATTAAATGCCAAAACCTTTTGTGAATTCTGTGTTCCGGTGGATGCAAATGTTTATTACAATTTACACTCATTTTAATGCACAATATTTATAAGAGTTGATTGGACTCTACAGTCATCTGGAGTTGTATCTGATTGCTGTCAGATGACATGATCCGTCATTGATTTAACTTTTGTATTGTAACCAACCAAAGTTGTTACCTGAGAATTTTTATTCACCTTAAAGACCTTAAACAACTATTTAACACTGTCAAACATGGCGCTAATTCTTTCCCATTTCTTGAAATGCAACAACCAATGGTCTAGGCCAGTCCAAAAAAATAACTCTTGCATGCATGTCGTACCTATGTTTCTTTTGAGACAGTAATATAATTATTAACCTCTCATGGAGCTTCATCTATTAACCATTATCTGCCCTGGCATTCCCAGCACAACTGATGATATAAGACATAACTAACAATGAACATAAAATTTGTAGGAAAATTTAAAGAAAAGAAGAGAAAGCGGTCTCATGACTCAGAAAGGGGACCAAAAACAAAGAAAAGGAAACAACAAAAAGAGGATTCAAACGAATATATGTGTACAAGTTTTAGTTCTGGTCCAAAACTCCCAGTCACTAATAATTCTGGAAAAGACAATTGAGTGTTCACTTGTTTCAATTTAAAAAACTCTCATTTATTACCGGTATAATGAGTCCTTGTTTAGCCAATGTTCATATTAAGGTGATCTGCCTCGTATGGTGTCTTAGACTCTTTTGCTGACCATCCTTATGGCCTTACTATTCTTTTTTAAATTATTATTATTATTATTATTATTATTTTCTTTTCTTATTTTGTAAGTAATGCCATTAAATTGTAATATAAAATGAGTTTAAAGAAGTCAAGGCCACTTTTTTGCCCAAATTACAATAATAAATAGGTTAATACTATTTTAATATCCTATATTTGATAAATTATACAGGTGAGGAGACAAGCTATAGAAACTGTCAGGCAAAGAGGGGGAGATGTTTCGGATAATATGGAGGTGCTTTTCGAGTATATCTTGCAGTTTGGGGCCTTTAGTAGACAAACCTTCTGCTGAATCCTGGAAAATGGTCTTGGGTATGCTGGATATCTTGTTGACAGCATGAGGAATGAGACTTTTACATCAGCTCCTCTCAGCCAAAACAAGGCTTCATTCAAAGCCTATGCAGAGGCATTCGATGAATGCAAAACAACAATTGCATTGAAGCGGGCAGATCGAGAGAGAAAGGAAAAACAGTTGTCATCTGCAGTGACCACGTCAACAACTAGTTCCATTAAAACCATTATGTCGAGCACAGCTTTATCCTTGGCCCCCAAGATACTTGGGCAAAGCAGCCCATTGGGGCTGTCTGCAAAGATTGCTAGAACCTTGAACAAATCCAGGTTCACACCTAACATTCCAGTTTCAACACCTACCCGGACTTCAAAGTGAATTAACTGGACACGTCACCAGACGAGACAGCTGATGAGGAGCTGTGTTGCATTGCAGATAGAGTGGAGCAAGAATTAGATGTTTACGTCTACGTACATCACAAATTACTGCACACCACTAAGTACACCTTATCCTGTAATATTATTTCCTACATCATTCAATGATCGATCTGAATTTATCAGCTGGGATTGGAAGAGGGACATGCTATTAATTTTTTTATTCACATAATTATTAGGGATCATTCATTATTTATGCCGGGGGGAGGGGGGGGGGGAGGGAGGGGGTGCATGTATTTTTTGGTATTGCGTGCCATAGGTCATGATATTTTTATTTTGTTGGAAAGGGGGTCAAGGCATTTTATTGCTGGTATTGGAAGATGCAGTGTTCAAGCTGGTGAAAGTCTATCCATTCCTGAAGCACTTCTAGTACATCATGACCAGTCAACAGTACCTGCATGTAATCCCACCCAAACAGGTCTGTAATGCTGCTTATAATTATTTTATATATATTTGTTTGGAAAAGATGGAAGGATATTTATTAAGGAGTATAAATAACATCTAATAGAAACTTATTTTTATTTCATAGAATACCTTCTTCCCCCAGGCTGGAAGCAGACTTTGCCCAAAGCTGACCATGCTTGGGTTTCAAAGGCCATTTTCAGAAAAAACTCTGACACTGGTAAACCTGAATTAGACTCAGCAAGGTAAGTATTACCTACAAATAAGGGTTAAATAGCAAAACTAAATAGCTAATAAGTTATATAATTAGTTATACATAATGGTTTGATTGTTATACATTTTTATCATATGTTTTAATTTTTTACAGACTTGACAAGCTTTGGTGGTACCCATGCCAGTCACCCCTTTTAGTCTCACAGCTTCCCAGTCCAAATATGTACTTTGCACAGCCTCTACTCCTGTGGATGCCAAGGAAACTGTGGCATGTCAAACTCCACTGCCCCCACCCTGGCTGTCATCAAAAGGACCTCACTAGCACTGGAGTATACCCGCATATCCGTAAAGTACTAGATATTGATGGGTACTACAACCTGGCAGCTGAGTACCTGGAGTGCAAGAATTGCAACCGAAAGGTACTGCCTAATGTGATGCTCCATGCATTCACAAGCTACCCTGCTTTACCAAATAAACTATGTATGTATGTATGTATGTATGTATGTATGTATGTATGTATGTATGTCTGAGCTTCACGCTTCCTGTATCTTGAGGCCCTGTTAGGGTAAATTCCGACAGGCGACACGGCTCTGAAATGGTGACATGAAGGAGTTGAAATGACGACGAGCGACGAGCCGCTCACGTGATTTTACGACAGCGACATAGGCGTTTTAAAAATAAGACAACGACTTGCAATGTATTCGGACAAAAGAAATATTGTATTTTACAATAAAGACCAATAAAGTTAAACTTTCTTTGAGTCTTGACCGTCCTGTGTGTCGTCTGACCATCTTGTCATCTCCCGTTCTCATTTTTCATATCACGTCATGTTTTATTGTCCTTTATGGTAATGCACTCAGCATTTATTTATGGATCATTCATTAAACAATGACCCAGGGTGGTCACTGCATTTCTGTAATGACCCTCTAAATGACCTTAAGGATCCGTAAAGAGCTCCACGTTTCCGCTTGAGTTTCTTGCTTGTTTGTGGCCTTTTACTGCTGGTTTACGTGATTCAAGTCTTTAGTCGTATCAATACGGTTGAGGAGTGGCCCTACTGAGTCCCTATTGGCCATGCCTAAACACAAGAAGGAAAAGAAGGAGAGAAAGGAGAAGAAAAAGCGAGAGAAATCTGGCAAATCGGGTAGGTAGAAGTTAAATTTATTGATGTCTGCTTGACAGAATCACAAGTATCGGCGGGTTCTGTGGTCTTGAGGGCTTATTACCTAAGCCAAGGCAAATTAAATGCCAAAACCTTTTGTGAATTCTGTGTTCCGGTGGATGCAAATGTAGATTACAATTTACACTCATTTTAACGCACAATAATTATAAGAGTTGATTGGTATCTACAGTCATCTGGAGTTGTATCTGATTGCTGTCAGATGACGTGATCCGTCACTGATTTAACTTTTATATCGTAACCAACCAAAGTTGTTACCTGAGAATTTTTATTCACCTTAAAGACCTTAAACAACTATTTAACACTGTCAAACATGGCGCTAATTCTTTCCCATTTCTTAAAATGCAACAACCAATGGTCTAGGCCAGTCCAAAAAAAATAACCCTTGCACGCATGGCGTGCCTATGTTTTTATTGAGACAGTAATATAATTATTAACCTCTCATGGAGCTTCATCTATTAACCATTATCTGTCCTAGCATTTCCAGCACAACTGATGATATAAGACATAACTAACAATGAACGTAAATTTGCAGGAAAATTTAAAGAAAAGAAGAGAAAGCGGTCTCATGACTCAGAAAGGGGACCAAAAACAAAGAAAAGGAAACGAGAAAAAGAGGATTCAAACGAATATACATGTACAAGTTTTAGTTCTGGTCCAAAACTCCCAGTCACTAATAATCCTGGAAAAGACAATTAAGTGTTCACTTGTTTCAATTTAAAAAACTCTTATTTATTATAATGAGTCCTTGTTGCGGGCAACAAGGAGGAGCCCGCAGACTAATCTTCGTTTCGAGCAGCGGACTTACATCCCGCGTGTGCGCCGCACGTACGTAGGCTTTTCTGTTGGCCGGATTTTTCGTCTTCTAACTGGTATGTATGGAATGCAATCACGTCATTGGTCCACGCGATTAGGATTCATGCGCAAGCCGCGTGATAAGATATCCCGGATGTCCAGAACCAGTAAAACCTGTTGGAAATCCTTTCCACGTTCTTCCACGTGAGTGATCGCGACTGGTGAATGTGCGGTAGGTGGCTGTTGTGGGTCCAACTGCAAGTTTCATTGGTAAGTCAATCTTTATAGCAATTACAAGGTCATGTATACATTTTGGAGGTGTATTTGCAAAGCATCGCCATGTTTCGGTTCATAAAATTGGTTCGCTGGAGTGCTTTCATGTTGAAATCATACAGATATTTTGAGTTTCACTTTCCACAGACGAACATCTTTCCATCGGCAATTGGTGCACTTCGATGCATTCTGTATCCTCGAAATGATCAGCGAAGCCGTAATCTGCTTCATTCAAGCATACAGCCAGTTTATTTATCAAAAATAACACAAAACTGTTATTACTCACCCGCACTTTTTAACCGAAGGTTACCACTAGTTTAGCCAATGTTCATATTAAGGTGATCTGCCTTGTATGGTGTCTTAGACTCTTTTGCTGACCATCCTTATGGCCTTACTATTCTTTTTTAAATTATTATTATTATTATTATTATTATTATTATTTTCTTTTCTTACATGTATTTTGTAAGTAATGCCATTAAATTGTAATGTAAAATGAGTTTAAAGAAGTCAAGGCCACTTTTTGCCCAAATTACAACAATAAATAGGTAAATACTATTTTAATATCCTATATTTGATAAATTATACAGGTGAGACAAGCTATAGAAACTGTCAAGGCAAAGAGGGGGAGATGTTTCGGACAAGGTGGAGGCGAGATGGTTGTGTGGACTCCACCTTGTTTTATACAAAACTAATGGAACTAAAAGAATCTAAGAAAGCAAAGTCCAGCAAAACAACTTTATATGTGGCTAAATGTAATTTAGGCAAAATTAACCTCTCTTGCCGGTAAGTTTGTTGATCTGAGCGACCTGCTGTCCGCTAACATCTTGGAGAAGGAGCCGGAATTGCAAGTCTTCTTCGATGGCCATCTTGTCGTCACTCCGACGGTGAAGAAGCAACGTCGAAAGATCGAGGATATTGTCGCATGGTCAGGAGCGTTCACCATCTTCACGCTAATCGTAACGTCTTACTTTCCCTACCACTGGAAGGATCTGACGTCCTATAAATTGCTGATTATGTGTACTCACCGCCACTTTAGCGGCCATGTTTGGCGGTCATACGACATCGCCTTCCGCCAACACGCCGCTGCAACCAAGCTCGTCGACTGGTCGACCATGAACACTGAACTTTTTAACTTCCACGCTGCCAGAGCTCCCGTGCGTCCTGGCTCCAGTGGTGCGAGCTTCGGCATGCCAGAGCCCTCAGGAGCACTGTCCTCGCAAATAATCTGCTGATCATGGAATAGAGGCCGCTGTTCCTCGCAGTGTGCGTTTTGCAGATACGCCCATCGGTGCAGCACTTGTGCTGGTGCCCATCGCTCTTCTGAGTGCTCGCTTCGCACTGATTCTTCAGCCAGAAGTGAGCGCAAACGCAAATCCCCATCCCCACCAGCCATGTCCCCTTCTTCTTCGAAGGCCCTGCGTCATTGAGAGAGAACCATTGGGCAGCGTTTTCACGTCGATGGCCTACCATGGTTTCTTTCACACGGATGAACTTTGCATCTTTATTTTAGACTAACGTTGTTACTCAGTTTGTTATCGTTATATTTGCCTTTGCTAGTACCGAAGCAAAGTGACAATTCCAGATTAGCCTTTTTCATTTTAGACCTTATTACTTATTGGTGTTTCCTCATGCAAGTCTTGTTGTGGTCGAATTTTCTTCCCCCCCCCCCCGCCCAGTTACTAGCAGTCCTGTAATAAATTTCATTTTTCAGCTAGTTTTCATTTTCATTTTTAATGCTTGCCTGTTTATCCCATATTGGGCCCATCTTACTTATCAGAGTTTCCATCTTTCTTGCTCTCTTCCCTTAGCTGGCCCAGTACTTCCTCCTGTTTACGCCGTTAGCCCATTGCATCTTGAGGAGTTTGCTCGCGAACTATCCAACCATCCCGATCAGCAGAAGGTCTCTTATGTCCTGCAGGGCATCCAACATGGCTTCAAACAGTCTGCCCTCCTGCACACAAATGTCGTAGATGAGTATCTGGCCAATGAGGTCATGCTCAGTAGGGTCGCGGGACCTTTCCCCTCCCCTCCACTTCCTAACTTACACAGCAGCTTCGGGGTTATTCCTAAAAGGGGGCAACCAGGGAAATGGCACCTGATTGTTGACCTTTCTTCGCCAGGAGGGTCTAGCGCAAATGATGGCATCGATCCCCAGGAGTTCACTCTCCAGTACATTAGATTGGATGAGGTGATCTGTATGGTGTCGCGCTATGGCCCTGGGGCCCTAATGGCCAAGTTTGATGTTGAAGCCGCCTATCGAAACATCCGATAGTTCAGTTCGCAGGGGCATTTCGTGTCGCATATATGTTGTGGCCCACATTCGCGGGTGCATGAAGCTTGGGGCGGCCCAAGCCTTTCGCAGGGGCACCTCGTGACCCTTACTCGCAGTCCTAGCTTGCAAGGATCATCTCGCTAGCACGTTCGCTCGCAAGCTGTACAGATTTCGCCCATCCCACCCCTCCCGTGGGAGATTGTCTCTTGGTTGGTAAGTATTCCACTGAGTCCTTCAGTGTGACAGTGCCCAGGTGGGTGGTGGCTGCTTCAGGGTTGCCATGGATACCTCCTTCCTTGCTTAGCGTTGCCCGGCTCCACCAACCTTGAGGCACCAACACCCACGCTCATCTATTGTTGATGGGTTTAATCATAGAAAATGACTTTTTTGATGAAAGCAAAACATGGTTAGAAGCAACAACTGAAGGGCAAAAACAGCTCAATCTAAACAAGCTTACAAAGAGAAAATTACAAGAAACAACTGGAAACTCTCAGCAGAACGAAAGGTCACTACCACAGATGATAAATATGTAGTTCCCAAGCGAGATATCTACCATGTCCTAAGTGAAGCACACTCAGCAACTGCTCACAGAGGAAGAGATAAAACTGAAAGATACGTCAGAACAACTCATGCGGGAATCTCTCAAGATGTGATAAACTTATACATTTCACTTTGTAAATTACATCAACAACAGAAGACTGTCAATGCCCACTGCAAGAAACCAATCACAAAACCAATCAAAGCCAATAAATTTCTTGCACACATAGAAGTGGATCTCATTGACTTTCGCAATTTACCTTGTGAATGTCAGCCAACCAATAATTGGGTACTTCACGTTGTTGAACATTTTTAGCAAGTATTCATGGATGATTCCATTGAAAACTAAGCAGACAGAGGAAGTTGCAGAAGCACTGACCAATTATTTATTTTGGATGTTTGGATTCCCATCAGTACTTCACTTGGACAATGGCGGAGAATTTAAAAGTAAAACAATGAGAGAGCTGTGCAAAAAACACAAGATAAAGCAGGTTCACGGTGCTCCTCAAACACCATCAACCCAAGGACTGGAAGAAAGAAGTAACCACGCAGTAAAAGAGAACATTACAAATATTTTAAAAGAGAGAAAGGAAAATCTCAACAAGTGGTGCACTATTCTGGGAGAGGTAGCTTATAAGAAAAACATTACTCTGCACAGGGCGATAAATGACGTCCCATATCAAGTTCTGGGAGAGGTAGCTTATAAGAAGAACATTACTCTGCACAGGGCGATAAATGACGTCCCATATCAAGTTCTGGGAGAGGTAGCTTATAAGAAAAACATTACTCTGCACAGGGCGATAAATGACGTCCCATATCAAGTTGTCTTCGGCATGCTGCCCCGGAAAGAAACAAATGTACCTCATGAAACAGAACGAGTTCAAATTGAATGAAGTGAAGAACAGACAGAAGATGACCAACTTCTCCCACGGGCGTTTCAATGCTGACCTACCGGAACCACCAGTAAACAGAAAAAGAAAACATGTCAGCAAACAACAAGAAAAAATCAACCAACAAATGATGCAATCCTCAACCAGAACCAAACTAAAGCAATTTCACATTGATGATTTGTTGCTATCAAAATTGACAAAGTGGATAAACAATCCCCACTTCATCCAAATGTTCTTCTTGGCAAAGTAACAGAACTGGAAAACGATTATGCCAAAATAGTGACTAAATATCAGGGCTCGAAATTAAAAAAAAAGTTCAGTCGCCATTTTGCGACTAGATACGAAAATCAAGTCGCAAGTTCACAAATTTTAGTCGCAAAATTAAGTAGCAACAATATTAGTTAAAAAATAACTTTGACTAACAAATGATTACATGTAACAAGATTTTATTACTTCAACAGCTTTCACGTTATCTCTAATGATGACTGTACATGTACAGAACGAAACATGCAATACTATAAACTTGGCCGCCACAATCGTAACGATCATACCCTGGGTGCCAGAGGTTTTTATTTTTTAGTGAAAACGGAGAGTTTGAGCGGCGAAGCCGCGACAACGAGGCGCAACGCGCCGAGAAAAAATAAAAACCTCTGGGCACTCGAGTTCACAACCTCATTTCCATGCAATTTGTGGATCGGATATCTCACCAAACCGGTTTTAAACCTTGGGGACCAACGCGTGACTGTTTGTTTACATTAAATCTGACAGCTAACCGCACTTACGTGGCGCCGCTATGCGTAACAATATTCCGTGGTCGAGACAGAAATATTCAAATCCACTCCAGTGGAAAAGATACATCGATGACATTTTTTCACTGTAGAGTGTTGAGAAAAAGGAGATAGAAGATTTTATTGTCCTTGCAAACAAACATTAATCTCAGACAAAGAAGTAAACTTTCTGGATACAACCGTTTTCAAAGGCGAGAGATTAACAAACAAAGAATCCTTGATATCCGCACGCAATTAAACCAACAGAGACTTTCCAGTACACCTATTTCTCTTCCTGTCACCTACCAGTGGTCAGCGAAATAGTTCAGCGAGAATACCTGCAACTCCAAAGGGCGCTTTCTCGGTATATCAACCACTGAAATCAAACGACTCGTAAACTACTGGAACTCTGGACCTACGAAGTTGAGGGACTGCTGGAATTTTTTGAACCTCTAAGGTTTCTAGGATCGCTAGGGCTTTGGGCTGTTGGGTTTCTAGGACTCTGGTCCTCTGGGAACTTGGGCCTTTGGGTCCTCCGGGACTTTGGGTCGTTAGGGTTAGGGCCCTTGGGTTCCTGGGCCCTTGGGTCTCTGGGTCTTTGGGTTTGTGGGTCTATGGGTCTATGGGTCTTTGGGTCTTTGGGTCTTTGGGTCTTTGGGTCTCTGGGTCTTTGGGTCTCTGGGTCTCTGGGTCTCTGGGTCTCTGGGTCTCTGGGTCTTTGGGTCTTTGGGTCTCTGGGTCTCTGGGTCTCTGGGTCTTTGGGTCTCTGGGTCTTTGGGTCTCTGGGTCTCTGGGTCTCTGGGTCTCTGGGTCTCTGGGTCTCTGGGTCTCTGGGTATTTGGGTCTCTGGGTCGTCAAAGCATTGGATATTGCAGTTCAACATTAGACGGAAAATCAAATTTAAATATATATCATGATCATAGGCTTTCAACAGGAACAATATTTTTTCATCAGTATTTTAATCGGAACAACCACGTACCAAGACCCAATGTATACTTTACATTTCAGTCGCGTCAAATGTAGTTTCCATTGAGAAAATGTTCACAACAGTTGCAATTAATCACCTTCAGTAAAAAATCAGTGCAGAAAAAAATCGTCTTTCAACTGTTAAACTGTATTGTGCACAACGAATGCGAATGCGAATGGGAATAATTCCAGTTTACACATTGACTGAAATTCGATGTATAAACATGACCTGAGTATGAGGAAAAACATTTATCTTCACATTAGCCAATGAATACTATATCCGCAGCTATATTTTGCAGACTGTAGTTTGCAGGTTGAAATAGCCATTGTTAATTATTATTGTTAAAAAGCACCCATGAGTACAATGTATATTTTCTCGTATTTTCTTTGCCAATATTCATAAACAAAACGTCAAAATATAACAACGGCTTCACAGCCACCAAGGAATATGCGTGTTCTAGACAAGTTTCTTCACGTATTTCACGTTCAAGTAGCAATATTTTTTACAGAAAGATTGATTTGTTCCTCAATCAAAAGAAGCGCTAATTCTTTTCGCTGTTTAAGGTGCTGTAGTTTTTGCTTCACTTGTTTTTCGTTTTTCAGGCGAACCAAGTTCAGTTTCAATATGTTCACTGCTTCATTAGCGCTTTTGTTGTAGGCATTGGTTAGTTTAGTGACTAGTTGCTTTGGAATGTTTTTCTCTAGAACTTCGGGCTGGCCCATGACATGCTGAAGCAAGATTAAATTTTCTTCATCTGTCCATTTGCCATCACTGACAGATTCATCGTTATCAATCATAAATTGAAGACCTCTTTTTCTTTCTCCCCCAAATTGGTCTTTGCTTCGTTTCCGTTTGGTGCTCTTTCCAATACTAGTTTTCTTCCCGTAGGGGTTATCGCAACCGTTACACTTGCAGTTTTCTCCACACGATTGCTGTACTTTTAGACATGGGCAACGGGAGGCATACTGGCGACTACCGCCCGCTTGTCGTTTGCAGCAAACATTTTTCACTTCTTTGCTATTCATCCCACATGTACACCTTTGTGTGGGCTTCGCGGATACTTCCTCGACGGTTTCCATAATTTGTTGATTTTCAAAAAGAGCATCGTAGTGTCCCGGTCCCTCTCGGCTATACGCTGCGAACAGACAGAAATCACTGCATCCCTCAGCGAATTCATCGGGAGTGACATTTATAACCGGATAATTTTCAATCGATGTTAAAAGAATCAAAGGTATCTTTAGCACATTTACAGTCGCCTTAACCATCAAATCACCCACTTCACCCGAAAACACTCCTGGCTGAAGAAATTGTTTAACACGCTCTTCCCATTCTTGCATTCCGTATTCCTGTACAAAGTCAACATACTTTTCTTTGTTAGAAACAAGTTCATGCACCATCATAGCCCTTAGCTTTATTGCCATTTCTTCGATGTTATCAATTTGAATCAGTCCGAGTGATGTAAAATGGTTCTTAAGAGCACTATGGGATCCAACGTTTAAAATATTAAATCCCATAGCCTTAAAAAAGCAATCGCCATCTCTTGGCATAGGGTGTAATTCCATTCCAAATTGTTCAGCGACTGTGGCTACAACGCTGCGACTTTTATCGGGCTCCAAATTTCCTCCTCCAGAATTTTTCAGCATGTACTTAACAATGTCAGCTTCAAAAAATAACTGGTACAAGTTAATGTCACATCTTCTGTTGACTTTCGTATTTACTGTGTTTAAAAAGGAAAGCATCGACAATGCACGTCGAATTGGGCCTTGTGGTTCTTCTAAATTTCCAGAGACGTTAATATCATCGTTCCCTTTTTTAGCCGTTTTCCCAATTCCGAATGTCTCTTCTGATTGTGTGGACTTGTGAGTTTGTTGAGATAATGGCACCACAACTGGAACACCATTTATCTTGTTCTTTCTTCTGGAATTCCATGAAAAGAAAAATACGGTGAGAAGTGCCACAGCCAACTCCGGCCCCATCTTAGCTCCCGCGAATAAATCGTTTATTTTTTCGTGGAGACATTCATTAATACTTGTTGAGTATCCCGGGGGAATTCCCGAAAGACAGCCTTCATTAATATGCTGTCTTAAATTTTGCACTTGTTCTTGAAAGGACTCCCGCAAAAGAGGATCGTCTGTCAGTTGTGTATCGGAGATGTGTTGCCATTTTTCAGCGAACCGATCAAGATTTCTAATAATGGTTGCTGGGTCTGGGGTAGGTTTCTCCCTCTTCGTCTTTCCGGTATCGTCATCAGATCTATAAACTTTTGATAAGTCCTGCACACAATCCGAGTAGAAACGATGTTGCTTATTTATTGTTTTCGTTATTCTTTGAACCGCATGGAAAATATCCAAACACACCCGCACGTTTGGGCCAAATAACTCGTGTATTTTTTTCCTCCACTTACAACAATTGTCAATGACAAAGAATTCCACTGCTTCATTCTGACTATGTAGTCGTTTCTTCAGCTTGTCCAACATTTCCTGAACCATTTCAAATTTCTCCTTCTTTGTTAGTTTCCATGTGACTATTTCGTGATTCTCGTTCAGTACAACGAACAACGAGTTAAACTGCTTGACCCAGGAGTGATCGGCTCGTGCTAACCCTATATTAACTGTAACCTGAAAGAAAAACAGTCAAGGATTATTAATTTCTCAAAGATTATATTTGTTATCATTTTCATTACAATTAAGGGCCTGTTTACATGGAAGAAGGGTTTCCTGCCTTGGCGGGTGACCCGCCTGTCCATGAGTATAAACTCTTAAGTTTTTCGCCTCGCGTTTACATAAAAGGTAGGGTTACCCGCCTAGCCTTGGAGGGTAAACCTCATAGCCTGGTCGAATTTTGCCATATTAACGCTTGATGGAGGGTTACCCGCCCAGCCGGGTAACCTCGTGTTTACGCAACATAGACAACATACTGCCTTTGGCGGAGGCTTTGCAACATTAAAAGTGATCATAAAAAACCACAGCACTGAAAAGCTGAAGCAAGAGCCGTTAGTGAAAGTAAAATCTAATTAACCGCCAAAATGCGCTTTTCGCTGGCATTTTGCTTGTTTACACACTTAGCGACCGCGCAGTAAGCAGTTACCCGGCTAGGCGGGAAACCCTTTGTGTAAACGCAAGCTATTTATCGACCCGCCTAGGATGGTAACCCGCCTCTATGGAAACAGGGCCTAAGTAGGAATCAGAAACGTACTATTTCTTGATTACTCAATAATTAAATTAGTTCTTATTTACCATTTAATGAAAAATTATTATTTTGTAAATGAGATCTTTTCTAACTTTTTTTTTTAAAGGCATCTCTCATTGAAAAGGATTGACATTAAATCTTTTCGGGAAGAAAATAAAAAAAAAAGATTGCAAACGTTGGCCTGAAATGTGAATTAGTAGTCATACAGGGCTACCTAGGGCATAGTCAAATTTCCCTAACCACGCCCAATAGGGGATTTTGACTAGAAATTTTTTAAATAGAGGGGATTTTGACTAATTTTTTGAATAATTTTTTGAATATTTTTTTTCAATTTTTTATCAATTTTTTTTTCAATTTTTGAGTAATATAGGTGATTTTGAGTATCGAATTTTTTCCAAAAATTTTTCGATTTATTTTCAAATTTTTTGGGGAAGTGGTCTAAAGTCTCCTATCCTCCCCAGCACGGAAAGAAAAAAACCCACACAAGGATTCAAAGTTCACAAGTTTTAATGAAAACCACTTCATAACGAGAAGAATTACAAGGATTAACGTTTTCTTCTTCTTTTCTTGAGTAACCTGGGGTTCGGATTAACGATGAAGGCAAAAGAACGTACAATGTGCTTTTTTGTTTTGCACTTCACGCTTGAATGATTCCAACGCGAAATTTCATGCTTCGCCGAAAGTGTCACGTTTTCACTCCTATGTGCTGTTTCCGGGAAAATGTTGAGTGTCGCGTTTTCTCCTCGTCTGCTCTTTTCTGGAAAATGTCAAGTAACAGTTTTTTGAATGACCAAAACATTTGAGGAAATAGTCAAAAGAAGAAGCCCACACGAAAGTTCAATGAAAATCATCAACGAGAAAAAATTACAAGGATTAACGCTTTCTTCTTTTCTTGAGTAACTTTCCGATCGGGGTTCGACCAAAACTTATCTGGATGTAATGGTGATCAAAGCGCTTTTGCGTTTTCTGAACTTTTATCATCGAGCTCTGAATAATTCTTTTTGCAGAAAATAATGCAAGCAAGCACTTGGTAATTAGACCGCATAAAAACTTTCAGGGCAAAAAAATTATCAAAGGCAGACATTTTCCTCGAAGACGTGCCATAAATCTCTTTCGATTCCATCGCATGTTAGAGCGAAACTCAGCTTGACTCACCTCTCAGGACATTTCGTGAATGAAAAAAATAGTTTGACTTCAATGCTTGTAGAAAACTCGTTTGAAAGGAGAGAAAGTATTTTTAACAAAGCAAATTGTCGTCGCATGACGAATCGAGCAAAGGCAAATAATCAAACTACCTGAAACTACGAACCTGCGAAGAAATCCCTTTCCTCCGCCGAAAACCTTCCACGAAGAGTGTTGTCTGATTTTTTAGCGATGAACCATCTTTGTTTCACTCGAGCGCTGAATAATTCTTTTTGCCAAAAAATAATACAAGCAAGCACTTGGTGGTTAGACCGCATAAAAAACTTCAGGGCAAACAATTCAAAGGCAGACATTTTCCTCGAAGACGTGCCGTAAATCTCTTTTGATTCCATCGCGTGTTAGAGCGAAAATCAGCTTGGTTCACCACTCAGGACAATCCGTGAATGAAAAAGATAGTTTGATTTCAATGCTTGCAGAAAACTCGTTTGAAAGAAGAGAAAGTATTTTTAACAAAGCAAATTTTCGTCGCACGACGAATCGAGCAAAGACAATCAAACAAACTACGAACCTGCGGAAGGATTTTGCAGTGAAAAAAAATCCCTTTCCTTCGCCGAAAAGGTTGTCTTTTTTCCAAAGCCAGCTCTCTTAAACCTTCCACGAAGAGAGTTGTCCGACTTTTTAGCGATGAACCATCTTTGTTTTCACGCCGTGAAAAATTTTTTCTTGTTCTTCTCAGAACAGTGTTTTTCCTAGAAAAACCCGGCTTACGCCATCACTCGGTTCCAGATCACTTTGATAAAAAGAGTTTGAATTAAATTTTCTCGTCCCAAGTTTTTACAATAATATAAATCTCATTTCTTTCTTCTTCCGCGCAATTCGTCTGGCTTTGCGTTGTAAGTGAGGAGAATGACGGTGGGAGGGTTTCTTTTATAGAGGATGAGGTGGCGTCAGCTAGCGTTCCTTTCCGGTCCTCGCGCGGATTTTTTCAATCCTTTAAAAAAGCGGCGAATGAGTTTGTTTTTTGTTGTGTGCGATCACAAACGGGATGGCGGTGTTGTAACACCGGAAAGACAATTTGGGGTTTGCAACGCTTCGCTTGTTGTGCTACTATGTTGGTTTGCGTTCTCAAGTTGAGGAACTTTCATGGTTGTTTTTCAACGGAAAGTACAAATGTAGAGATAACAATAAGTCACCCTCGTTAAAAAAATACTCTTTTATTTCAAAAAACGTTACAATTGCTTTTTCACAATGTAAAAAGTGAGCAATAAAACATTTTTACAACTTGAATCGTTTCTTGATTTGAATTATTTTTTTCACCGCTTTCTCTGTCAGAGTTTTTTTTCCGGGCAATTTATCAATGGCTTTGATCATCTTGGAATCAGCATCCCACTTGTCTTCTATTGATTTTGCTTTGCTGTAATCAATGTCATGCTGTTTGGCAATTCGATCCAACCGATTAATGCCTGGATCTCCTCGTTTCAATCTTTTCTCCAACTTTGTGCCAGGTCCAGCATATTGATAGCCAGGTAAATGAAATTCAAAAGGAAGTTTGGTAATGGCTTTCTGAATGTCAAATCCCCATCCATGCTGTTTCACTTTCTTCTTTTTTTGTCCAATCTTCCGCTCACTTGTTTTCGGATTCTTTTTATCTTTGGTCTTCCTTGTGCTCAATCTTCCCATCCTCGAAGAGGTCGTAGTCGATCAGCAGTTGATTTCCGAGGTTTTTATTTTATTTTTTTTCTTTTCGACCAAGTGAGATGAGTGAGGAGGAGGAGGGATATCTTCTTCTCTGTAGGTTGTTGTTCCTTCTTTCACTCTTTTTTTTCATCCATGATTAGTGATTTGACGGTGTTGTTTTTTGTTTTTATGCCTTTTTTTTTCTAAAGCCGACGAGCCTGTCCACTTATCAATTCACTACAAGGATAACACAGTTCAACACACCCTCCTTCTTTCTCTTTATCTTGTCGAGTTTGACAATTTTGACACAGCAGACTGTTTTGCAAATTCATGTATTCCTCATTGAGACTATTGTAGGTATTCTCCCAGAATATTTTTAAATCTTCATGCTTTTGATGCAGTTCATTGTACTTCTTGTTGACTTCTTGGAGAAGAGTGGTCATTTCTTTTATCATGCTATGGAACTCGGTTGCTCTTTTTGAAAAAGACATTGGCAAACGGAATCCAATCCTTTCTGAGAGAGCAAGATCTTTCGACGCTTCTTTGGAGAATGTTTCTTTTTTGTAATGTCTTTCAACTTGTTTTTATAGGGTTTAAGTTGAGTCGTTGTCGAAGGAGGTACTGGTAGTTTTTTGTTCAAAAGATTCATCACCATTTCACTGTTTGCATTGACTTGATCCTTATTGACATGCATCAATATTGCTCTTCTCGTTTGTAGCGATTGGGGAAATAATCAAAATCCCCTATATGTAGCAAAACCCCTAGAAAATGGATTGAGACCACACAGGGGAATAGTCAAATTTCCCTATATATCCCCAAAAATTGGGGGCATAGATAAATTTTGGCGGAATAGTCAAAATACCTTTTATGAAACCCCCCAAGAAAAGGAGGCCACACATTTTTTTAAAGTCAACAAACAAGTTTAATGAATCTTTTACAAACGGGTTTTTTAAAGTAATGGAATCTAAAACTATCAATGTCAAAGTTTGTGTCCAATGACGTCAGGAATGGTATGTATGTATGTAGTTTCGCAAATGAAGAGGAAGATGATTCATTTCTTATCCATGCATGTAGGTCACTTCACGCGCCCGTCCGTCAAAGAATTTCATCCAGCTCTTCTTTCTTCTTTCTTTTGACTTCTTTTTCATCTTGTTGTTCCCTCTTTCTCTTTCTGTCTTCTTTCTTCCTTTTTTTCTCTTCTTCCTGTTCTTCTTTCTTCTTTCTTTTTGCTTCGTTTCTGTTTTCCTGCTGCTCTTCTTTTCTCTTTCTTTTTCTTTCTTCTCGCTTCTCCTTTCTTTCTTCTTTCTTCCTTTTTCTCTCTTCCTCCTGTTCTTCTTTCTTCTTTCTTTTTGCTTTTCTTTCTTCTCTCTGCCTTTCTTTCTCTTCCTCCTGTTCTTCTTTCTCCTTTCTTTTTGCTTCTCTTTCTTCTGTCTTCCTTTTTCTCTCTTCCTCCTGTTCTTCTTTCTTCTTTCGTCTCATTTCTTCTCTTTCTTCTCTCTGCCTTTCTTTCTCTTCCTCCTGTTCTTCTTTCTTCTTCTTTCTCGCTGCTTCTCTTTCTTCTGTCTTCCTTTTTCTCACCTCCTCCTGTTCTTCTTTCTTCTTTCTTTTTGCTTTTCTTTCTTCTCTCTGCCTTTCTTTCTCTTCCTCCTGTTCTTCTTTCTCCTTTCTTTTTGCTTCTCTTTCTTCTGTCTTCCTTTTTCTCTCTTCCTCCCGTTCTTCTTTCTTCTTTCTTCTCGCTTCTTCTCTTTGTCTTTTTCTTTCTCCTTGGTCTTCTTTTTCCCTTTGTTTTGTTCTTTCTTCTCGCTTCTTCTCGCTGTCTTCTTCTTTTGAGGTCTGCATCTCGATGAGAGGTGTGTCCTGCTTTTCTTTTTCTTCTTCTGCTTTTTTTTCAAGTTCTCGAAATAGTTTTATGTTTTCTTGTAAATCTTTCAAAACCTTCTTCCAATCAAAGAAAGGTTCTGCTTGAGGAGTGAAAGGGCAAGGTTCCTCACAATCTGACACCATGATTTGAAATGAAATGAAATGAAAATGCAATGTCTTTTATAACTGTGGATGGCGTCAGCATTGCGTCATCTTTTGTCACGTGTAGAAAGTGGGGCCCCTATCCCCCCGGTTCTTTTCCAGTCCTCACGAGGTCAAACAAACTCTAAAGTGGGAACCGATCGTTGATTATTTCCTGTAGATTGAGCGAATGGAAAAGTGGTGCAATGAAGATGAAGCGAGACATTTTTTTTTATTTTTAAACATTTTATTTCATGTCAAACTTTTTACAATGTGTTGATTAAAGTTGTGAAAAAATGTTACAATGACTTTATTGCAAGAAACGTTTCCATCCGAACAAATGATCCATTTCATCATGGGTGAAATTGAAATATTCGTAATCAAACACACCCGTTCCTTTTGTAATGTGACAAGAGAAAATGGAAAGATAAAGTTCCAAGATCGGTTCTGTGGGTCTTAATACTTTCCAGTAAAAGTCTTGATTCACAAAATGAAAGGGTCTCTCAAACTTCATGTCGTCGTCAATAAGCATTAATTTCCATCGATTCTCAATATCAGCGAAGGAAATTGTTTTCAAAGAGGCACGAAGATGTTCTTTTAAGTTGTCTAGGTAGTTCATCCACCTTTTAGAGTAAGCGGGGGCGGATGGTGGTGTAAAATGCTCTGGATAGTTGATTAAAAGTTCGCAACAAATGGCCCATACCCAATCTCTTTTCCATTTGTTGGCTTGCAATTCATCCTGAATGTTGTTGTCCGCAATCACATACATCTTTTAACAGCTTATTAATTTCAACGAGAACTTCTTGGTAACAATCGAAGGCAATTGCTTGATGACTTTTGCCTGCTGTGATTCCGCGAACAATACGGGCTTGTAAATAGTCTTTGTAACTTTTGTAACGGCTGAAATCAATGTCCTTGTAATAACTGTCCATCAATCTTTCACAGTTTCGTTAATGGTTTCTTTGTCTAATCCTAGAGCGTTTCCAAAGTCCTCCAACCAATGAGTATAGCACTGACTGAAAGTGTAACCTGCTGCAATGCCCCTTTTGACTCTTTCTTCAAGGTAGGCTTCGTCCGAAGCGAAATTGTCTCGTTTCAAGTTTTGGTAATAGTCTTTCATTCTGACTCTTTTCTCTTTTGTTCCGCTGCTTTTATAGCTTTTCTCTGCAAGTAATTCGAATGAAGCCATGCTCGCAGTTTTATACGCTTTTTTTGAAAGATTGACAGTCTTGTTGCAATTTCATCTTCGTCTATGATTGGTTCCCGTTTGATGACGTACATGATACTTGATTTGTCCTGGATTGGATAAGATACGTCATTTTGTTCTGAAAAATGAACTCGTTTTTCCATTTTCAATCCGAAAAACTGAAAGATCGAAATTGACTGTTCAAAGCTTGAACTTCTCTGTCCTGACAAAAGGTTCTTCGAAACAGATCGCGGATTTCTTCTTTTGTTTCTTCTGAAATGATTCTGTGCCCCACAACGGCGCTTGTTTTATGAAGTACAGGATAACTGCGACAAGGAGGTAAATGGTAAGGAAGAGAAGACCATCCGTGAGACCCCAACGGTTGAAAGCTGAAATGCTTGACCCAATTCCCTTTTTCATCCCATCGAAAGAAAAATGGTTCATACCACATTTTTGTGTTCACGTCATAAACGTACACGGTTTTGTTAGCGTCCAAAGCAAGCTGAACAGTCCAGCCGGTACCTCCTCTGACAGTTTTCATGTCTGAAAGCATTTCTCCAAAGGCATAAACATGAGTTACATTTTTGATGATGTGATAGTTTCTCAACAGTAATTGTCGAAAATAAGGATTTCTTGATTTTGCTGCGTAGTTTCTTTTTAACGTTTGATCCGCCTTAAGCACGAAGGGTTCCGCTTGTATTAAGTCCTCCTCAGAGAGAGGTGTGATGGTTTTGGCTCTTGAATGGAGAGAACCAAGTTTGATGTGAACTTTGAATCCCATTTGCAAAGCAAAATCTTCAGCGGTCTGATCAGTTCCCTCACATCCACCTGTATACAGTTCATACTCGTCTCCAATAGGAATGTTCATGTATTCTTCTTTCCATGTGAAGTGAGTCATCTTGAGAATTATCTCACCATCTGAACAAAAACAGAAAAGTGATTCAATTTATAGAGCAAGGCTGACGTAAGACAAACATTTGGGGGAATGCTGACGCCACACTGACGTCATGCTGACACCATCTTCTTATTACAAATCTGACGTAAGACAAACATTTGAGGGAACGCTGACGCCATGCTGACGTCATGCTGACGCCATCTTTTTATTATAAAAGCAGATGTCCATGTTCAGATTTTCCATCCTTCGAAGAGCTGAAAGAAAAAATTCCGTTCACAATGGAAGATCCTACTGCTCCGAAGAGGAAGGCCACTCAATCCGCAAAGGTTCCTTCAGGAAACAAACCCAGAAAGAAGAAAGTAAAGTTAAACGAAACAAAGGATCAAGTCAAAGAAAACGAACCAATCACAGTTGTAGAAGGAGGCATAATTCACAGTCTTTTCCCCACCGAAGAAAATCACTTCCTAAAAACTGAAGCAACTGTGGAACTTGTGAAGGAGAACAACAAGGAACAACAAAATGCCATTAACCAACTGCTGAGTTCCTTGGATCAGACTACCCAAACAGAGCCCTTGATGATCTACGATCCCGTGTTCTGCCCCATCCATATCTGTCACTTGGAAGAAAGAGTATCGAAGAACGGATGGGAGTACGCAAAATGCCCTTTCAACGGTTGTTTTCTCTTCTGTCCCAAAGGTGAAGTCTATTCATACATGGAGACAGTCAACGCGAGTCTTCATCCAGAAATAAAACAGAATTGGGAGCGTTTGATTTGTTTCTGTTGTCGCCTCATGACGTTGAAAAAGAGCAGCTCTCAGAAGAACCCTAGCCGGCTTTACCTGGGATGCAACAAGAAAGAATGCAATTTCTTTCAATGGGCTGACGTTCCCTTGACTGAAAAGAACCGAGACTGGATGGAAGGAAAAGTGGATCCCCCCGTGGTCCCCATGAAAGAGTACTCTGGGAAAACCCTGATCAGAGATGAAACGACCCTCAAGATGTTTCAGGAGCTTCAGCGTAAAAAGAGAGGCAAAGAATCCACCTTTGCGCAGTCTTGGAACCCTGAATTTGGAAGAAGTGAAGGGTTGTTTTGAACATTTATTAGACCTTTAACCTTTTTTTGTTATAAAAGCTTGTATGTTTTTTCATAATCATTATTAAAAAAATGAATTTGATGAAAATGTTATGTCGTGTGTTTCGGGATTGGGTACGGTGGAAGTTAATGCAAATGATTTGCGCATCTTTGTATCGCCGTTTTCAGTCAAAGTTGGGTCCCATTCCAGAAGAAGAGGCTCCTCCTCTTGAAGTCTTTAAAGAGACCAATGTTGGTACTAATATTGTTCGATTTATTCCTTTTGTGCTTTGGCTGAAAAATCAACCAAGAGCTAGTCATTGGTTAAGAGAGATAGAAAAAGAGTTTCCTCAACAAGTGCCGTCTCTCATTCGTCTCTTCTGGATGCGGCTTCTAGCACGATGAAGGAAGTGTCACTATCACATTTACTCATTGGTTTTTCAAACAGGCAACATGTCATCGGATAACATCCCTGAAAGTGAAGTCAGTGAAGTGAAAGTCAACGAAGTGGAGACAGTAAAGAAAGCAACCCGTCAGAGACGTGCAAACAAACGCACGAATGGAATCAAACCACCAAAAACCAAAGAAGAAAAAACAAAAACTAAAAAAAGAAAAAGCCCAATGACTCTCGACGATGACAGTTGGTTTTTACAAATGTACGACAAGGTTAAACCACTCAAGACCAAGAAAACCAAGAAGCTGAACAATGGGACGTATGAGGAGGCTTGGAGGATCAGTTGGAATTTTTATTCATACAAAAAATTGTATCTTTTCGACCTTTTTGAGGGAAAAATCTAGTAATAAACCACTTTAAAAGACCTCATTGTTTCCAGTTGTTTTAAAATTTCAAGTCTACATTTTATTTCCTTTTCCAACAATTATCACTTGGAGTAGTAACGTCCACGAGTCACTCACTCAAACTGAGTTACTCTTATTAAGCATGAGTCATTCACTCAAACTGAGTCATGCTATGAGCATGAGTAATTCACTCAAACTGAGTTACTCTTACCATGCATGAGTCATTCACTCAAACTGAGTCATGCCATGAGCATGAGTAATTTACTCAAACTGAGTTACTCTTACCATGCATGAATTGCTCACTCAAACTGAGTCATGCTATGAGCATGAGTAATTTACTCAAACTGAGTTACTCTTACCATGCATGAGTCACTCACTCAAACTGAGTCATGCCATGAGCATGAGTAATTCACTCAAACTGAGTTACTCTTACCATGCATGAGTCACTCACTCAAACTGAGTCATGCCATGAGCATGAGTAATTTACTCAAACTGAGTTACTCTTACCATGCATGAGTCACTCACTCAAACTGAGTCATGCCATGAGCATGAATAATTCACTCAAACTGAGTTACTCGTGCATATAAATAGATGTCAAACCGGGCGTGCTCATTTTGAGTAAGAAGAACGTCAAGTCCACATTACTTGGCGTATGGCACATCTTTGCCAGTATTGTCAAAAACCGTTTAGTCGAAGTTACAACAGAGACCGTCACGAGAGGCACGGTTGCTGGAAAGTAGAGAAAGAACAAGAGAAGGGTATAACAATGGCTAGCGCCTTTCCGGAAGTTGTTGTTGATGATGACGATGCAGAGGCAGAATATGAAAAAAGAGATGAGGAAGAAAGCATGGACACTGATTCAGAAGACGAAGAAAGTGATTCGGAATCTGACAACAATGATCCATGGGAAGTTCTGCGTACAGAAGTAAAAGATGATTTAAGTCCAAGGTATGACAAACAAGTTGAACGGTTCCTGGAAAAGGGTGCATCTGAAGAGGTAGCCGAGGCTAAAGCTTTCAATGTTCTATTGCCAGTTTACAGAAGAAGGTTACGAAGGGTGTACTTGCGCGATCTAAAGTGGATTAATCGTCTCATATGTGACCCAGTACACCTAGAAGTCATGAAAACCGTACAACGCTTCATGGACGAGAAATTTATGGATTATGACGAGGCCCTAGACGCAGCTGTGAACAAACAGACATTTTTGTTAAACAGAGTCTTTAAAGCAGAGCAAATCCCTAACGAAGAAGCCGACGACGACGAAGAAGAAGACGTCTACTAACTGGACAACTAGACTTAAAGAGGCGAACGAACAATGGTAGAACATAACAAGTCTGGACACATTCCCAATCAAACGGGTCACCGGACCTTATCGGACCATAAAAGAGCACTTTAAAAGGGTCATCGGACCATATCGGGCCACCGGGTCATACCGGGCCACTTATCGGGCCACTGGGCCTTATCGGGCCATAAAAAAAAACATTAAAGGGTCCGATCGTACCCGATCTCGCGGTTGGGTACAAAAGTAAAAAAGTTGTTCAGAAAAAAGAGACGTTTAAAAGTTGTCACTGTTTTTAATTGTTGACCTGCTTTTAAAAAAGTTGCTTTAAAATGCTCAAAAAAACGTGTGCTCTTTTTAAGTGTAAGTGTCACTGTTCTGTTTTGCGGTATTAAATATTACCCTTCCACCAAGAGGTGTGCATGACGTCATTCTTGAGATTCGTCATCAAATGTTTCCATTAAACCTTGGACGAGTTCATCATCGACATTGCTCAGTTGGTATCTTTTGAATCCGTAGGGGTGGGAACGGAAAGTCGTGGGATCCACTACCCGTTTGTCAAAGACCAATTTGTAGCGTTTGATTTCTGTCAGAGTAAGGAGATGCTTGGTGTCTTGGTCTCGTACGATTTTAGAAGGATTCCAGACGGGGATGTCACGCGGCTTCACTTCGGGGTGTTGCAGTTCGGCTTTCACGTTGTCTTTGAGGATGTCGAAATTGAGTTGCTGTTGCCCTCGACTGTTGAGGCTAAAGCCACGCACTTTGCACTCGACTTTGCCTTTGCTGGTCTTGTACCCATAATTTTTGGGGCCGGCGGCAGCAAATTCGACGATGAAGTCGTCTTTGTCGAGTTCATCGGTGAATTGGCCCAGGTAATTGCCGAGAGGAAGTTTGGGGAGTCCGGGAGACCAATGGTAAATGAGGGAATCCGTGTCGAAGTACAACACTTGTTGCGGCTGTAGCGTTTTGATGCCTTCGTACAATTTCAAACGCGCCCAGCACGTCGTGAAGCAAGCCACAAAGATGTTGATGTTGGGTTGAATGGATGCGCATTCCTCTCGACTGTCATAAACCACTTCTAACAGTTCTTCGTTGGCAATGCGGATGCTGTGGAGTTGTTTAGAATCGTCGTTTAGCAGATCGTGCAGCTTGCTTGGTTCTGTGATGGCTTCTACTTGACATTTGTTGGCTTGTTGACCAAACTTTCCCCAGAAGGAGTTTAACATCATCTTGGCGAGAGAACGTTTGCCGGGGTTTTTGTTGACATTTTCGTAGTCAAGTTGAATACCTTCATGTCGTTGATAGTCGAGCAAATAGTCTTCACGTTTGTGGGGGTCACTGCCAACTTCCTGCGGCCAGCCCGAGGCTTCTTGCTTGATTTTCAAGAACGTGTTCACGTAGGAGGCAAACAGATCTTTACTCGTTCTGGGAAAATGCCAGATTTCGTGAATCTTCTGAAGGGTGTAACCTTGGGCCAACGCTTCTTGGATTTCGGGGGTGCACCATGTTCCCGTGAGAGCGCGTTCTTCTTGGGAATGGGGGCAATCGACACTGCGTTCAAGCAGCGGCAATTTTAACTGCGTTTCGACGCAAGTGCGACAGAGTGGGAAAGTTAATTTGCCTTCACAGCGATAAGGCAGGACGGGATGGTAAAGTTCGTAAGGTGGGTTGATGGTGCATTTGACCAATCCAAAGAAGTTGGTGATGTCGTTGCTTAGGGGTTGCGTGATGATGATGGGGTGTCCTTCAGGGTAATCGCAGTTTTTGTTGACCCAGGGATAGAGAGACGTGTAGTCGCAGTAATGGATTTCTTCTCCGGGCCGGGTCTCGCAATGGAGTTGAACGGCGTTGGTACGACCGCCAAAAAAAGCATCTCTCGGTTCTAAGCGTTCCACCAATTTCAAGTTGTGGAGGAAATTCTGGATGGACACATCCGCTTTCTTTTGCGCATTCCATTGGCATTCCCACATTTCAACAACTCCGTAGCCTGCCTCTCGAATGACTTGATTGCGTTCCATGGTCGTACGATAAATTTGACGCATGCTCATGTCATTGAGTTTTTTGTGTCGTTGATCTCTGTTAGGGAAACATGTGGGGCATCCGTGGAAAAAGCATCCTTGGAATTCGTACACCGTGTTGGTTCGCTTGTCAAATCCATCCACATGAATACGTCTCGGTCCCAATCGAATCGTGTGTTCTCCTCTGTTGCCGGCATGCGCAAGCGAATCTTCCAAGCTGTCTCGTTCTTGTCTCAATTGATACTCGATCCAATGCAACCATTCCATCGAAGCAAACGAATGGAGTTTGCTTTTGCCGTGCCATCCGCCAATGGGTTCGGAAGCAATGGTGTATTCTTGCAGGCATTTCTTGCGGTAGTAGCGGTTGCAGGCTGAGGCGATCGTGATGCATTCTTCCATGGGGTTGAAATCGGCCAATGCTTTGAACTCTTGTTGGAACTGCATGCATCCTTCTTTCAGTAGTCGTACATCCGATTTGCAGTAGTCCACGAGTTCTTTTTGAAAGTTGAAGAGGTAATTCTCATCGCGTTTAGTTTTGTGCCACTTTTCGAATTCTTGCCTGCGTTCCGGTTTCATTCCCATTGGATCATAGTAATCTTGAGCGGGGATGATGCCTTCATATTCTTGGTTTTCTTGGGTGTTGAAAAAATGGGGGAAAAACCCCTTTTTCAGTTCCTCGAGTCCAAAGGCTTTGGTGAATCCCGAAAGTGACATTTGCAGGAACGCCATGCTGTCAATGAATTTCAATGACCCCACTTCCATGGTAAGAATCTTGGCTCCATTGGCAATTTGTTTGACAACGGTCTTTTGTTTGTAGAATTCATCTAGAATGAAATAGCTGTCGTAGCCTTGAAAGTTGTGGGCCACTGCAATCACTGGACGTTTCACAGTTGGGTCGTCTGTCGTGGTTTGTTGATCCAACCAGTCTAGGAATGCTTCGATGCAATTCTCTCCGTCAAACACTTCACACTGTTCGCTGTCTTCTCGTTCCGCGCAGAGCAGGTTGGCCACATGTTGCCCGTCCTCTTGTCTTGCCTCAATATCAAAATATACAAAGAGGGTGGGTGGAGGTGGCGTTTCTTCTTCTTCATCGTCATTTTCATTGGCTCGTAGGGTGGCCAATCCAGCAGCGGCACCTCGTTTGCGTTTCCGGCTCTTTTTTTTCGGTTTTTCTGTGACTTTTTGTACATAGCATTGATGAATAGCGAGATTGAGGTATTCGTGGCAAGAGGGGCATTCTGCGTAGCCACAAAGATGTCTTCCTTTATTTTCTTGTTTTGTGTATGTTTTATTGCATACTTTGCAACGTTTGTACGTGTCGCAGACACTGTTCTTGTCACCCGGGTTGGCATCCTTTCCACTACTTTTGCGGAGACGGTGATGAGCTTTGCAGACTTCTCCGAAGAAGAAACGATTGCAAGCATCACAAGGAAGATGAGTCTCTTGTCCGTGTGCGTTTTTGAAGTCGCTGCAATCGGTTTGGTGACAGGCATAACATTTCTTTCCCTTGCATCGATGGTTTGCGAGATTGTCCTCGTTGAATCCCTTTTCGCATTCCACGCAGTAATAACTTTTTCCCATGAACCCGCTGAGAGAGGTGCAAGCGTGATAATGGTCTCCATTTTTGACCAGCACGAGTTGTTTGGGTTGAGCGGGTCCTTTGTAGGTGATCTGATACCCATGATCCACGGAGACGACTACGATCTGGTAGTCCGAGAGAATGATCTGGAATTGCTGTATTTCTCCTGTGCCGCAAGGACCTTCGAGAACACGCGCTTCACGATGCAAGGCTTTGGCTCTTCTTTCTTGCTCACTTCTTCCCCTTTTGATGTTATCGTATGTATTATGCCCATACCCATACTCATGGAAAGCTTGGGCAGTGACGAGAGCGCGTGCGCAGCAAAGTTCATCTTGATTGTTGATCATTACGACACTTGTCTTGTTCTTGAGAACTTTCTCGATGGCTTTGATTTTCGGATTGACCCTTCTTCCCGTTCCATTCCCACCAGCTGAGTCTTGAATGTGACTGACTTCGATGTGGAAGGAGTCGTCAATTTCAAATTGCTCGTTTGAATTGAGGATGTTTGAAATCTGCTCCAAGATAGCGCGAGCAGGTTGCGTGTCGTGACGCCATTGTCCCACACGTACTTGATGGGAATTGTAAGCGTGCTTGAGACGGTTTGACGACATGTTAATCATGAGCCAATCGTTGACATTTTCGTGCCCATCCAGGACTTGTTCATTGATGGCTTGCTGTAAGGCTTTCTCAATCAGCTGAGGGAGATTGGCGCGAGGAATTTTGCTGAGGTCTGCAGGTTGTGTTAGACGCGTGGTGAAAACACGTCGGTGTATTCCAAACTTTCTTGCTCGCTTGTCTGTGTGAGGGTAGAGTTCAAATTTTAACCCTTCACCACTTTGTCCTTCTTCGGGGTTTTGTTCATCAGAGACTTGCTGTTCTTCATCATCGGGGACTTGTTGTTTTTCAACAGGGTTTGGTTGTTCTTCAATAGCTTGCTCATCAGAGACTTGCCGTTCTTCAAATTGATCCATTGCTTCATTGCAGAGGCTATCATCGTCTGAAAAAGTTTCGTTGCAAACCCTCTCCGGATCGTTGCAAATGAAATTCAATTCTGCGTCATTGAGTTTTTCAACTTCATCCATAGCTTGATTGCAAATGCGATCCAATTCTTCATCATTCAGAATGTCTTCAATGATTTCATCCAGCTCTTCTTTCTTCTTTCTTTTTGCTTCGTTTCTGTTTTCCTGCTGCTCTTCTTTTCTCTTTCTTTTTCTTTCTTCTTTCTTTCTTTTTTTCTCTTCTTCCTGTTCTTCTTTCTTCTTTCTTTTTGCTGCTTCTCTTGCTTCTGTCTTCCTTTTTTTCTCTTCCTCCTGTTCTTCTTTCTTCTTTCGTCTCATTTCTTCTCTTGCTTCTTTCTTCCTTTTTTTCTCTTCTTCTTGTTCTTCTTTCTTCTTCTTTCTCGCTGCTTCTCTTGCTTCTGTCTTCCTTTTTTTCTCTTCCTCCTGTTCTTCTTTCTTCTTCTTTTTTCCCGTGGGCACGTTAACTGGTATTGTTGATTTTCTTTTCGACGAATTAGTAAAATCAGTCATATTAATCTGTTTTGACATTTTCTTCTCTTTCAGCTCTTCGAAGGGTGAAAAAACTGAACATGGACATCTGCTTTTATAATGAAAAGATGGCGTCAGCATGACGTCAGCGTTCCCCCAAAATTATGTCTTACGTCAGCGTTACTTCCCATAATTTTTGTCTTACGTCAGCGCGTCCACAAATTTTTGTCTTACGTCAGCGCGTCCCCAAAAACAATCCGCGTGAGGACTGGAAAGGAACGATAAAGGCACG